>VZRH01004939.1:818297-874106 GCA_013397555.1 Urocynchramus pylzowi
AAAAAAAAAAAAAGTCTTGATAGGAAAACAAATTATGGGAACAATCCTTACACAGAAGTGTAAGATGATTTATGAAAAGGAAGCTTTTAGTAGCAACAATTAATTTCAGTACCCTTTCCTTTTGTAAAATCAGATTTTGCTGTTGAACTTGAGGACTCCAATGTAGTTAATGTTTCTTTGTTCACCAAAATATCTCTTTGTTTCTGGGTTATAATAAAAAAATGTTTAGTCTGAATGGGATGCAAAAAAAAAAAAATTAAGTTGTGGAAGGGTAGATTTAATGTTATTTTTCCCAGTTGAACTTGTTGAGCTTGAGCAAATATGTGCATATGAGTTATTAACAACAAAAAACCCTATACAAACAACAACAACAACAAAAAACCCCAAAAACCCAGCAATCAATGAAAACACCAAAACAAAACCACCCTCCAACCCCCCCCAAAATTAGTGTTACTGTATGACGTGTTTACGATTTGATGTATAGCACCACAGCACCGTTTAAGGAGTGAATTTTCATGTGGAATGAAAGGCAGTTCTGACACTGCCGTTTGCATGTCAGTTGTATGTGTGTCTAAACGTTTTTCAGCTTTTAAGTGGACTGAAGATTTACTTTTATTAGATTTATTTTTATTAGGGATCAGTTGCTGCGTTGTTGTCATTGTCTGCCAAGCCCAGCTGTGGTAGGCAAACGGGAGGAATCCATCCTGCGAGCTGGCTCTGATCTCACTGGGAGCCACAGCGGCTGCCTGGCTGCTCCTGATGGAAAGGGTGTGTCAGGGTGGGGAGGCAGAGCCCTGGGAGGCAGAGCCCTGGGTGTTTATCCCCCACGGGGGTTCGGGATGGTCAGAGGTGTGCACAAGGTGCTGCGAGATTTGCCAAGGGCCGTGTTGGCCATTAGCCAGTCCAAGGCTTTGGTGTCACCCACCCCTGCATCCCCACTCCATCCCTGCCCTTTCTCTGTGTTGGGGATTCAAGAGGATAGTTTCATGTAAGCTCTTGGTTTTTTTCTTCTTTCTTCTCTATATTTAAAAATACTGTGGCTGTTAACTGGCCCTCTAGAGGTGTATTTAGCTAAAGTTTATACAACTTCAGAGTTGATGAAAATACAATTTCTGTGTAAATCTTAGGCATTGATCATTTTATATTATTCCTAAGGGACACAAAAGCAAACATTGCCCTTTCCATATTTAAAGCATTATTCAGTGTTTGCAGATGAAATTCAACTGAGAGAAATGGAAGTGGGTAAAACAGGTTGTTGATTTTAAAACTTCATACATTAAAAGAAATACTAAGTGCAGATAAATAGTATAAGACATGAATAATTTTCTGGGCTTTTAAAAAGATTTTGTTAGCCTAAGGTTTTATTACCAGCAATGCTATATTGATATTGACAGCTTTTGCCTTCAATATTTTATTGTAAAACTTGTTTCTCTTATTTGAAACAAGGATGAAGCTCTGAAGTAATGTTGAAAAACAATTGTTTTCTTTCATATAAGTAAATTTAATTTATTGTTAATACATACTCACTACTAATAAGCAGTGATAGCATGTAGAAGACATTCCGTCCAGTCCAAAGAAAAATACTGTACCTGGATCTAATCCTTCAAGAATATGTGTCTCATTTAATTATTTTATAGGACACTAAGTTAGGTGCCTTCTGCAGCATGTCCTTTGGGACTGCACAAGAGCATATAATCCAGAACACATGGAGACAGAACTGGTATAATTTAATCTTCAAAAATGTTTTCCTTTCCTGTTGAAATAAATTGTAAACTCAGCCCAGGACAAGGATGTATTTATCAATAATAAGCACAGATGTCGTGCTCCATAGAGAGGGTTGAGTCATCCTCAGTAATGAGTGATTGCACTGGTTGAAGCAATTGTGTTCAAAGCACACTGTCTGCTGCCAGGGAAGATTTTCCATTAATTGTCTTGTTCCTCTTGTAAAGGTTTCTGTCACCATTAACTAATTGATGTCTAGTCAGGAAACTAACTCTTTCTCAAATTTTTAAGTACAGGTTGCATTTTCCCTTTTGGTGTAATAAGTTCAGTATAGTTTTCTGAAAGTTGTGGAAGAAATGCATTCTAGAAGTTTAGTATCAAAGAGAAGTCTATAAGAAAAATTAAATTATCTTGGATACAGTTCTTCTCCCCAACAGAAATTTGAATATATTTTTATATGTGAAAAGATAGATTTAATAAAGTTATTTCCATAGAAGTTCTGTCATGTTTTCTGTGAGGACTGGGCTCTCTTTGAAAATCTCACCATGAAATCCAGTTCAACAAGTTAAGTAAGGAAATTCAGCAGCAGTGCTCCAGCAAGCCTCTTTTGTGATGTATTTGTGACATATATTAAATCGGAGTCCCTCTGTATCTAAAGTTTTATTTTATTCTTGGGTTATTACTGTGTTGATGAAACCAGTGATGTATAGATCTAGGCTGGGGTTTTTTTTAGCTTGAAACTACAGCTTTCTCAGATGATGCATTTGCAGAATCATTATCCAGTATGTTTGGACTTAAAATTCTTGTTCGAAGTTGCCATATCTGAGTGGGGCCTGAGTGGCCAAAAGACCTGAAGTGCCCCTCTGTTGCCTTGCAGTGTTACCTGCTGCTGCAGAGGGGCTGGATGTCCTCTGGCATCTGGTGCTTGTGTGCCTGCTGGGCTGGCAGTGCTGGGGTCCCTCAGGACTGGTGCTGTGCCCAGGTTCTTGCCAGCATGCAGAGAGATAATGCCATTTATGCTGCACCCAAAGCAGGACCTGGCAGGTCATCTCTAGTTTTTTTCTGTCTTGGGTATTCCCAAGATCCCCCATGTTCCCTGCATGTTTCATGCCTGAAAATAGGCAACCCCTTTGCATTTGACTCCCTCTTTGGCTTTGTGTCTGGGCAGCTGTGATTCACTGAACACATTATTCTGGTATGAAAATGAGTAGATAATCAGTGATGATATACTACAGAGGAGAAATAACCAAATAAAAGCACAATACTGACATTCACTTTGATTTAATTTTAAAGTGCATGTAACTTTACAATGCTTTTATAGATACTGTTTTACTTTGCAACATTATCATTGATAAGGGTTTTTTGTGCCTTAAGTGTGAAATATGAAATCCTACTGTGTTCATTATTATATCTTCAGGTTTCCTGAATGTATAATATATGTCTTAGAATATTTACAACATCCCTGGGAAGTATTTTGCCGAACTATTTTTACTGTGTATAAAAAACTTATATACCAGGGGTTAGGCTATTACAGATTGTATAAAGGTTGCATCTTTCCCTTCCTCCTACCTTTGCTGTATTTCTTTTCTTTCCACAATTTCTTCAGTAATTCTTGACTGTTTCACACCTCACCTTCTTTACCATAACCACCCTTTCCTTCTGATGTACCCCTCCCAGCTGCCTCCACCCACTGCACTGATTTCCCTCCCAGGTGAGACACAGTTGTTCTGTTGTCATGTGTAGAGGAAATGTTTGATATTTGATCAGACAGCAGCCAGGAAGGAGCTTTTTGTTTCCAGTACCCAAATTATTAATGTGAATATACTTCTTAACCATCTGGCTTGCTCAGCTAGCATGCAAATTCTTTATAATAACGAGAAATGTGCCTTCTGAGCAGCTGGCCAGCCAGTGAGGAGATGTGTATTTTTAAGGTGTGCCACCTAGTAGGGACCAGTGCTTCTTTGCCCTTAATCCATCAGTGGCTTCTCTGGGAGCTGCTGCTTGGGAGCTGCATGTTTGCTCAGCATTGGGGTGGTGGTTGTTCAGCAAGGGGTGTGTTTTTATCTGCTGGCTCAGCTTTTGTGTCTCCACCCTAATTCTGTCTGGGAACCCTTCTCTTACAGCAAGGTTTACATTGAAGAGAAAACATCAACGGAAATTGAATAAATCAATTATATGAAAATATGCAGTACCTTCAGGGTTTTTAGGATGTATAGCCAGATTAATTGGTTCAATGAGAGACAGAAGAAGGCATTTAGAATGCGTTTATCTGCAATTTGTTTATAAAGGCTTTGCAGCATTCTGTTGAAAAAACCTCCAAACCTTCTTGTTGCTCACCTTCTGATTTGCTACAAATTTTTCTGGATTTATTTATCTGGTGCACAGGGTGTTTTAAGGTTTTGAGGTTTTTTCCTGCCTAGATGGTGGGGGGAAGAGAGGGTCATTATCTGAGAGCTGAATTGCTGGACAGAGTATTTCTGGTATTGGTTGTCTTTGATTACATACAGGCCAACCAAGGAAGGAGGAAGGAGAGAGGGGGGAGTTGAACAACTGGCACAGTGAGGTGGTACTGAATGAGGAAAATAATGTGTGAAGGCACTACTTAGGCAAACATGTCTATAGAAGGACCACTGGAGACAAAGGAACTTCATATTTGGAAGCACCTCATAATAAGGGTAACATGAAGGTGACTGCTTTCCATATAAATCCATCAAAATCTGAAAAGTCTTTATGACAATTGAGACCTCAGATTCAGCAGTCAGAGGGATCTCATCCAGGAATAGAGCCCCTTACTGGCTAGAACATACCAATTTTCATGGTTTGGGGATTTTTTTTCTTCTATCCCCATTAAAATACAGTTTTCTTTTCTGGTACAGTATTTCTGCTTTGGTACTTGGACTCCAACTTTTGTGTAGAACAGTGGTGGTACTGAGTGGTGTTGAACTTCTGTTGATCTCCTGGTCTGTCTTAGAGGATATCAGACAGCAGCTTGCTTGACCTCTCCCTGCAGGCAATCCTGTTAGGTACAATAGCCTTGATCAACACAGCCTGCATTTCTTCCCTAGCCTCTACAAGAGACTTCCAGGCATGTAAATACATGACATAGCTGACTACTGTGTTAGATAATTTTGAGTTCTGTATAGTATACCACTTCTATAAAGAGAAATATATTAATTAACTTACATTTGGATTCAGATTCTATTTCTTGGAAGCTTATTTTTCTGTTTGCAGATTAAGTGATGTATTTTTAAGGAGTTACTACATGTTTCCCTTGTTAAAAAGATTATACAGGTCTTTTTATAAACAGAGCTCTTGACTTACTCTCAAGTTATTCACTTCATTAATGATATGAACCTCAGTTTTGGTGGGAAAATGTACTTCAAAATTGGAGTGATGCCTTGCACAACTTTAAAAGAATTCATAAGAAAGTAAAACCAATAAGAATTTTTATTCCAATTTTCTTTTATGATCTTAAGGATTTAAATCTTATTTTATGTCCTTCAAGTGATGTATCAATTACCAGTTCTTTTTGTTAGACAAAGACTGTCATAGGCAAGAAGTGGTTTAAGATGTTTTAGAGATAATATTTGATAATATTATGTAGAAGTTTCTGTGGCCTAATAGAGATTATATTTTTAATTACATTAAATAAATTGAATGAAAGAAGAGTCCTTTTGTCTCAAGCACCTAATAGCCATAATCACCTATTTTGTCTTTCCTTCCTTCATTCTCCTTCCATCTGATCACTGGAGGCATATTTTATTTTCTTGTCTTGTTACATCTTTGTCCTTTCACTAAATTCAATCAGAGTTCTCTCCTTCTTTGAAGTGAAGATACTACTTAATGAATGATGAAAAAGAATAAAATTACAGCCTTCAAAAAATAATAAATAAGGATGATCTTCAAGTTTTTCTGTTAAAAATCTGTTCTCAGTCAGATTGAGGACAATGTTGCTCCCATCTTTGGACAAATGTGTCAAGTGACAGTAGCTTAGTACTTTGCAAGTAATTTAAGAGATGTAAATGTGTTTAACAGCAAATCAACTAGCCACAAAATCCTTTTTCATAGCTTTTGCATCATGGTGATGTGTGCTTGCTGGTATCTTTCAGATGGAGATGGGTGTTTAATTGAAGAAGTCTCTAGTAACTGTTTTTCCAAAAATGGTGTTTTAGTGCCATTCCTCAGTTTCTTTCACATTGTGAATTTTCTGGCGCTTTTCTGAAATTTGTAACATTGTGTTTATAATGGGTATGTATTCACTTCTAGTTTTAGAAAGTTATACATGAATTGCAGATATTCTTCTTAAACTCATAGAGCTGAGGTTTTGGCTAAGCTTAAAAGAATGATGTACACTTCTGGAAATCTAAGTGATGCAAAGAAGTGAGGGGGAAGGAATGCAGGCACTGACTAATAGGATATTCCCCTCTCCTGATGAATACTTGATTTAATTATTGATTCTTACTCTGTGACTGGGAAGGAAGAAGCACAGAAGGTTTTGAAGCTGAATGTCATTCCACAGTGCTGACAAAGTACAGTAGCTCTGGTGGTCTGGACTGAAACAGCTGTTTTCCTTTTGTCTGAAATGGAAAATGGCAGCATATTATGTAACAAAAAAAAGAATTACTTTTTTAAAACCAACTGCTGCACTTTATATCCTGCTCTTTTAATGACTGTTTTCTGTGAATGCCTTGCAATTCTGTTTTATGTTGCACAACCACAATATCATTAATCAGTTCAGGTGAAGATTCCCTTGTTATAGGGAACTGTGTACTGTGGCACATATATTAAGAAAAGTTGTGTGCCTACAGCGAGGAATGAGATTAGAGTTAGTTTTGGTTGGGTTTTATGGGTTTTTTGGGGTGGGTGGGAGGAGGGAGGATTTTTTCACTCTCTGTCCCTGGTATGCTCATGACTACTTTTAGTCACTGTTGTTGTTATATTTTCAAACATCTGCCTGGAGGTTGTCCATACTCATCTAGTGTTTTTTTGTGCAGAGTAAGTGATTATCAAGTGTCATTTCTGAAAGGATTCCTGATGGCTCTTGAATTCATGATGAACAAACACTGTTAACTATCAGGCCCTCTTTGGATGTTTCCTGTGCTGATCTTGCAGTAGCAATAAAAGTGGGACTCTTCTCAAGTGTTTTATTGCGTGGGAGGTGGGGTCTTTGCTGGTCAGAAGGGTATTTAATTAACTCTCTGTACTGGAGACAGGACAGGTCTGTCATCAGGGGCACACAGGGACATTTTCACCCCAGCAGGTTGCTCAAAGCCCTGTCCAGCCTGATGTGTTGAGACACACCAAGGGTCCAGGTGGGTTTGTTCAGAAGGGTTATGAATCACTGAGTTCAAGGCAGGTGATTCCAAGCCAGTAGATGGTTCTGTGACTTCAGAATAAGTATTATTGGCAGACAAATTTCTATGGAGTTCTTTTTCTTTTACCAAGTGGCACACCCTGATAAGGCAGCGTGAACTTGGCAGATTTTTTTTTTTTATATATATAGTCGTGCTGCTAATAAAATGATTGCAAGCAATTTGAATATTTCACAATGTACAAAATCTAGGTCAATAAAACGACCAACTTTGTCTCCTTATTCTTAATTGCTGATTTTTTAAGCATGCTTTGGGAAAATGTGGGTGTCTGACATTCTAACCTGAGATGAAAAAGAAATGTTTTTCAATTCTTTATATGTTGTCAATGACCAGAAGAGGAGAATGAACCAGAACACTACATTTATCTTTTTCCAAAGGTTATAATGAAAAAGGTCATAGAAGTCTATCCTTTTCTTTCTGATCTTCAAGAGTCTTTTGTACTTAATTGCTGAACATTACTTCTCATTGTACAAGCAGTGAAATCCTTTAAAATGGATTTTCAATCAGGTAAATTGGTTGTAAAATATATTTCCCTGGCTAGATTCTAGTACTATTATTGGTAATACTTCATTAATAATTGTCAATATTTCAATGTCAATAATTATTTTTCAATAATCCAATGTGATATAGTCTTTTACTGCTGCCTCTTACTCATTTTTCAGCTGGCAATTGGTATCAACCAGTGCAGTCTTGATTTTGAAACTAAATTTAAAGGCAGAGGGTAGAACATGTTCAGTAGGGAAAAAACCAATTACAAAACTAGATTAATATTTCAGAATTTTCTTCCCTTTTTCATTCAGCAGGTTTTGTTTTCTTTTAGAGGATATTGTTATATCTGTTTATTTGTTCATAATTTCCTTTGGAGGCGCAAAAGTAGCAATAACTTGGGGGTTTTGTTTTATAATAGCTTAATCTAATCTAGTTCATTTTTCTTGTCCATAATTTTTGTTTACACAATCTAGAACAGGAGTAATTTTCAAAAGCAAGTAAATATGGAAAGCAAAGGAAAACATGAAATGTGTTTCTAGCTGTCCTTTAGTCTCCAGTGGTGAGGGTTTTGTATGAGAAAGTCTCTGGTTGTATTCTTGCCAACTGGATGTAATGTCAGATACATTTGAATACAGACCTGTCTCACAATATAAAGCCAAGAATAAAAGGGAATGAAGGAGGACAAATACTTCAGAAAATGTTAAAACTTTTGGATTCAAGCCCCAGAGAAAACTACTGCCAAATTTGCTTTGAAGTTCCTTTGTTCTGGCTTATGATCACATGAATGTCTGAAAATGACTGATAAATGCTAAGAGAATTACCATTGTTTATAGGAAAGGCTTAGTGCTCATAAGAAAAAGTTTCATTTTAAAAATAATTACACCCCTGAACACAGCTGAGCAGAACAGACAGTGTAGTAAATTCAGGGCTTATTTCTTTGTGAAAGAGGCCTGTGCTTATCAAACCAGTTTCACCCTGACACTTTCTAACACTTTAAATTCAAGTAACCTGTTTTCCAAGTTTTTTTCACAATCTCTTTTCCATTTGTCTTTCACTTGTGATAGGAAGCAATTCTGTATTAAACTAGTTCTGATTGTTAGAACATGAAGAAAAACCAAAGGAAATGCTCTCTAGCTCTTTACTTCAGTCACTGGCATAGTTGTGGATTTAGTTTGCCTAACATTTGGCTTAAAATAATGATAATGATGATGAGGGTGCCTGGTTTGTTTGGGGTTTTTTTGGGATGAACTTGGCATGAGGAAAAAGGCTATCAATGCTTCCCCTAATTCTGTTATGTCCACTCTAAGTGCTGTGCTATTTGTAGTTTTACCATGTTCTGCAAGTGTCCTACATTGCTGTTAAGATGTAGGTATTTTGTGTATATATTTTCTGCTGCAGCTAGAGGAGTTTCTTTGGATCTCCAAAAGGTTTTGATTTGTCTATACCCTTCTGGCACCTTTGTTTGATGGGTATTCCTGTGGCTATTCCATAGCTAACCAGTCAGAGAGAATACATGCTCTTACATTAGTTTTCATATTTATAAAAACCAGTGTTTTTTGTAAACTCACAGAAATGCACAGTAAGTGAAATTTTAATATTAAGTGATTAATAATGTGGGGTTTTAATATTAGTGTGCAATATAAATTGAATTGATTAAGACAGAATATGTAGATGACATCTAACAAGGTACAAACTAGTAACATACTTTGGAACACAAGTCACAGGAGGTAAGGACCAAAGTAGACATGTAAGAGAAACTTCATTCTGTGACAAAGCCTTGACAATGGACTTCCTTTAAAAGCTCTGTCCACAGGAATGAGAGATTTTGGAGTGATGCTAATGCCACTGTTTATACTGCACCCAATCACAGAATCACAGAATAGGTCAGGTTGGGAGGGATCACAGTGGGTCATCTGGTCCAACCTCCCTGCTCAAGTAGTCATCCCAGAGCACATGGCAATCTGTACAAAAAAAAGCTTTACTTTGTAAGTAATTGAATCTCCACAAAAACAAAAAAAAAACCCAAAAAACCCCCCAAAAAAACAAAAAAAACCCAAACAAAAAACAAACAAACAACAACAACAACAAAAAAAAACCACAAAAAAACCCAAAAAAACACAACCAAAAAATGAACAAATTCAGTTTTAAATGCCATCATGGTGTCAAGTGTTCTAGCATATTCTTGCTTTCCTTCTCATGCTGTCATGTTCATTGGGAAGCAGATAGTGAACTTTGTCAGTGAGGCTGACAGCCTGAAATTCTCTTGTTCCAGCACTGCATTGTGTTTCAGGCTGTTGAACCGAATGGAATAATTGGTATTGAACTCTCATTTCAGTTTTACAGGCTTATTCTGCTTCTGTGGCTTTTTTAATGGATGTCATTAGTAAGCAATTTTTTCTGATACATACAAAAAAATCAGTAATATATGGAAAGGAGCAAAATCCTTTTTGAACCTAACAGGTGGAGCTTTTCAAGAACATCCTACCATATATCTGTGTTGATGTATTCTGTGCCATTTTCCACTTTTGGTGTGCTTGCAGGAAGCCCTAGAATGGATGTGGGAATTTTGCCCCCACATTGGTATAAACTGAGCCAGGTTTTACGAATCATTCCAGCCTGTATCCATTTGCAGAACAGTAGCCAAATCTTTCTAGGAAATCAGACCAGCACAGAAAGTAGACTCAGATTACACTAATGAGGCCATTAAATGAGATATAGGGAGCCTGTCTGGCCAGAAGGAGGAATGGAAAGAGGTCTGGCTGTACTCCTTGCTTTATGTCTTTTACATTCTGTGTATTTACTTTGGTGGGAGAGTTGCTTTCTTCCTCCCTCTGCTCCCCTATCCCCCCCCCCACAACATTCTTTTTTCCTGCGTTCTCTTATTTGCTGAAAGGAAAAAAAAAGTATTCAAAAATTTGAGGGAGAAGAGCTGACATAAGTGGTGTTTTCAGGCTAAAATGCTCATGACAAAGCACTAACAAAGCACACTGGCTTTCAAAAGTTTCCAAATTACATGTCTGTTCAGTTATGCTCTCTGACCATTTTACAGGGGTCTTCATTTTCTTTGTGAAAAATCAAAGTGCAATGAAATGGCTATTTAAAATAGTTGTTAGAAACATTTAATAAAATTCCATCATGTTTATTAGGTCATAATGCCAATGTCATCCATAACAGCAAATAAACTTAAAGATTGCTTCAGAACTTTAGCTGTTTTCAGTCAATGAAAAAAAATATTTTCTTTTATCAGTAGATACGTTCTTTTCTACTACACTCTAAATTATGTTTGGAGCTTTCTGGTAGATAAAAACCAGACTGTGTACATTTTAAGGTTTGAAGAGCATTCTTTACTGTTTGAAATCTAGTCAAACATAGGTTTCAGTTCTGTAGTATGTTACTAATTTGTATCTTTTTAGTTTATTAATATTGAAGAGGACTTTTCTAATATTAAAAAAAATCTTCAGGTTATTAAACTTTGATTTGGGGAAGCTTAAAAAGCTCATTCAATTGAAGTTCCTAATTCACTTTTGTTGTCTGGGGAGAAACTTTCATCAGCATTTTTTTGGGAGCTGTACTGGTTTTTCCTCATTTATCACTGTTGCTTTACAGTGGTGGCTTGTGTTAGTGCTGGCCCAGTGCTGAAGCAGACCACAAAAAGGAGAATGAAATTTTGATAACAGGCAAGCAATAAACTACAGCAATTATTGCAGAGCTCCACCTTCAAGAATATGAGCCAGAAGGTTGGAGGCTGCAGCTGGTGCTGGAGGCTGATAACAGCTGGTAAAAGAAGCCTGGGCTCCTCCATGAGGAGCAGGTTGGAAGACCCACTGCAAGAATATGGTGTAGCAACCTCAGACACACCCCTTGAACATACTTGTACTTACTGTAGGTTTTATAAGGTAACCTTTGCCTCCTTCTGAGCTGGGTTTGGAACTGTCTACCTTGAAAAGGTGCCTACCAAGCTATATTTTCCTCTGATATCTGCAATCTTATTTTATGTGAGTTATTATTAATTCAACACCAAAACTTTTATTAGAATTTTGCTTTTTTTTTTTTTTTTTCCTCTAGCTACAGTTGATGCAAACGATTCATTTCTACTTCAGATGCAACATACACATTCCTTGTGTGGAAAAACCAAACAGAGTGTTTTCCTTCTAACTTTCATGAAATTGGTCATAAATCAGAGTAATACTGCATTAATTAAAGTTATTTCTGTAACCACAGTGTTGGTACAGCCATAGGGATCTCATTACATTAACTTTAATCTGATAGAGGTAAGGCATCCAAGGTAATTTTAATTTTAAATAAATTTTACAGAGAAGTTATCAGAATGATTATAAAACTGAACCATTTCACAGTCTAGTCTAAAAAATTTAGAACAAGGGGTTCACCTGCGTAAGTTGGAATAAATCATTTGTATCAAGTACAAACTTTGAGTGATTTACTTAGAGCATTCTGATAAATGAGGCTTGACAGATGACACTTGTAAGAGTCAGAGTAAAGAAAAATCCCATGTATGTGGATGAGTGCAGTTTCTTTACTGTGCACAATGTTTATGTACTTTGTAATGTAATTGCATTTAATTTATTTAGTACTGTATTAATAATTCATTAATACAAACTTAGGAGGCCTGAGCAAGTTGTGCAGCACTTCTGATTTGCTGCTGAGGCAGTCTCTCTGGGGAGTAAATGAACTTTCTGGGGATATATTTTAATGGTTCAGCACTGGATTCCCTGGGAAAATTCTAGCACCTAGCTATAAAAGAATGAAAGCGGCTCTCAATTTCTTTCCCTGTTTCCAGAACTACAATTTTGGGAATCTGGCTGTTACATCCTAAGGAGTTTAAATAGCTAAAACAAGTTTTAGTGGTGTACTCTGTTTTGTAACTAACAATTACTGGGTAATAAAGACTCTGTGTGAAGAAAAGAAACTTATCCTTTGTGGTAGTTGCCCTTCCTTCATGCTCTCTTTCAGCTAAGGAATGCAAGGAAAATAAACACTGCAGAAGTACCATGATTATTTGAAAATATGTGTAGAGAGTATTGTTTCATAGCTTAATCTCTAAGCAGCTGCATCATTATTATGTAGTGTCCTTGAGATATTTCTTTTTTCTGTTTATATTTTAAGAATCAAACCAAGGAGTTAGATACACGCTCGTTTCAGTCCACAAATAGGAGTAATATTTAAAAGTTTTTGTGGTTGTCTTTGCTATAAATTTATACAGAAAGATTATCCAAACTTGTAAATATGAAGGTCATAATGTAATTAACTTGATATTATCACCTTTGGTGCCATAAAATAAGTGTTTTGGAGAAAAGGCACCAAGCACACATTATCAGGGCTTTGTGGTGGAAACTATGCAAAGTCTTATTTTGTCATAAATTTGTTAAGTGACACATAAATAACAGCAGAAAATTGAAGAAGGGATCTGGAAAAATGAGGAGGAAAAAACCCTACACATTGATAATGAAACCTTGCAAGACTGATCACCAGGATATACAACAACAAATCTGCCCCACAGTCTAACATAAGAATAAAAGAATGTAAAGGTAAGTTTCAGTGACTGATACCATTTGTGTGACTCAAAGGAAAGGTTTGCTGAACTCATGTCACCAGAGGAAAATTCAGAGAGAAGAATTTTTCCTACAAATGCATGAAAGTAAGAAGCACTGATGGGCTATTGAAGTGAGTAACAGCCTTAGTGTAGCAGCAAATCTGATATAAACTTGTCTTTAGATTGTACGAGGAGTTAACAGGCTGAGGAAGTTTTAAATTAGGCTTATTATGCAGGGAGTTGGTTACATGGCTTATTTGGACCTAACTAGAAGCAGGGTTTTGATGTTTTGAGCAGTGTTCCTCTGGTCTGCAAAAATGTCCAAGTATTCATGCAAATAACAGAAATATCATCGTATGTGGATATCACATTTGTGGCAATATATCATGTTTTTCACAGTTCTTCCATGCCTTGCCAATAGTAAAATCTCTTACATTTTTTTATTTGCTGTGTATTGGCTCTGTTCCAAGGTGGCTGCTTGATACATGGGGATTGAATTGCTTGCTTGTGAAGACTGAATTTCCTAGATCTGCACCCAATTAATGCATTTTCTGACATACAGGAAACGTAAACTGATCGGCCTCTAAGTGGTTGCAGATTCTAAAAATGGGCTTATATTAGAGAAATCTTCTTTTTTAAGGTCATTTGTAACATCCTATATATTTTAAGCATTTTTCGTTCCTGCAATATTAATATTTTTGATGTCTTCTGTGTAGTACCATAAGTTCATAAATTGAAATCAGAGGCTATTGAATTAAAAATATCTAGTTTAGAATACCTTTGGAAGTAATACAGGTCATGTAAGGCAATTTTCATGTAAGGAGTAGAATCCATTAAACTGAACAGAAATTCATTTTGCCCTCCATAAGCATTTATTTTGGGTTTTAAAATTATTTTCATGGACAAGCTATGGAGAATGAAATTACTTACAGACAAAAGAATGACATGGTAAAATATTTTCTTTAAAAATCAGCTGTCCCACTTAGTGCTATTGCATTAGCATAATCTTTTGTTGAGAAATATCAGGGGTGAAATATAGCATAGGTCTAATCTATTCAGTCTTAAAGCAATAAATAATTCAGAAACCTTTTAGTTCTTATTGATGTTTAGGAGCAGATGCCTTCTGGATTAAACCACTGTCCTAAGAATTTTCTGGATTTGTCTTACGGCCTCCTGCTTGTTTTGCAGACAGTCACACAATTGTGAAATTAACGTAGCAGTAATAAACCCATCTTATTTTCTGCCGAAATTGAAGGCTGCATCACTGCTCAATGACAATATATTAGTTAATAAAGTAAGTCTTAATTTATATAATAGAATTAAGTATCCATGGGAAAAAACCCTTATTTATTTATATACAGAAATGCACAAAAAAGAGCATAGCAAAAAAAATCTGCAAATTTGCTTATGACTCATCAGATTTAATTACTTGCCTAAATGAAATTCACTGAACATATTCTCCTGACTGTTGTTTTTAGTGAAATTTCAAACATGTGAGGCTAAGATGTTTTTTGAGGTGTAGTAATTTCAGTAGTATGGCTTCTTTAGTACACTGAAAGCTTTATTCAAGTTACTCAAATAACACTATGAAATGTACCATAGCAGAGACAAAATTGGAAACAGTACTGTAAAACATACATCATTATGTTGTAGAATATGTAGTAGGAAGAGCAGATGTGTTATTTCTATCTTTGAAAAATGTTAAGATAAAAATACTGTGTAAGGGAAACACATTTTTTGAGTATTGAGGGTTTGTTGCTGACTGGTTTGGTTTTAAGCTTGACCATTATTTTTGCAAATATTAAAAGTAATATAGAAACAAATGCATATATTTTTTATTTATTGATATATATATGGAAACAATAAGAACTATATATTCATGCTTTTTTTCATAGCCAGGTGGAGTCAAGCTTAAAACCCCTAACTTAATATAAATGACCCTGCTGCTTTTCTTTGTATACGTATTAAGAATATTTTCTAAAAGATCATTTAAAAATGATTCTTGCTCATTCAACCATACTCCATAAGTGTATATTTATGTTAACATTAGTATCAGGTTGTTAACTGGCTCATTCCTGCCCCAGGAGTTTCCTCCTAGTACCATGCTGCTGCAGAGCCCGTGGTTTGTAGCAGTTTTCTGTAATCTTTCATTTGTAATTTGAATTGTCTGTCCTGCTTGATGGACAGTCTCCAATCAGGTTGACTTGCACAACGTAGCCATGAAAGACTAGAAGCCTATTTATTAACAGTAAGCTGAGAAAATGGGGATTTATGTGTTAGGTTTTGTTTTTACTGATGGTGGTTTTTTAATGTTGGGCTTTCAGAAGCACCTTCATGGGATTTTTTGGATGGAAGGGTGACAGTTTCTTCAGGATTCACATTAAATATGGTTTTCTGGTTTGGTTGTTATCTTAGTTCATAATACAAATGCTGTCAAAATTTCAGGAAAGAGACACATTTAAGTAATTAAACCAATCCATCTTGCTTTATCTTTTTTTTTTTTTTTTCATTCAATTTCTTTCTTGGGTATAGTGATTTTCATGAGATAACAGTATAAGCACCATCACTTTCTTCCACAGTGTTACAACATTTATGTATTTGCAGTACTTTAAAACAGTCATGAAAAGGAAATGGTCACTCAGCTGAAACTCAAGAAGTATTTAATAGGTGTGGGTTTTTCCAAGCATGGGCTGTGATTAGGCTGCTAGAATAAGGCATTCACAGAAGATATTTGTCATGTAGGGGAAAATAACTGGTTTTTGTTTTGTGTTAACACTGAGAATTGTGCTGCAGACATTGGCTGTGGTGTCTCTAGAGAGAAATGCTGGAGTTCATCTCAGCCCTACGGGCCCCACTTCAGCCTTGCTGAGTAAACCAGCGGAAGATGAACATGCAAGCAGAAAAATTGGCTTTCATTCTGATAACAACTGTAATAACTCAGAAAAACTGCCATAAGGCTGTAGTGGTATTTGGTAAAATGAGCAGTCATGAACTTTTAGTTTTATGCTTTATAGACCTTTAAAGAGTAAATTTAGACAAAATGCATAGACAGACATAACAGTGACATTTTGATGTCTAAGATGTACTAACAAACAGTTAGTACATGTTTGATTTGAGTTGTTTCTGTGGGCATTACATTTGTCATTTTCCAAGTCTATATGCCTAACGTTGACTAGAAAACTATTTTTAAAGTTTTGTTGAGTCTTTATTAAGTAATGAGAACATCCTCTAAAAGACTAGATGAATGTTATGGTATATATTTCCATTCTCATCCAGTATCTCCTTTTTGTTTGTTTTGTTTTGTTTGGTTAGTTTTTGTTGTTCACATGCTTGTTTCTGAAGATAATCATTGAAACACAAAGTTGCCTAAGTATTTCTTAGACTGCCAAGTGTACTCCTACTTGTTCATAGGTATGGTGGACTGGTCAGTGATGTGTAGCTGTGCTGAAAAGCTTGTGTTTTATTTAGTCTGTAACGACCAACATTCCCATGACAGAGCAGCACCATATGTACAGCTCCTCTTTTATTTGGCTATAAGATAGAAGCTGGTTTAATAGCTGTAGGTCTTGCTTTTTTGTTTCTTCAGACTCTAAAAGTCTTTGTGCAACCATTTAACTATTTTAGATAACTGAGTGTGTGTGGACTACTTATAATGGCATTAACTGTTGGCATCATTCATGAAGTACAAATTTTATCACAAGTGCTTTCCTCAGCAGCTCTTACAATACATGTAGTACTGGTATATAAAAAGTCATTCCTATATGTTACAGACTTTCTTTTTAGGAAAACATACTACTTAAGTTAATACTACACCAGCTTGGTGTAGGACAAAATCCCTACTAGTAAGAACTTCCCTTGACTTTAAAAAAAAAAAAAATTATATAGACTCAGCTGCTTGCACTAAGGAAATTATTTTTCTGAATTTTCAGCTTACAAATGAAGAAGCAGATAATACCTACCCCTCCATTTTATAAAAAAACCAAGCCCAGAGTTGTAAGCTAAATAAATGACCTAAAGGTACCAAGTAATATTTGTGTCACCATAGCTCTTAAGTAAAAATGAAGCTGAAAGAAAGAGATCCTGGTGTTCTTCCTTGGAAGACAGATCTCTCTCCCTTTTTGATGGTGAAGGTTTCCTGGGTATTCAGAGCCATGTGTGCCATTCAGCTTCTGAAGGAAAAGTACCTTGTGGGTACTTGTGGGAGGATGTGTAGGAGTTGAGAGTGAAACAGTGAAGTTGAGCCTGGAACAGAGAGGCAGAGGGAAAATTCTTCTAGGATTTATGTTTTTTTACCTTCCAATTATGTTTTAATTGGCAATAAGTTATTTTTCCTGAAGTGAGTCTGTTTTGCCCATGACAGAAATTTGTAAGTGATCTGCTTGTCTTTATTTTAGTACCTGGGTTTTTTCACTTCATTCTCCCCTGTGCAGTTCCTTTTGTGGAACATGAGTGGGAGAGCAGCCAGCCAAGGTCAACTCACCACAAGGTTGTGTTGACAAAGGCTACAACACTTAATGACTGTCAGCAAGTGGGACTGGATTCCATCTTGTGTCTGCTAAAAAAATTGGTTTATTTTGAAGATAGTGCACCCTTAGGTATTAACTGTACACTCACTGTGGAAAATATATCCTAGAAAGAAATGATCAATTAGTGATCATTGTGATTTAATGAATGTATTATTTTTTAAGTATTTTGAAAATATCCTTGGTCTCAGAGGGAGTACTGTAATTTTGATTGTGCTGTGCTTTTTGTAGAAATCTGAAACACTTAATCCATCATAATTTCCTTAATTACAGAGATAGCACCATCAAAGTTACAATTGAAATTTAGGTAGATGTGAATCAGAAAGCCTAAAAGGGAAGGACTAAACTTCAGGCCAGTTGCTTTCTGCCTGTGAATATGGCTTTATATATACAATATCTTTGTGTAGTACCTAATAGTATAATATAAACATTAGTTTGGCAGTCATAGTATAAGCCACCAGATGGAGCAATGTTGCCATAAGAAATTGAGAGTAATAAAAATAGCATGTTTTTTCTTTCTACTTTTGTAATATAAATGCAAGGTTTTTTAAGGTGATGTGCCAAAAATGTATAGCTCTGTATGGTAGAGGTTGTGACCATTGACTGCAATACTTAGCTGTGCTGAAACATTTTTTACTTTTTCACAATAAGGTAACTTAATGTTAAAGTTTGGGAAAATTAGAATGTTTTTTCTTTTTTTGTGTGAGGTATTAACCTGAGTTGACAAACTGTAAGAAAATCTTATCTCTTTTTTTCTTTCATTATTTTTTTCTTCTTAACTTCTATCTCTTTGCCATAAGTAGCTAATTTTGTATTAAATATCTCAGTGTTAATTGAAATATTTCTTGCTACAGGGCTTTGTAAAGAGAAAAGAGGCAGATTCTGACTGTGCCAAAAGCTTATATTTGGAGGTTTTGTTGCTGGTGTGACCTTCTGTTTCTTCTTTTTTTTTTCCTACATGTCCTCCTAGGATCTTATACAAGAGCCTAAAAGCATTTAAAATTTGCAGAATGAAAAGATGGCACGGGCAATGCTGGTACCACCAGGACCTGAAAGCTTCTTCTATTTCACTGAAGAATCTCTTGCAGCTATTGAAAAACGTATTGCTGATGAAAAATTGCATTGTCACCAAGATGAGCCTACAGATGATGCTGGTCATGAAGTAAATCACCCAGAGCCAAATAATGACTTAGAGGCAGGAAAGACACTGCCATTTATTTATGGTGATATTCCTCCAGGAATGGTGTCTGAACCCCTGGAGGACCTGGACCCATATTACATCAATAAAAAAGTAAGTGTTTTGTATTAAGAATGTAATTAGAGCACTCCTGTTTTACTATAACCTGATAAATGCTCTGCTGGAGAGTTGGTCAGAAGCACTGGTTGAAAGTGTTGTGCAATAGGTGCTATCATGTTAGTTATTTTGGTTTCACTATAAAGACAACTGTAACTCTTGCTAAAGTTGCCTTTTGTAAAAAAAAAAGGGGGAAAAAAAGGGCACTTTTCTTTTAATGTCTCATGTTATGGTATTTTAGTTAATGGATTTTGTGTTAAATGTCCTGTAATCTCTTCAGATCTGATTTAATGCTGAACCATTTGAAAACTTTCCATCTTTCTGGCTGCTCTCTGGGTTTTTTGTAAGAAACATGATACCTGAGATTTAGTTCATTACAGATGTCTTTAGACAAAACGCTCATATGACAGCACAATCACTGTCAAACATTCCTGAAAATATCATAAAAATATTTGTTTTATAAAATTAAAAAAAAAATATAAAGACTAAGCCAATCTTTGTGTTTTGGTATTGGGTCTATGTTATAGGCCCAATATAGACCTGAAGACAAAATCAAAATTGATATATACTGATTCAGTTTCATTTATAGATATACTGATAAAAAAGGAGGAAAAGAGCAAGGTGTTTACTTTGGCAAGTACAGATGGAGGAAAGTTATTTTATATATGCATGTGAAGTGAAATGATGTCAAGAAGACAAAATCAAAACTGAGTTTACATTAAAAAGGCAGTACAAAATAAGCAGCAAGTGGTTGTTTTATTGTGTAATCAATAAAATGCTTGTTGAATTAAAACCATAGAATGGATTTTTGAAATTAAGTCCTGAACAATCAATAAATAGTATCTTGCAAGATAAGAATTTAACCAAAGAGCTGTATTATATCTGTCATAAGCAACCTAATTAAAGCAGTGTTTTTTCTGGTATAAAATGTTGAAGACTAATAATCAGATGAAGATTTTTTTAGTTATTTTATTTTTTGTTCTCTTAACTTCACTAACACTATTGAAAAATAGTAACCTATTTCTTTTATAGTAAAATGTCATTGGAAAATATTTGAAATATTTGAATATTTGAAATATTCAGAAATATTTGGTGTTGTAACCTGCTTATTTCCAGATAATAGATTTTGGGAGAATAATCATTAAATTAATCATTCAATCATTCAATTAGATTGAATTAAGATTTCATTGTGTCTCCTATTTAAAATCAAAAATGTTTATGTTGATGGTATGAGTGATGGCTGCACAAACAATAAAGCAGTAAAGCCAAGGATTTTAAAAGTCAAGGATGTCTCACCCCAAAAGCAGTTTTAACATGCTGAAATTGTTAAATAGTTCCTTGTGAGGTCCCAAAAATGGTTAGTTAGGTGCTTTGTTTTGCATTGCCAACTTCGTTCTGAAATGCAAGTAAAAGAGCTTCATTAAAATTAAGTGTAAAAAGTCACATTTTTAATTATAGTTTTAAAGTAATTACTTAATCCTAGAAAATCTGAAATGCAGATTTTAAGAGCACAGAGGCAAAGAATGTGTGGTGTAGCATTTTTGGTGCTCATATGAAAATTTAGAACCTGTTATTTCCTTCCGCAATTCTACTGAAAGCAAATTTGGCTACTTAGATGTGTGTAAAAAGCCTGTATTATGGCAAGGTTGCTAAAATGTAACCTTAATTTCCTAACCCTGCTACCCCCATGCCCTTTTTGTCTATTTTTTAAAGACATTTATAGTACTGGATAAAGCGAAGACAATCCACAGGTTCAGTGCTACACCTGCCTTGTACCTTTTATCTCCTTTCAATATCACTAGAAGACTAGCTATTAAGATTTTGGTTCATTCATATCCTTTTCAAGTGGTTTGTTAAAAATGGTTACTGATTAATATTACTAATGTTAACACTAGGAGTTTTGATTTATTGTTTGAATATGTTCCTGCCTTTAATTCTTTCAAAATCTATCTGAGCTAAGATTAGTCACTTAACCTGCTGATTAAATTCAGAAGAAGAGAAGTCATTAGTAGAGTTCCCTAAGGTGCAGTATTGAACCCAACCCTGTCCTAAATCTTTATGGATGATCTGGATGAAGGGAGGGAGCGTACCCTTGGTAAGTTTGTGGATATCACCAGGTTGTGAGGGAGTGTCAATCTGCTGGAGGGCAGGAAGGCCCTGTGGAGGGACCTGGGCAGGCTGGATCGATGGGCCAGACCAGGGGCATGAGGTACAACATGACCAGGTGCTGGTCCTACAAATTGGCCACAACAGCCTCATGCAGTGCTACAGGCTGGGGGCAGAGTGGCTGGAAAGTGGCCCTGTGGGGAAGGGCTTGGGGGTGCTGGTAGACAGCAGCTGAACACATGCAGCAGCCACAGCACACATCAGTGTGTGCCCAGGTGACCAAGAAAGCCAGGGGCAATCCTGGACTGTATCAGGAATAGTGTGGCCAACAAGGCCAAGACAATGACTGTCCCCCTGTACTCGGGCACTGGTGAAGTCACACCTTGGGTGCTGTGTCCAGTTCTGGGCCCCTCAGTTCAGGAAGGACATTGAGGTGCTAGAACAGGTCCAGAGAAGGGCAGTGAAGGGTGTGGAGAGTGAGTCCTGTGAGGAGCAGCTGAGGGAGCTGGGGGTGTTTAGCCTGGAGAAGAGGAGGCTCAGAGGGACCTTACTGCTCTCTGTAACTCCCTGGAAGGAGAGTCTATCCAGGTGGGGGCAGGCTCATCTCCCAGGTAACCAGTGACAGGACAAGAGGAAATGGCCTCAAGCTGCACCAGGGGAAGTTCAGGTTGGACATCAGAAGGAATTTCTTCACAAAAAAGGTTGTCAAGCATTGGAATGGACTTCCCAGAGAAGTGGTAGAGTCAATATCCCTGGAGGTGTTAAGGAAGTGGCTGGATGTGGCACATAATGCCATGGTCTAGTTGACAAATAAAGAGTCAAAAGTTGGATTTGGTGACCTCAGCAGTCTTTTCCAACCTAAATGATTCTGTGATAGGTGTATAACCATCATTCTTGTGAAATATCTTTGCATTATTTATGACATTGCTAGTGATAGTAAACTGATTTGTGTTGTATATGTTGTCAGTATTCTATGTCCTGGTCAATTCTTCATATTTTGTGTTATGTAAATTCGGCTTTTAAAAGGGATATGTTCCTTAACTACGGTCAACATTGTTCAACAAGGTCATTATGCTCACTATTTTGGCAAATTGTGTGTTTATGACATGGAGGAATCTTCCAGAATGGGCAAAGGATGTAGAGTAAGTATACCTAAATAGGCTAATAATTTTTAAAATGCTTTATAAATGAAAAGCAAATTAAGAGCTAGACCATGCAGCTTTACTTACTTGTGTGATACCAGTATTCTCCTTTTTCCTGCTTGGAGTTTGATTGTAGCTGCAACCCAAAGCAGCACAGTCCTGCAAGCTCTGCGAAGGAAAGAAGCTGTGACATTGTTAACCTTTTTCTCTGAACAAAATGTTGATAAATGTTGCTCATTTCCTCAGAATGTTCATACAAGTAATGTTTTCATGCATTCTCCTTCCTGAGCTGTTCTTTATCATTAAAAAAGAAGAAAAGAAATTGGTCATTCCACCCAAAACTACCGTGTTTCAGTGTGGAAGATGCTTTCTATATCCCCTCTGAAACACCTGCATTTTGTGCAGCAAAATCATATTATGGGAAACACCCACTCTTTAAAGAAGATACCTCTGCTGAGGATTATTGCTTATCATTAAAAATGACTTTTGGTCAACCATCAAGTACCTTCAGTAAATAGGTTTTACTTACCCATGGCCTTTATTTCTGATGTGGCAACCATGCTCAAATGTTATTTGAACAAATTTTTTTTTCATATTATTCCTGATTATTATTAGTGCTGAAATTAAAAAATCTTATGTGCTAGAAACTGCAAAAATATTTTTAAACAAAATGAAAAAGTATAATCCTATTATCTCACAGAAGAATGGTAGAAAACCAGTCATATACTCACTTTATGTGAGTATATAACTGCTGTTCAGTGCATATACTAATTACTGGGTTTGAGTTATTTTCCTGTATGGTCATGATGTATTGTGCCTGCTGCTCTCTGTGGAGAGAGCTGCAGCCACAACATATCACTGAACAACACAACAATCTTTAACTTTTGCTTGAATGTTTTCTCATAGGTACACTTTCACTGGAATTTATACTTTTGAATTTCTAGTAAAAGTCTTTGCAAGAGGCTTCTGTATAAATGATTTCACGTGCCTTCGTGACCCCTGGAACTGGCTTGATTTTGTTGTCATTTCCTTTGCGTAAGTATATAACATTTTTTTAAGTAAAATAACCAAGTTTTTTTTAATGTGTAATAGTTTGTTTGGCTTATATTAGTCCATATTAAATTTATTGTAGCTGAATTGTGCTTCAAGTTTTTCCACTATATTTTTATTTTACACTAATGTAGCACATAGCAGAATT
Organism: Urocynchramus pylzowi; assembly: GCA_013397555.1. Taxonomy (NCBI): domain Eukaryota; kingdom Metazoa; phylum Chordata; class Aves; order Passeriformes; family Fringillidae; genus Urocynchramus; species Urocynchramus pylzowi. Next base: position 841,695 of record VZRH01004939.1, read on the forward strand.
AGTGGACTGTTCCACGGTATAGAAGATATCACTAACAATCAATTTAAAATAGGATTTAAAAACAAAAGCAGGTCTATAGGTTTCATTTTAAATTTGCAGTAAATGGTAAATATTAAGGGTGAATTTCTTAGGGAAAACTTAATTGAAACAGGAAAATATGAGTGCAAGTCTTTAACTTATTCCTTCAAAAAAAAAAAAAACAACACAGGATTTCTGGATTTCAGGTTCAGGTAAGTAGTATAAGCTCTGCCTCAATTCTGAATAACTGTGATTTAATCCTACAGGTATATAACAGAATTTGTAAACCTAGGCAATCTTTCAGCTCTTCGAACTTTCAGAGTATTGAGAGCTTTGAAAACTATTTCTGTAATTCCAGGTAAGAAGTAACTGTGTAAAATAGTAGACACTCTACATCACCTCTGTTTAATTTTGTGTGTGCTGTCATTGTGTTTGTGTGTGGAATCCCTCACTACAGATATGTGACAGAGTTTGTGGACCTGGGCAATGTCTCAGCGTTGAGAACATTCAGAGTTCTCCGAGTTTTGAAAACAATATCAGTCATTCCAGGTGAGAGCAAGGTTAAACACTGAGGCTGACTGAAACTGCACAGAAGCTGAACTCGTGTTTTTAACAGAAACATCCAGGTTTTTGTCTTAAATTCAATTCAATTTCCTTTTCTAATTCTGTAAAACAGTCAGCCTCAGAGTTTAATAGTCAATTGCATGAAGAACTCATTTGCATAGCCTGTATATTCCTCCATTTAATGATGTCAAATTTTCTCTCCCACATTAAGGATCAAAATTAAGTCTTTTTAATGTGAATTTTACATATACATATTTATGAAAGACATTTGGGATTGAAAATTTTAGAGTTTTGTAAAAGTTGAATTTCTGACAGAGGAATAAGATAATAATGAGTAGCATGGGGATTGCATGATGTAGTTATTAGCTTATGATGCCTATCTTCACCAAACCCCACCTCCAACAGAAAATGATGCATTAGAATGCAGACATTAAAATTACTACTGAAATAAAATGGTGTTCTCCTTCTGTTTGCTGTTATAGAACCAAATGTTGTGTATTGTAATAGAATACTGACAAAGGTTTGGAGCAAGAGGCATCAAAAAGAAAATAAAATAAACTATTTTCTTTAGATGTAGTGTATATGTATAGAGAGCATGAATTGAAAGCTCTTGATTTGAGGAGCAGGTGCTTTGGAATGTATGCCATTCATTCCCATTCATATTTTCAAATTATTTTTCAGGAATGATGAAACTTATTGGTGGCTTTTCCTTTGGAAAATGCTTTAAGACTGTTGTTTTGAAGCTGTGCATGGTACTTAGTAGTGTGTTGGAGACATTTAGTTTGCATTTTAGCTTAGTTAAATATTTAATATTATAATAAAAATCTGCCTCTGTTTGCAGGCCTGAAGACTATTGTTGGAGCCTTAATTCAGTCTGTGAAGAAGCTCTCGGACGTGATGATCCTGACTGTGTTTTGCCTGAGTGTATTTGCACTGATAGGGCTGCAGCTGTTCATGGGCAACTTGAAGAATAAATGTCTGTTCTGGCCATCAGAAAATTCAACAGCCTTTGAAAAACATGTAGTTCCATACTTTAATGATACAGAATTTGACTGGACAGCATACATTAACGACGAAAGTAAGAAATACTGTTGTAACTTGCTAAAATTTTATTTGTATGTAAACCAGCACACAATCACAAGATAACTATTTTATACTGTGGACTAAAGATAAAAAAAACCCAATTGAATTGGGTGGCAAAGAATAGGAATTTGTGTATGTTACATCCCAAACTCATGCTGACGTGATTGCTCTTTCCTTTAACTGCACTTAGAGATGTATATAGAGGCTGAGGTTAGTTTTAGGGCCATGGAATCCTGCAGGTTGGACAGGATCTCCACAGTCCAGACCAACTGCTGCTTAGCTGCAGGTCCAGCTAGAGCAGACCTCTCAATCCTTTGTTCCAGTCAAGTTTTTAGTATCTCTAAGGATTGAGATGCCATAGTTTCTTCTGGGTAGTGTGTGCCAGCACTTGACCAGTCTCACAGAAACTTTCTTGAATATCATTTCAGAATTTCCCATGCTCAAACTTTTATTAGTTGCCTCTTATCTTTCCAGAGTACACTCCTGAGATGAGTCAGGCTTCATCCTCACTACAGTCTTTCATGTTAGACTTGTAGGTAGAGTGAAGATCTTTGCACATCCTTCCCTCCCTGCCTGCTCCCTCCCTGGTCTTCTCAAGGCCTCACAAAACCAATTCTTTCAGGCTCTTTTTTTCTATCTTTAGGATATAAAAAAGACAGAGAAGCACTAGATAAATATGAGAGCCTAGTTAAGAGGTGCTTTTATTATTTGGTAGAGGTAACAAACCAGTTGCTTTCACTGATACATAACTCCCCAGGCAGGCCGGGATTCTCATAGGAAAAGAGGTGGTATTCAGCTTTAGGATTTGTTGCTTGGGACTGGAAAAGACATTTTTATCCAGATATTTTCCAGCAGGCTTAAAGTCTGTAGACTGAAGAGATAAAATCCAGGCTGGTTCAAAAATATGTAGATGCTTATGTTTTGTATTTCTGTTCTTTTAAGTGATACCATCAATAACGTAATACACAATGAACTGTGAGATGTAGTAGAATAACTTCTCTAATTACCAGAAATCAGTTTTCCTGCATGGGTTTGTACTAGAAGTGGATTTACAGGGCATTGCTTAGTGATTAATTGTAAAAGTAGTGTATTTAAGTAAAAATAAATTTAAAGGATAATGGATGCTAGCATTCCTCCCCAGTGACTCTCACAAAAAGTAAAGGAAAATACTGTTACAGGCTGAGTTTTGATGAACCAGATTTTCTTCCATTTTTAACATTGTACATTAAAGTTGTCTGCTGTTTTCTGCATTTTTGGGTTATCTTTCTATAGTTCTGAATTGTTTAAATTCTGTGACTTATGTTTTTTGTGAAATCTGTCATTTTAGCTTGTTTACCTAAGAAGGGATGAAGTGAAAATGGAGTGGTGATAGTGCTTTTTGGGCAATTTTGGCTGATAGTTTGAAGATGCTACAGAACATTTGTGAATTCTCACTTCAGATACAGGTTATACACTACATAGATTCTCTGTTTCCAGTTTGCACTAGGTGGCAATCTAAAAAAAATGAAATTTTCCAGAATGTCAGTTGCTTTCTGCGCTACATGTTTTGTCTTTGCTGGGTGTCTACAGAGTGCTGATGCAGGCAAGGCTGTTTGGTCTGGTTATGTTTTTATTCCTCCTTTCTCATATATCTATTCTTAATAATTTGTATAATGCAGTGTCAGGTGCATTATAAGTACTGGTTTTGAATGGTAGATTCCAAACCATATTAATCACTGTATTTAAGTGTCCAGTTTAGAATCTTCCTATGTTCAAATATTATTCATCATCCTATATTCATATATTATGGGCTGTTTCTGACAATCTAAATACAGTAGGTTTTTTACTCTATGAAAACCAAAACCTTTGTCAGCTTGAATGGTGCATCAGGATCATCAGCTGAAAATGACAGCAGATTGATTTAGTTGAGTGCTTTTCCAGATTTCTGTCTCTTCTTCCAGATCTCAGTGCCTGGCTATCCTCATGGTGAAAAGTTTCTCCTTATATCTAGTCTGAACCTCTCTTGTTTGTAATTATGCCCATTGTCTATCATTCTTCTGCCATGCATAATTGAGAAGAACCTCTCTGTTCCCTAACCCCTTGATAACTTCCTTGGAGTTGCTGGATGCTTTCTACCATCTCCTCCCAGAGCCTTCCCTTTGCTGGGCTGAACATGTTGGTTCCTCTTGGCACATGGTGGATACTGCAGCCCCCTCGTGACCCTGTGCTCCATTTTATCCATGTCTGCTTTCACTGAGCTGCCAAACCTGGACACACTGCTCTGGGTATGGTCTGATGAGTGCAGAGCTGAGGAGGGCAGTCACTTCCCTTGCTCTGTGAGCTGGCCTCCTGTTCCTGCAGCCCTGGAGGCTGTTGCCCTTCTTGGGTGTCAGGGCACCCTGCTGACTCAGCCTCTCCTGGCTCTCTGTCCAGCAAAATTCCCAGTGCATTTTCTGCAGAGCTGTTGTCAGCCAATCAGTGTCACTGCAAGGGGCTCTTCCTTCCCAGATATACAACTGCATATTTCTTTGCTGAATTTCATGTGTCTCCTGTCAGCCTGTTTCTCCAGTTTGCCTAGGTACCCCTGAATGGGGTCTACACTCTATAAACGTCTTCCCTAATTCATCATCATCTTTCTAACTGTATTATTTTTCTTTATTTTTTCTTTTATTTTAAGGACAGCACACTTGCTATTCATTAATAAAAATATGTATTTCTCTTTTTCACCTTACAATTAAAAGAAAAATTCTGTGAAGTTGTTTATAGTACAGCAGCTGTTAGAACATTGTAATTGGAGCACCTGTCTTCTTTTTAAATGCTGCCTTCGTATCTTCCCAGAATGTGCTAGTTAATGTTGCTCTGACTGCAAAACTGCCAGAAAGCTATTATAAATGTTCCATTTTAAAGTAGACAGGCTTTGTCTGATTACAATCTACTTACTGAATAAGAGGAGTTTTAAGTTTTGTATTTTATATCTCTTATCTGTCTTGGAAGGGTGTTCAGTGGGCAGTGACTCAAGAAAAGAATATGCAATTTATGTTCTAATCATTGTTCTAGGATTTTATTTTTGTAGTTTGTTTTTATTTTGATGCCCAGAGAAGCTGTGGATGCTCCATCCCTGGAAATGTTCAAGGCCAGGTTGCATGGGGCCCTGATCTATTAAGTGGCATTCCTGCCCGTGGCAGGTGTTTTGGAAACAGATCTTTGAAGTTACTTCCAACCCAGGCAGTTCTATGATTCTTACAGTATTTGAACCCACTTTTGCGAAAACATCAATGGGAGATTCAAAACCTGATGACTTGGACATAGGTTCATTCTCACCAAAAACCCCAAAAAAACCTCCTTTCATTTGTAAACATGTTACTTTTTTTTTCTTCTTTAGGTCATTTCTATCGCCCAGAAGGAGCAAAGGATTTTCTGCTGTGTGGCAATAGCTCAGATGCAGGGTAAGGTACACTGAAAATGACATACTATCTGTCTAAACAACATGTAAAAAATATCAATCTAAACATTAAAAAGATAATTTACTTACCTAATGTCACAATTAATAATAATATGGTCATGGTTCCTAGTAGCTAGACACCTGAATGAGTAAAAATGTTAAATGACAAAATACTTTGGTGGAAATTTGTTTTAAAAGCTCATATGTAACTAGAAAATTCCACTTAGCAGGTAGACCTTGTGTTATCAGTGACTTAAGAACATTGTTTGCCATAGGTTTCCTGCCATTTCTCAACCCTAAAATAACAATCATATAATAACCAAATCATATCATTCTACATGCATATAAATTATCAGTCCATCCCTTGGTTTTGGTTGGTAATAGCTTTAAAACACACATACTCAAACTATTTTTGTAAACATTTAACTTACATATTTAACTATGAGATGGTTTTGTGTACATGTATAAATGCACATCAAACAGGCACACATACATTAAAAGAAATCTTCATAGTGTTTTTCTGTATGGGTTTTGGGAACAAGAGCCTCTTCTGTCCTAATTGAAACAGTTTGCTGGCATTTAATATCAAGACTGCATCACCTACGCTCAAAACCAGTATGAAAAATTTCATGAGCTAGAAGTATCCCTGTGCTGGTTATTTGCTCTTTGCAAATTGGTAGAATTTATTAATTAAGCTCACTGATGTGAAGAAGTAAAGAAATCTGGTGTGCTAACCTTACTGACAGACAAACTTCAGCATAACATCTGTGTGCTGGCTGTCTTTATCCTGCATGGAAGTATCTACCTATTGAAGTCTCTGTGTTAAGTACAGATATTATTTTCATTTAAGAGATATTTGCAGAGGTAATATCAAACTGTTGATAATAAACTTTATTTTGTTTAAAATTGTGAAAGGCGATAGAAGGAAATATTGTCATTGCTTGTTTGCTCTCTCTGGATTATTCTTTAAAGAACAGACTTTTCATTTCCTCACTGATCTTTGAATTGTTTTAAGCCATAACTAGCAGCACCCTCCACAGATGAAGCTTCATAAGAAGATCAAGAAAAAAAAAATTTAAAAAAAAATATTATATGAAATTTGGGTATGGATTGTTTTGCCTTTTACGTTTTTTTTTCCCCCCACTTCTAGTAAATGCCCAGAAGAGTTTATCTGTGTGAAAGCTGGTAAAAACCCCAACTATGGATATACTAGCTTTGACACATTCAGTTGGGCTTTCTTGTCACTGTTTCGACTGATGACACAGGACTATTGGGAAAATCTTTATCAGTTGGTGAGTATATTTTAAAAATTGTGGTTAGTGTATTACTGGCCCCAAATCAATAATGGAAATGCCAATCTTATTTGTATTACATACCATTGCTATTGTTAGCCATTAAAATTTATCAAAGGAAGCAAACTCAGTTGCAAAACTAAGCAGACATGGACACTTGATACAGAATCTCATGATTTCTGGAGAAGCACATGAGGGGTTTTTTGGTCCTTAATTTAATTTTTGCAGTATATGTTTCATTTTGTGCCTCATGATGTTTTCAAAAATGTCAATATTGAGTTTAAATTGTAAAAAGACTTCATGACAGCAAAACCTGAACCTTAATTTCAGTACCCTTAATCCTATTTTTTATGACTTAGAATGAACGACTTGATACAAATTAGCTTTCTTACAGTAGCTTTTCATTATATGATGTGTGTGAATGTGTTAATTATAATAAATACTGTCTTCTAATTGTCTAATCAATTGTGCCATTTTTAATTTATTTGGTTATTTCAAAGGGAAAGCATGCTAATACATGGTAAGCATTCTAAGACTCCAACCTGTGATATGTGGCTTACACTAATAACTCTGATCCCACATATTTCTCAAGATTATTAGGCATTGAAAGAGGTTTGTTGCAAAGCAGCATGATCCTTAGGCATGGTTTTCACATACAAGAATGCTCCCTTTATTTTGATTACTTTGTAATTCAGAAAACTTGTATGATTTTAGTACAGAAGAAATAGCAACTAAGTTTTGCATTTTTCAAAGTCTTCAATGCTTATGAACTGCAGGACTGATACATTTCTTCACCAGCTGGCTGATTTCTCTTCTCCTCCTATAGACACTACGAGCTGTTGGCAAATCATACATGATATTTTTTGTTGTGGTGATTTTTCTGGGTTCCTTCTATTTGATTAACTTGATTTTGGCTGTGGTTGCCATGGCCTATGAAGAACAAAATCAAGCAACTATTGTTGAAGCAGAGCAAAGGGAGGCAGACTTTAAACTGAAGCTTGAACAACTGCGGAAGCAACAAGAAGAAGCTCAGGTATTTTCTATCAAAAATCTGGGCCTTAGTGTGTTCTTTTGCATGCTATTTGTTAAAACCAATAATTAAATTTACATATAAAAAAATCCATTCTTTAATGTACCTTGCAAATACTGTAGACTGCTTTTTCTATACCTCTTTATTGCTTTTAAAATATATAATATCTAAAGTGTTAATGAATTTCTGACCTGAGAACAAAGAGTAGTGTCCAAATCAGAATAATAGTTTTAAATAAATCTCTCTTATCTTGGGGTAGTAGCTAGTAAACTGTCACAATGATTTTCCAAATTCCCATCTTAGAAATAATTTCCATACTTTTCAAGCCTTGATTAGAGTGTAAAATGTTTTCATCTATCAATTTCTGATTCATTTTTGCTACTTGTGCTGCTACTAGTGAATCAGACTGAAATCCGCTTAAAGAAGCTACTTACAATAAAAGTTAGGATTAGTTTACTAAGTTAATACAGGCTGAAGTGTGACTCTGTTTAGCTCTTGTTTGCTGTTCCATTCACTGTAATTAATAAATTCAATAATTTTCAGATATTTTCTAATGATTTTTGTGGCTGTAGACGATGTGGGCTGATTCCATGACACGGATGCTAAGTAGAACTCCATTCAAACTACAGAATTTCATTTGTAGTTTTGCACAAATCCAACTATGCTGTTTACTAGAAGTAATTTGATACAAATCTTAGGAACAAGGGCTATATCCTTCTTTAAAAATCGTGTGATGTATAAAACATCTTGTTAAATTATTGCTGTGGCAGGCAATAGCTGCAGCTGCAGCTGAGATGACTGAGTACAGCTGTGAAAGTGGGAATGCTGCACCCTCAGATAGTTCTTCAGATGCATCCAAGCTGAGCTCAAAAAGTGCCAAAGAAAGGAGAAATAGAAGAAAGAAAAGAAGGCAGAGAGAGCTCTCTGGAGAAGAGGATGACATGAAGGATGAAAAGCTTCCAAAGTCTGAATCAGATGGCAGTATCAAAAGGAAAGGTTTCCGTTTATCTTTTGATGGGAACAGACTAACTTATGGGAAGCCATTTACATCACCCCACCAGGTACTGTGAGTAATGCAATTGTCATTTTTGGATTTTTTGATGTTACTGTCACATACAACAAATTTCACTGCAACTTTGCAACGTAAGCAACAAAGTTAAAATAATGTAGCATTCTTTTAAATACCAATTTACTGTTGGTATTATTTTCTAGATTGTGCCTTAAAAAAGTGTTTTGTTCTCTCTCATTTTATTATTTAGGACCTTGACATGCACAGCAGCAATGCATTTTCCTAGTTAATCTGAAATAGAAATGCCTTCTTAATTCATAAAAGGAAAATCTAAGTATAATGTTTGAATTTAGAAGACTAAAGGTATTGATATCTTTTAATGTAATGCATTATCTATGTGGATCATTGGAGTTTATGGAAATATTGGTTTTTCTTTTTAAAGCAGAGATTGAAATTACTATGGCCTTATACATGTTTGTTTTTTTTCTCTCCAGTTATTGTTTTAGGTACACTGTAAATTTACCCACTCAGTTGACTTTCTGAGATCAGCTTGAGGCAGTGTATTAAAGATAACACTGACAAATTCCTGGGGAATATAAATTATTACTGTTTTTCTTATACATAGACATGCATTTTGTATACTTATAAACTTCAGACTGTCATTTTTTATGTTTCCTTTGCAGTCTTTGCTGAGTGTTCATGGCTCCCTGTTTTCTCCCAGGCCTAGTAGCAGAACAAGTCTTTTCAGTTTTAGAGACGACGGAAGAGAGAGGGGATCAGACAATGACTTTGCTGATGATGAGCACAGCACGTTTGAGGATAACTCGAGCAGAAGAGGCTCTCTGTTCCTGCCGCGCAGGCATGGAGAGCGGCGCAGCAGCAACATCAGCCAGGCCAGTAGGTCATCCAGGAGGCTGACAGTCATCCCTGTCAATGGGAAGATGCACAGCACTGTGGATTGCAATGGAGTAGTTTCCTTGGTGGATGGACCACCAGGTCTGTTGTCTCCTACTGGACAACTTCTGCCAGAGGTGATAATAGATAAACCAGCAACTGATGGCAACGTAAGAAAGTTACAAATTACTCCGGGTTTCATGGCCTTCATTGCATGGACAATGTTGTGGTGAAATTATTTCTTAGAAAATGGCTGGGAAGTTGTGAATGCTTTTGCAGATCTTACTGTAATGAAATGGGTTTAAAGTGATTCAGTCAAAAGTGAGAGGCTGAAGCATGAAAGAGAACAAAGTAGTAAGTTTTTACGTACCTGCAAAGAAAAGATATGCGTACATCTGCTTAATGAATCAGATTAGTAATGTTCCATTGCTAAATCTGTTTTAGAGCACAGAATAGGATGTCCAACTCTAAGCTTCCTGTACATTATTAGATTATTTCAATTCTTTTTTTCTTTATGGTTTTAGCCTCCTTTTAAGTGTATTTTCTGATTCTCTGTCAGTAATATGCATTTGTTGTTACATTTGGTATTGTGCAAATATAGCATAGTCTTAAAGATTATGTTGGCATTTTAAAAGTCCTGAAAGCATTTTTTCCTCCTGGGTTTCAAAGACTGAGTTGCTTACTGCCTAGGATCAGGGTATAATTAAAAAAAAAAACAAACAAATGAAAACCCCAAACCAACAAAACATTTTAATTCTGCTTGGTTTTTCCTTTTCCCTCAGTTTGTTTTGGTAATGGAGCAGAGACATCTGCATGTTTTTTCCTAAAAATGTTATTTTACTGAAACAGAAATTTTTGTATGGGTCACAGGACCTGAAAGTACATCAGTCAGCTTCCTTGCAGTTATCAGCCAGATGCCTTGCAGTTATAATCTTCTTGCAGTTTATTATACATATATTTTCATGCATTTATTTAATGGACTGAAAAAAATTCTGCCCATCCTTATGCATTCAAACATTTTTCATAACTGAGATGTGCAAAATACTATAGTTATAACACAGCTTTCATTTTTTAAAATAAAATCATGTAAAGTATTTATTTTTGGGATCAATTAAATCAGACCTGTGCTGTTGCTTCAGTTGAAATTCCTAAAATAAATCAGAGCTGATAATAATTCAATTTAGAAAATATAATTTAAATAAGTTTTGAATGGGCATAGAGATCAAAACTGGTCTTTAAAGCTTTATTTTATGGAATAGTTGTTGCTGCAGAATCTTCCTAGCATTAATCACTTGTTAGAAGTATCTGGTGAATGAAGTAGTTTAGAACGGAAATATGAGTAGAGAAAGTATGGAACTGGGAATTGTTTTTACACAAGTTCTGCAAGTCTTGCTTTGTTTTCTTGGCTGTAGCCCCCTCCAAAATTTATTGGTGTCTAAAGTGGAGCAATGTTATTTGAGTATAAGGTAGTGGAAGTATGGGAACTAAGTATCCAAATGTTTTTCTTAATGTTTTTAAAGTATTAATTGTATTAGGAAGTACATAATGAAAATTTTACTTTAAAAAACATCACAGTATTTCTAAAGTTGAATTTAATTTACACACCCTTTTTTTTCTTTTCTTTTTTTTTTTTTTTTTTAATAGGGCACTACCACAGAAATAGAAGTAAAAAACAGACGTACCAGTTCATATCAAATACCAATGGAGTTGCTGGAGGATCCCGATTTAAGGGAAAGGGCCATGAGTCTGGCTGATGTTATCACAAATAGAATGGAAGGTGTGTTATAACTGTAGGCACTTGAACTTTCTTGACATGGTCTTAGACTTGCTTGAAGGTATTATATCACAATACAAATACAGAAGAGAATAATATGTAGCCATTGCAAATATATAAACTGAATAACAGGAAAAAATGCATGTACATAGTGAAAAAAGAAATGAAAGAATCTGATAAACAGGTTGATGTAAAAAGCTCGTTGTAATTAAAATGGGTAATGTATGTGTTTTATGCTTTTTATTCATGCTTAGCAATGCAGTTATTGGAAGAGATGCCTTGTGATACATTTGACAGTAACCATACCATAAAAAAATTAGAGCGAATTCAAGGCCGGGCTTTAGTTAATAAGGAGAAGAAAATTTGTACAAGGATTACTTTGAACAGTGGAAGGACTACTAGGGAAAATAATGAAAAAAAGCTTGAATAATTTTCAGAATCCTTTTCAGGCTAAAATTAATGTTATTTTTTCCTGAAAATAAGTACTTAGACATTTAAGAGGACTTTGAAGTTGGAAGTTTTACTGAAAAAAAGATCCCTAATCATAAGCATAGATTTTATGGCTTTTGATCATATGTTATTAAAAATAGACAAGTTTTTTAATTATTTGCTCAGAACATTTGATGTTTTTCTTTTAGTCTTCTAAAACCTTTTGCGTCAGAAACAATAAATTAAGTTCCTAGAAATCTGAGGATGTTCTTCCAAGTGTCCTTAGTGGTTCGAGGTATTAAGATTAAAACCTGAAAAAGCAGATAAAAAATTGCCTTCACATTCTCCAAAACTTGTTCACTATAAATTTCTCTTTTTCTCCAGAACTTGAAGGATCCAGACAAAAATGTCCACCTTGCTGGGACAAGTTTGCCCACACTTTCTTAATTTGGGAGTGTTGTGAGTCCTGGTTAAAAGTAAAGAGTGTAGTTGAATTTATTGTAATGGATCCAATTGTTGATCTGGCTGTCACTGTTTGCATAGTTTTAAACACACTATTTATGGCCATGGAACATTATCCAATGACTGACCATTTTGACACTGTACTTACAATAGGAAATCTGGTAAGTCCTTCAATCTATACAATTTTATACAGTTGGAACCTGATTTCTCTTTGGAATAGAACTGCTTTTATAGTTTTTGTCATCCCATAAAATTAATGTTAAAGGTTTAATTGTACTAAAAATAGTCTAAAAATACCATTTGGAATATGTTGTATATAAGAGTATTTGAGAGGTGTTGGATCTTAAAGTTTGACTTCTGTATTACAACTTCTTCAATAGAGTTTTCAACAGCCAGAGTTTGAATTACATGAAACTGAAAGAAATCTGACGTGCTTTTGTTTAGTATTACAAAAATAAGTAGGAGTCAAATTAGATCCTTTTTATTCTAAGTACCATTGATAACACAAAAAGAGCTGAATGCTATTTTGGATTATTGTTGTTCACTGCTATTTCTGTATGTTGATTTTATATTTCCTTGAAGACCATTTATTTGATTGGACCATAACAATTTGTAAGGCAAAGAATGTGTGACTTATTCTTAGAGTATCTATTGATACAGCTGGGTTTTGTTCCTTAGTGGACACAGTCTGTGGGTTGGGTTTGGTGAGGTAGCTTTATTTGGTTTATAACAGCAGTAATACAAATATGTTATGCTTCTTAACCTATGCCTATCCTAAGTGGTTATTCAGGTGATTATGATCTAGAAAAATAATAAAACAATTTGGTTATTGGAATATGTGAAATTCTAATACACATTGGCAACATACTCAGACTTCAAAAGTATCAGCATTTAAATTTTATGCTGATATTTTTATCCAATACAGATATATTTCACCGTTTTCACCTTAACCTGGAATTAGAGATCATTATCTGTAGAAGATAAATATCTCATGTTGCTGTTTAAAATATATGCAGGATGTCTTTGAGGAAAATACAGGAAAGACAAATAGATGAGGATCAATAGCTGTTTCAGAGAGCTGTCTTGTGATCTTGTCTTTATGTTTTACTCAGGAAACTCCCATTTCTACCTTTCCTATGTAATGGGGTAGTTTAGTGTTTGTGAGTATAAGTTTCCTTCATGCCAAGGATTTGTGTGTGCTCCCAGTCAGCCAGTATGCCACTATGACACTGGTATGGTTTCAGCAGTTGCTTTTCTTCCTTTTTGGACTCTGTAGCTCTACATTTTAGAGGCTGTAAAATGCTCCTGATATTTTTGAATATTTTTTTTCATCTTTCTCATGAAAGATAGCAATTTATGCAGTTTTGTAGATACTGATGATCATACTTCTACAGTAAATACAATGAACTTATTTCAGAGGTGTTGTTTGCCTGCTGCTTCAGAAGATATCAGAGGCGTTCAGAGTCAGAAAGAAGTTTTACTTAGGCAAGCCTTGGCACAACTGACCTTTTTTTTGGCCATTAGAGAAGATAAGCTTACTTGTGAGTTCTTACATAGACTTCATTAGTTGTACATCACTCCAATTTATGACCAATTCATGTTTTCCCACACATTTTTGTTAAAGCAGCTTCCATTCTGACAACAGTGAGTGTATTATCTTGCTGGGAAAAGTTCCTTTAATTAGATTTAATTAGATGGATGGCAGATAAAAGGAGCAAACTGGAGGCCTGTTAGGAGTAGCTTACTCTTCAGTAGACACTAAATGTATCTTAGCTTTAACTGATGTTACATATTTATGCTAAAGCTCATTTTGATGTTACTACTTACTTTCTCTGTGAGGTTCAGCTTGTGATAATTTTACTTAGTGACATCCTGCTGTAAGAGGGATGTTACTTCTTACTTCAGTTATTCCTTATCTGTGGGTTTAACTTCTTCATATTCATTCATAAAGTAACAGTAAAATCTTTTTCTTCAGGTTTTTACTGGAATTTTTGCAGCAGAAATGGTTCTCAAGATAATTGCCATGCATCCTTTTAATTATTTCCAAGTTGGCTGGAATATTTTTGATAGTTTTATAGTTACTCTTAGTTTGGTGGAGCTTTTTTTGTCAAACGTGGATGGATTATCCGTTCTCCGGTCATTCAGATTGGTAAATAATACATCTGTATTAATTAATGAATTGTGCTTGTATTTCAACTCTGTTCATATAGATAAGTCACCTTTTAGTATACTTTTTAGTAAGTGACACAAGATATATCTGCAGGCATGTTTTAAACATTATTTATCATTGAATGCTGTGTGCCATTTTACTGTTCAGAAGCAAATATTCTTTCAAGGGAAAGAGCTGTAACTTTATTGTAATTGTTTAAACATGAATGAGTAAAGTTCAGTGAAATGTACAATTTGTTTAGTGTGTATTGAGAAGTAGAAAAGTTTGTAGTCTTGTTGGTTTTCATATCTGGAAATAGCAAGAAGGCTAGAGGTGTTCTTTTGAAATGTTGGAATTATAAAATTCATGGGTTTAATAAATTTTAAGAAGATTGATTTTTCTTGTCCCCTTAGCAAAAAAAAAAAAAAAATCTTTATTTTATTAGAGAAATATTTTTATTTTAATTTATTTCTACATGTAATGTCCAAGGTGTATAATGTGTTCAGAATCCACTGTCTGAACAAATACAATCAGTGTGCTGTTTCTTTCATGTGGAAAAGAATGGATATGCTCAAACAAACAAACAAAAAAAACCCCTACCAAATAAAACCCCACAGGAAAAAAAAGAGCAAAGTCTATAATTTATTAAGTTTTAAAAGTGTGGGTTTCATGAAATGCTATGGAAGTTATGGTTGCTGGAATAATGTTGAAGTTTCTTCTTTTTGCTGTTGCTGAGAGTCACTAGTTTGTAACGTGCTGTTATCTCTCTTGCCTTTTTGGAACTACTGCAAATAATGCCTGTATTTTTTTTTTTCCAGTTGCGAGTTTTCAAATTGGCAAAATCTTGGCCAACTCTAAATATGCTGATTAAGATTATTGGCAACTCAGTGGGGGCTCTGGGCAATCTGACCCTGGTGCTGGCCATCATTGTGTTCATTTTCGCTGTGGTTGGGATGCAGCTCTTTGGGAAGAGCTACAAGGAATGCGTCTGCAAGATCTCCAGTGACTGTGTGCTCCCGCGCTGGCACATGCACGACTTTTTCCACTCTTTCCTGATTGTATTCCGAGTGCTGTGTGGAGAATGGATAGAAACCATGTGGGACTGCATGGAGGTTGCTGGCCAAGCCATGTGCCTTATTGTTTTCATGATGGTCATGGTGATTGGAAACCTAGTGGTATGTAACCAAAATAATTTTACAATGAATTTAGAATATGAAAGGTAAGAGAACCGGTAATTAATTACGAAAATATTATGAAATGTGATTTTTAGATATGATTTTTATTATTTGTATTTATTATAAGTATGAGTTTTGAAATGGAGTTTTCTGTTTGTTGGATTTCTGATCCTATCTAGAGTCCTTGGCTTGGAGGATGACTCCCTAGGAGTCCGGAGTGCAGTTCAGAGGATGTGGATGGGAGCATGCACATCTGAGTGCTCAGGGTGTTGTGGGCTACTCCTGCTTACCTAGAGAGGGAGAGAAGCGCAAGCAACTCTCAGTGTTGGACTTCCAGAGTGGAAGTTTCCTATTTGCAGAAGAGGATATAGCAGGGCCTTTTCTGCCTAACCGATTTAGTTATTGCTTCCAATCACCATAGGCAGGTTACTGGGCCTTTTAAATTTTTTTTTTTCTGATCTCTCCTGTCTAAATGACTGCTATTGCATTCTTAACACTCTGAAATATATGCCATTTTGAGAGCTGCTTGCTGCACAGCCAGTATTTTACACAAATGGAGTAAGGAAACTTGAATTAGAAGGAAGTTTTTATGCAGAAGAAAAACCGGCTTCAATTACTTCAGGTTTTCTTTTGCTTCTTCAGGTTTTTGCTTGCTATTTCATAAGTGCTTTCTACAGATACTTCTAATATGGCCTGTATTATATCTGCTTTTTTCTTTTTCAGAGGAAAGCATCAGATTGGCACTAGTTTGTAAAAATTTCCCTTTTTAAATGTTTTATATTTTTTAGCTTGCCAGAATTTAGGACATTAATTGCTCTGCCTATTGCTCCACTTTTCTCATTCCCTCTGTTGTGAAACATTTCTGCTTTAAACAACTTTCAGTAGCAGAAGAGATTTTAAATTAGCCATCCTCTAAGTATTCTTTAAGAATAAAATTTCTGAAAGGAATAAGGTAAGTATCTTTAAACCAAGCCAGCCCTGCTTCTAGTTGCACAGCCACTTGATTCAGGATTTTCTATAAATCCATTGTCTTATAATGAAGAGAACTGTGAAGTTGTTTGATTAAACTCCATAAGTAGTTTTCCAAGCCAGAAGATTGAACTTTGTGGAATAAAGTATCCACCTATGTGAATATTTCCACAGTGTTTACTATATTCTGATTTTATTCCATAGCTCTAGGAAAACTTCTTACATGAGCAGACACCCCTGCTGTATGTTCAGGACTGTTTTATCCATTTATTGTCTTGTGTTCCCAAAACATTTTTTTATCTTGTCTTCCAAGCTGATGGGAGAACTGATTTGAAGATTTTGAGATCTGGTACTCTGCTGCTTTGGCATTTGAGTTCCTGGTAACCTCTGGGCTTTTGTAACTGATATATGCTCTATGTTTTGTCTTACTGTGGGAAAAGGATGACCTGGGGATTAAAAGACAGGGTGCATTCCTCATTTTTTAAGTTGCATACAAAAAAATTATTTGTGTGAGTTTGGACCAGCACATAGAAAACATGTTTTCTGCACAGATCAGAGTGCTGCAATTTGCCAGAAAAGTAAACATGTTGAATCTGTTCAGACAGTACCAAAGAATCATTAATTTCTTGCCTTCTACAAACACAAGCGATGTAAAGCCACAAAATCCCCTCTGTTGATGTATAGGGAAGGTATTGTACTTCAATTGCATTTGCATCTTATTTACTGTGTACTTTCAGAATCGTTACTGTAGATGAAAACACAAAGCCTGTGTTCATAATAGGTTCATAAGTAGCATGTGGATGAAAAAGGGAAAAAATCAGCTCTGTTGTCTTTGCTTTTTTTTTTTTTTTTAATTAGGTACTGAATCTTTTTCTGGCCTTGCTGCTGAGTTCATTTAGTTCAGACAACCTTGCTGCTACAGATGATGATAATGAAATGAACAACTTGCAGATTGCTGTTGCAAGAATTCAGAAGGGAATAGATTATGTGAAGAAAAAAGCAGGTGAATGTGTCCGAAGGTCTTGTTTGGGAAAACAAGCTGCTGTAAATCAAAGAACAGCAACAGATCAGTTGAATGATGAGAAAAACCATTACATTTCCAACTGTACTGTCACTGAACGAAGGATAGATACAAATTATGGCAAAAATGAAAATGGAATGGCCACTGTTATAGGTGGCAATGATAATGCATCATTCATAAACAACCCAAGCCTTACTGTTACAGTACCTATAGCTGTTGGAGAGTCTGATTTTGAACATCTGAATACAGAAGAGTTTAGCAGTGACTCAGATTTGGATGACAGCAAGGAGGTAAAATTTTAAAATTTTATATTTTAGACAAATGAATTATACTAACTGTATTGTTTCATAGTGTAATTCTTCCTGCTTAGAAATGCAGAGGAATTGTAACTCAAGATTCTTGGACTGTACAGAGAGTGAATAATCTGAAGTGGGAAAGTGGAGTTCAAGAGAGTAGGAAATCCTGGAAGAACTGTATAAATTTATGTGAACCCATTTATAAAGATGTTTGAAAACCAAATTGTTAGTTGAATAGAGAAATTAGTATATATATACAGAATAAAAAGTGTCAAAAGACTGAGGGGTTTTGTTATAATTGCAATGTTTCTGTGAGCTAAATTTAAGTAAGCTGCTATTTTAAAATATTAGGGAAGATATTAATAAAGAATATTAATACTCTCAAAGGAAAATCAGCATTTCTTTTACTGGCTAAACTTAACAGAGGTGCTGACTCAGGCTAATGAGAGTAGTAGCAACAGTTTTCATGTTCTGAAATCAAAATAGTGGGGGAAAGCCAAGGGAGCAATGTTTGTATCATAATGTGAATGTATCAACTAAAAACTCAAGAAAAAACCAGTATTTCTGAAAGAAAAAAATATTAATTTCTTACTTTTTTGGGGGGGAGTTTTAAACCAGTCATTTCTAAGACAACTGCCTGATTTTAAACTGGGTCATCTCTAGGAATGTAGTCATTTGTCAGCAGCTTCAGTCTGAGGGGAAAAAGAAAATCATGGATTTCGGCAGGATTTTGAAAGACACTAAAAATTCAGATTGCAATCTGTGGCTCGAGCAGACTGTGTCTGGTATCACCACCTCTAGCACCTGAAGACATGAGGACATAAATAGAATATCGTCGCTTGTGCAGACAGCTGTTCTCCAGTCTGGATTGCTTTGGTTTTTTGGGGGTTTGTTTTGTTTTGTTTTGGGATTTTTTTGTTTGGGTTTTTTGTGTGTGTGTGGATGGTTTTTGGGTATTCAGTTGATGAGTCTGAGAGATTTTTGATTGGTTGTGGGCTTTTTAGGTTTTCAGGTATTTTGTTTTAACTGGCAATTAATTTGCCAGTATTAATTCCAAAATTTAGAAAATAAGTTTGTTCCTGGGAAGTGTAGTGAAATTAAATTAAGAAAGGAATAACAAACTTCAGATGTTTCTCTTATATCAGAGTACAGTGTTCAGTAGTATTACACTTATTTTTTGTTATTTCAGTAGCTTGTTTCTTGATCCTTGATTTGTTCCATCTACTTTTTGGAGATTGTGTTACTGCAGACATTGACATATTATTAACCCATTTAAAATAGTAGCTGCTCTATGTAATGAAGCTATGATGTTTGCTGAATAGCTACTACAACATTTACATATTATTTATCTGACTGATGAATCCAAGTAATTTAACTTTAAATCTACCACTTGCCTAGAAATTAGCCTTCAGTTGAAGACACCTATTTCTTCAGTATTTTATATTTTAGAATTAAATAGCAAAATCTTTGCCTTCTTCCCTCTGATAGTCAAGATGATACATAAGCCGTTTATAAGATTCTGTTACCTAGTATCAGTTTTGACTCGCTCAGATTTGGAAAACGGGCTGAGAATTGGTAACCACAGAAGATACATAAGCTAACAAAACCCTCCTGATTTCGTGTACACTTGTTCATAGTCAGTAGGGAAATTGTCTTTCATCTTGTAGATTAGTTCAGCTCTTTCTTTCAGACTTCCCCTTTAAATGGAGCAGTTTATGTCGGAGTTGTTACATAGCTACATTATTTCATGAATCCTTGAGAAGCCATTGCTAAGAAGTGAGATCAGATTTATACCAGAAGACAAAATTAGGAACCTATAGGTTTATTGCTAAGCATGAGGTTTTGTTTTTCATTGTTATGTCTGCTACAATCTGTAATGCACCTTGAACTGGTTGAAATTTTTTTTTAAAAATCATTCTGTTAAATATATAAAGATGCTGGGAGAAATTTCTTATGCAGAAGTTTCCGTTTTTAACATGGTATGATTTACTTTTTGTTTTGCCTGCAGCTCTTTTCTGAAAGAAAGGACCTAAATGTATCCTAATTAGCATCTAGTGAAGACCAGGAATAACCTTGAAAATGAAATGCAAGGAGAAATATATTTCTGTTGTTTTAAACGTCTAGTTAATACCACTTAAAGGATACCTAAAGCTGAAATAGTGTGGTCCATCTGTATTTCTTGTATTTCTTTTTTGTTTGGGCCTTTTTTTTTTTTTCTGGAGGAAAAGGATTTGGGGATGAAGGGAGTTTTGACGGTGGTTTGATTTTTTCTTTGTTCGATGTTATTTATGTTCAGGCCCAAGTTGAGTATACATCTATGAACTTCAGATGTTCTGCTAATCTTACCTCTTCCATTATATGTTTGGAAATGCTTAAACCTCTAATCCACACCTAAAAATGTTGTGTTTTGAAAATGTGTGACATATCTAGAAAACGCATTTTTTAAGTAAGCAGGAATCCACACTTCTGTTTCCAGTACTCAAACAAGCTCACAAGGGTACCATATTTTAATTTCATTGCGTACCGTTCTCTCACAGGAGTAAAATCAAGCTGGATCAGTCAAGACTGGTGCTTTTAAACCAGGCAGAGCAACGTGTCAGCATGTTTACACAGGTTACCTAAACAAATCATACATATTTGATCACTTCTGAGATTGATTGGCCTGCATGCTACTCAGCTCCAGTACCTTTTTCCCCATATGTTGCAATGTAGTGAGAACATGCGCAGCGCTCTGTCAGCTGAGTCCCATGACTCGCCTCACAGCATGACCGAGGGCAACACCCACACCTTCTTCTCTCCTTGTTACATCTTTGGTATTTTCTGTACTATTTCCGTGGCATAACATGCATGCTTTGTAAGTTTTATTATTGTTAACTGAATGATTAAGCATCGGCACTTTTCAAGATTAAGAGAGGTTAACAAGCTATGATTTTATGACAGTGGAAAGGTTGTCCTCACTTGATGTTTTCTGTTCATCTGTTTTACTATGTTTTTAGCTGTCATGTACTTAGGAACATTTTCTGATCACGTTCATTTGATCAATGCCTCTGCAATATTACATATCTACAGTTACTTATATGCTAAAATGTTTATATCTTTTATGTAAATTGTGTTATGTTTGTTCATAACATTTTTGTAATTCACATTTCAGTTTTCTCATATAAGAGAAGCTAAAATATAAGATGAAAGATACACTCTAGGGACAATCAAATGTATTTTTTACATATATGCATAGTTCCTTTGAACATGGATGTAATGATTTAGTTATATTCTAGTCATGAAGTTTCTGTATGTCTGCAAGGTTGAAATATAGGGAATCATTTATGTAAGTTTTGTTCTTCAACATAAGTAATTGTTTCTTTGTGAACATAATCCAGTCTCTTTACTTTTATAAAGACAAACATAAAATATTCATCAAAATTTCTATGCAGGTGTCTAAGTAAATCTGGATGGTTTAACACTATATAAATAAGGATGTTCAAACAAGAAAGAAATATAAACCAGGAAAACTTGGGATAAGGATCAAATGAAGAAAATTTTTAAAAAGACAAAATAGGAACTACTACACTCCCAAACTTCTGAATTCAGAAACTCTAGAACCATAAAACTTACAATGTTTTTTATTTAGCTTAATTGTACTAAGCTATGCATTTCTTATTCCTGATGATCTCTTCTCTATAGTTTGACAGTTCTGCTCTTTACCATTGAGATAATCCTTTGCAAGTACAAAATTTATTTGTGTGGTTTTGTTGTGGAATCTTACATTATGTTCCATCTATTCTTTTGCACTGTATTATATTTGGA
This sequence comes from Urocynchramus pylzowi, assembly GCA_013397555.1. NCBI lineage: Eukaryota > Metazoa > Chordata > Aves > Passeriformes > Fringillidae > Urocynchramus > Urocynchramus pylzowi. The sequence goes on from VZRH01004939.1 coordinate 863,085, forward strand.
AGTATTTAGGTCTCTTTTCTGTGTCCGAGGGGACAGAAGACTATTCAGAAGGAATGGAAAAATATCTTTCTAGGGATTTTTTTGAAGCTATTTTTGAAAAGGCACTTCAGTAGGGAAGAGCAGAATGGTAATATCCCATCTTAGTGGTCCCAGGTATGAGGGGACGAGTCTTATTTGATGGATATTGATTATGTGACACTGCTCCTAACTCAAGCTTCTGCTTACATGAGTCTGGACAAGCATAGAGCAGCATGCAAACCAGTAAACTGGGAGCTTCCAATCATTTGACTGAAAAATACACTAATCTTTTTTATTTGGATGTCACTTTGTCTTACCCTTCCCTGCATAATAAGGCAGTGGTTTTTTCTATTAGATAAGTGTGCCAATTTTTGTCTAAGTTAATCTGTTCAATCCAGTGCTTAGTGTACATACAGTGTGGCCTTACCTCTGTTTAGTAAACTGAACAGCAGCTAAGGGCCCTGGAAGTTGAAGGATGAATTTGATGATTTGATTTCTCTCTTTCCTAAAAGTTCTCTTCCTTGAGTGACTCCCCAGATCAGTTAGACTTCTGCAAAGACTTCTATTGTAAATAGCAAAGAAACTGGCTTTCTAATTTTTAATTAGAGGGAGAAACTCTCCTGTGCATATTGATTTTTATGATCACTTTTTTTGTTGCTGTTGCTGCTTGATACCTGCATCTTAGTGAAAAGTATGAGCCCCTCACATAAAAAAGAGAACCAATGTTTAATTAAATCTGTAACTCTTCAAGCCAGTAGGATTATACTTTATGCTATCTGTAGAAGAAAGAGGAGACTAGGCTACCTGGTTTATATCAAAATAGTTCATGGAATCTCTAGATTTATTTCTAGAGTAAAGGAAATAGCCTTTTGTAATTAAAAATAAATTTTAAAAAGCTCTAATCTCTGATTCTTCTACCATGAATTATATGAAATATATAACTTCATGTTCTAAACATATTAATTCTTTTCAGTTACTTTTGTGTTTGTGGTTGTTCATCTTTTATACTTTCATTTGAATTAATGTCATCTGCTGAGCTTACCGTTCAAATTACTTAGAGTACTTCACATTGCTTTAAATTTTTATTAATAATATGACAAAAACTTCTTTATTCTTAAAAAGTATATATTTTAAAGCTAAAAATTTGACTTATTTAATTAAATGTTTTAGTTTACTCACCACCACTGCAACATTTTGCAATATATATGCTATGTCATGGAATGATGAAAGCAGCATAATAATAGAATTATGGAGGGCTTATTGTGCTATCCCTGGGTGTAGTAGAAGTAATGATAGGAGAAGTTGTTTGCTGTGAATATTGCTGTTTTGAAATTATGTTGCTAAAAAAGAAAAGACATTTTTACTGTAAACATTAGTAATATGGGGGTTCTATTCCAGATAATCAGTTCGTAAAGTAATTGGAAAGTAGGCAATATGACAAAACCATTTTTAATTTAAGTTAATGGAGAATACTGGGTTACTTATTGTTATCACATTGTCTGTCTTCTTTCACAAACATAAAAAATTGTTTATTACCAAAAATAATCTTGTCCTTTCACATTTTACAATTGAGGTGTAAATACAACTTGATTGGATGGTAACTTGTCTGCATTTATCTCTTAAATATCTCTTAATCATAAAAATCTAACTAAATTAGTAAAAGTGGTGTTGATTTGACAAAACCGAGGTTGTTTTATAAAGTGTGCTTACATCATTCCCTACAGACATTTACTTGTGTGACTTCATTACTGATGTTATATACTTCTTGATAATAACATTGTAAAATGTCAGAGAATGCTATGAGCAAAACTACTCTGATTTAGTTTGGTACACATACTTAACTTAAGTGTACAGGACACCACATCTTCCTTTAAAATCTCCACATCTCTGCAATACACTGGCAGATTACAAAACAATATATTAAGGCTTATTCTTGTATTGGAATAGGGGTGAGGGGTTGTGTGTGTGTGTATGTTTGTTTTATGTTTGGGGATAATTTTAATAGTGTGTCTTATTTAATATTAATTATTAAAAAACCAGAAAAAAACCCAGAATTTGTTTCTTGCTGTTGACTGTACGGGTATGTGTACCAAAGTAATGGGTAGTTTCAGAATGCACAATGTACTACATAAGTGCATTGGCAAAAAAGAATGCAAATTAATGCCAGTTGAAATGTATAAGAAAGTAATAGTAGAAAACAAAATAAATAGAATAAGTATCAGGAAATAAACTTGGTAACAGTTAACTTTCTAGAAATTCTGAAATTCCATGAATGATTCCATAGTATGCTGTGCAATCTCTAGATAGAAAGTGGACAATTTATGCACATTTCAACAGCATTGACTGCTACGTGTGGGTGTCTCTTTGTATTTCTGGTGAAAAATATTGTTCTTCTTATTACTGGCACATAGTGTTGCATGCTTAGTTCATTACACTTCTAAAAATATAAATATTAATAAATTAAAAATATAATTGAATTTTATTTTCAGAAGCTAGATTTTTCCAGCTCATCAGAAGGAAGTACAGTTAATTTAGCTGTCTTTGGAGAAGAAAAAAGTGAGACTGAACCAGAAAAAGCATCAGAACTACAAGCATGCTTTACAGAAGGTATGGAAATAAAATTTGGGCCTAGCAATTACATTTTGCTTGTATGCAACAATCATTGGCAGTTCAAGGAAGCTTTTTGCTACAGCAGTTCTGGATCCTAATTCATCAAGTCTTAGGCTATATTTAATTTTGCCTGTTGTAGATAGCAATACTGATATCTATGAAGTACTGTTTGTTAAAGCAAAGTTCAATATGTGTCTATGTAATAATTTATAATATTTTAAAATAATCACTAGGCACAATTCTACAAATTTATTCTCAGCAGAAAGTAATTATTTTGATTTAAATTACTTTGTCAGTAGTGAAATCTGGAAGATCATGCCCTACACTAGGCTCACTTCACTGAGAAACTTAAAATGGAATCATGTGATTGATCACTTCCTAGTGCTAGAAGCAATCCAGTGGGTAATTCAGATCATCCACCATCATTCAGTGGAGAGTTTGACTCAAACAATAAACTTATTTTGTTGACATTGCACCATTAATGGGGGGAGAGGATGTATAAATATACTGTGGGTTAAAATAGGTGGATGAGATCCTAGGTATCTTTTTAAGCAAAGAAGTCGTAACAGCATACTTTCATGTCCTTAAACATTTTGATTTATTTTAGTTCTGAATAGCTACATCTTCTAGGGGACTACTGAAATTTACTATGTAGGAAAGAATTTCTGGGTTTTTGTGATATTATGGATCTTAATTTCCTTTTAAATCATGAGTAAAATAATTCAGAACAAAGTATGGTCCAGGATTAACTCTCCTATCCTGTCCATGCTTTTTAGTTTGCTGCTTTACAGGCATCTTTGATTTAGGCTAGGACTGTTGTCCTTTGAAGTATTATTTTACTGGTCTTTATAAAACCAGAATTGTTTGTCAGTGTGGGGCTGAATTGACTGTATCATGTTCTTAATTTTAAAAAATCAAAAAAAATGTACCTTTCTCAAATAATTTGACAATATATTAAAATTCTTCCTTACCCTTGTGTTATGTGATACCAATTCATTCTTGGGCATAAGATTAATTTTTTGATAATGTAAACATTTTGAGTGGTTGAAGATAAGGTAATTCATGTTCTTCACAGTGGTAGCTGTTTTAGCTGAGATGATGAAATAGAGTGTAACTTATTTGTAACATATGAACTTAATGACACCAAACAGGGAAACCAGAATGCCTTTGTGATCCATTAAAGTCATGTCAACTTGGTTTTGTTTCTATGTGATTAATAATTTTTAAAGAATTAAGGAGGCTACTCTTGGCTAGGCAGTTACTGAGATTCATTACTAACAATGCCTTGAGGCCCCGTGATAAAGTAGGGAGCTCTTCAATGTGAGGCAAATTTCTATGGACAGTTTCCACAAATATGTGTCACATTGGAAAAGCTCTCATTATCTCCTGTTAAAACATTTGTTTATGTAAAGAATTATCCTTCATCCGCCCATGGAGCTTCAGTTGTTTCTCAGCATAGTAAAAATAGTGTTTATGTCTGATGTATTTGAACCTTTTCTAAAAGGCAACAGTTCTTTTAAAAGAAGAAGCTTCTGTATTCTTGAACAAGTTCATGTGAAAGTTGCTATGTATGCTTGCTGTTTCTACTCCTTGACAATTTGCATATATTCTTTAATTATCTGCATATAAACTGAATAATATATCTTTTTAAATGAGTTTGTAAATGAAAATTAGCTCAATTAGATGACTGTCCTTTACTATAATCTTAATGTAGCATCCGAGTAGAGGAAAAATTGTGTACACTCAAGCTTTTCCTACATCCAAAATATAAAATTTGAAAAGATAAGTAGTGTAATTAGCATGAAGTAGCTTGAACTTCATGAAACAAGAGCTAGCTAATAATAATTTTATTTTTCAGGATAATGAAAATTCTACCATATAACAGTTTCTTAATTTTTGTGGTATTAGGCTGTGTACAGAAGTTTAAATGCTGTAAAGGCAATACGGAGAGCACAAAAGGAAGAATCTGGTGGAACCTTCGAAAAACATGTTTCAACATAGTAGAGCACAACTGGTTTGAATCATTCATTGTCTTCATGATTCTTCTGAGCAGTGGTGCTCTGGTAAGTAGAGCTTGCACCCATAGAAATAGATAAAACATTTTTATAGGTACTAAGTGTAGTATTATAACACGTGTGTTCCTTAAGAATAAAACATGAAGTTGTCTTTGAAGAGAACTTGGAACTAAATTCCCAGAATATTTTGGGTATTGCATTTAATTTACATTACATTAAAATTTTTATGAATGCTAGGTGATGTGTGTGTTTATGAAAAGGATTACAATAAAAATCTTGTTTAAGAAATTATAAAAATCATGAAAAGGGAAATGTATGCATGAAACAATTGTTCAACTTCAAATGAAAATTTTCCCCAAAAGCAGATACTGAATTCTTCATGTTCTTAGTTAATTTTTTGCTACAGTTTTAGTTGCAGTATTTCTGAACTGTTACATAGGAATTCTTGAATTTCTTTTTACTATTCTTAGTGACATTTACTGCTTCACATATTTGGGTTCATTTTGGTTTCTGATTGACATAGGATTTGCTATATATTGTCTTGGTCTCCGCTCCAGCACCTAAAGCAGCAGGTGCTTCCCTTCCTTCTTCCCTGACCTTGGTGTTTGCAGGGTAGTTTCTCTCACTTTTTTCCTTCAGTGCTCATACTGCCATGCAGTGCTTTGCCCTTTCTTAAGTATGTTTTCCCAGAGGCACCATCAGCTTCATTGTTGTGCTTGGTCGTTTCCTGTGTGTGGGATCAATGGTGGAGCTGGCACAAAGCAGTCTCCTGGTCTCTTCTCGCAGTGGCCACATCTACAGCCTCCTGCTACTAAAACCTTGCCATCAATCAGCACCTAAGGTGGAATTTCACTAGAAATCATCAACATAATATCTGGTCTCTTGTTAATTGAAATTGATGTAATAATGAGACTGGCTTCTGACAGAACCTGGCTGGGCTTTTCAGAGTGAAAAATTATAATTCTGTGTTGACTATTATTGAAATTTCTAAAAACCTTTTAGGAAACCTCAGACTTTTTATTGTAATTCCATTTTCAGACAATAATAAAATCTGAAATGCAGAAAGAATGTAATTGTAATTTCTGTTATTTTGGTTTTTTGAGGTAAAATATCTAAAATTGATAGTGGTTTTACTTTGCTGTTTTCATTTAGTTCTGGCTTAATTTGTAATTTTCAAAGACTTTTCAATATCTGACTTATATGTAACCCATTGCTTACAGGCCTTTGAAGATATATATATTGAACAGCGCAAGACTATAAGAGTCCTGCTGGACTATGCTGATAAAATCTTTACTTACGTCTTTATTCTGGAAATGGTGCTAAAGTGGGTGGCCTATGGTTTTCAGACTTACTTCACTAATGCTTGGTGCTGGCTGGACTTCCTGATTGTCGATGTAGGTACCTTGCTTTCCAAGTAGTCTGTTTCTATAGGTCGTTTTATATAACTTCAATCTGATAGAGATACATGCACTGAATAATATACATTTGGTTTAAAGGAATGGAGAATTACACACTGGTGAAGAAGATCATGCTGCAGTTATCCAGTGTGTAACTAAATCTGCCTTTGTGCTGTCATTGCTACCATGTGTTCTGTGTTTTACAGTGCAGGGTCCCAGCTGGTGAGGGAGCACTATTTTCAGGTTTGCCTTCAGTCTGCTGGATGTGGCAGCAGAGAGCAAGAAGGATGCAGACACAAGAAAGGAAAGAGAAATTTATGTGAGCACTTGGTTAGGGCATTTGATCCTGGGCTTTATGGGGCACTGACAAAGAACTGCAGGGGAGAATTGTTTTCAACAATAACATTAAAAGCTAGTGTTGACATTGCACTCCAAAGAAACTAAATTAGTGACATTGCATGATATATTCATTTAAAGGAGTTCTTTCTTTTTGTGAAGATGTTGGACTAGAAATTCAACAAGTGGACAAAAAAAAACTCTATTGATTGGGTGGTATCTGGAATCTGGGACAGAAATTTTGTCCCCTACATCAACATATGTGATATGTTTTTTCTGGGATATGCAGTTTCCTGCTTTTTACTTTCATGGCCTCTCCATTTCTTCTGTTGTGAGCTCCCAGTTAATACTTACACCAAGAATAAAGTCAGCATATTCCCAGAACAGATGTTCTGACTTGTAAGATACTTAGGAAGTATGAAGGTCCTCCCCTAAGACTAAATTTTCCAAAACAAGATAACCTTAGCACATGAAAGGAAAAAGTTAGGACTGTCTTTGAGTAAGGCTGAATATATAATTCTTGTATATTTTCTTTCTTTATGGATGCTATCGCATTCTGATTTTTCTTTATTATAACTTAAGTGTTAAATGAAAAATTATGACAATTTTGTAATTAATGGGAAATCAACAGCAATCATCTAGATAGATTCTGTCACCTTTGCATAAAATTGTTGATGCCATGTTTTAGACTCTTTTCGTATTATGAATAACTAGACAGTACGTTTCCATAAGCTTGTGATACATAAATTTTGAATTTTTTTTTCCATTACAATGGTCATTGGTAAAAAAGAAAGAAAATTAAACAGAAATAAATAAAACTATTACTATTTAAGGAGTATTCAGATTTCATGTCTCTGTACAAACCTGTATTGGGAAATGTTGATCTTGAATTGAGTTTTAAGATCAATTCTTCTGATTGGGCATACCGTATATCCATGTGGACAGGTATGGGCTCTTCATTTTTTCAGCAATTTCAGTGCTTTCATGTAGCCATCTTAATATTTTGTTTAAAGTGTCTGCATTTTGTGGTCCTACAGCAGCAGATTATGCAACAATTCATGTTGGGGGGCACCATTGGAGGTTTTCAATTAGCTCTAACCTCAAGGTTAGACTAGACAGCTCAGGCTGATCCTCTGTTTTGAATGGAGAATGCCTTACTTAGCAATGCATTTCCAGTGTTTGACCTCCTGTATTGTAAACCCACTCCTTCCCACCCCTAAAGTCATGATGGTCTGCTTAGCTTTTTCTGACATTATTGCCAGACTTGTTATTGTTTTCAGCTAGTAACGAGGAATTTTAATTCTTTTTCTTCCTGCTGGTTTAGCATGCAGATGCTGCCCTCAACTGCTTAAATAGATCTTTGTTTTATCTTTCTGTCCTTTGCCTTTATCCAGCTAAACATTGAACAAATTTGCCATACCAGTACCAGTCAAGTTAAATTATCACTGTGAGACATTTTACAGAATCTTTTCAGGCATGCTGTTCTGTACCTAGCAGCCTAAACTCTCCAGGTGTTCCCTGTTCGGGAAAGAACTTATGGTATATATACAGACAGAAGTTCTTACCCATTGTGATGTTTACAGTTATTTCAGAAACAGATTATTAGCCCTGAAACAAATAAAAATGCTTGTTTTGTTCAGCTTTCCATGTGCAATTACAAATGGTATCACAGAGAAGAGCAAAAATGGGATTGTATAGTATTTGGCAGCTTGCTTGAGCTACCCTTAGAGGAAAGAAATCTGCAGAGGACTTCCTTGTGTAAACACAACAGGAGATTGCCATCTGGAGTGGGAGGCTCAGTGAGGACACAAGTCATTGACTTTCACTGGAAAACAGCAGGAAAATCAACTTTTGAGCTGTTAATCCAGCTGTACTGAAGGTTTCAAAAATTCTTGTGGATTAAACCCTTTCTTCCACAAAAGTAGCCACATTAGTTGTCCAAAATACAAACAATTTTAAAAATCCAAAGATTTTTCTAGTTTATGATAACAATGTGCTTTTCTGCAATTATACTATTTGGTAGCTACAAAAACAGAAAGTTGAAATGAAGCTAAAGTTGGGATTCTATCTCATGTGTATAATTACAGGATGTTTTGTAATATTTTTCCTTTTTTTTTTGCAGTACTCCTTTTGAATTTTCTATTTTTCTAATATTATATTTAGGGTTTCTGTTTGTTGAAGCCAGTTTATAGCTGGTATCACAGGTTGTCCAAACCACAATCAAACACGTGGAGGGAGAAGAAATTACTTATTTTTTTAAAAAATAAAAATGTGCATACACACATATCCACACATAGTATTATAGATTAAAGTATATTTTTGTTCAAACTGTTCTGAAATTTACATGCAATTTTAGTCAAATTTTTTCTTTTTTTTTTTCTTTTTCTTATTTTTCTTTTTAATTTGTTTTCACTGAAAGATTAGGGACCTTGTGATTTTTTTTTTCCCAATATCCAGATCAAAATTTTACCCCTCAAGTCATTTCTATTCTGAAGCTACTTAAAAAAAAAAAGTACTTTTGTTTTGTTTTGTTTCCTCTAGGTCTCGTTGGTTAGCTTAGTAGCTACTGCCCTTGGTTTCTCAGAATTTGGTGCAATTAAATCGCTCCGAACATTAAGAGCTTTGAGACCTCTAAGAGCTTTGTCACGCTTTGAAGGCATGAGGGTAAGGAAAGAAAAAAGGAAACATTGTGTAAAACAAGTCCCTAAAAATATGCCAAATTATAAAAGCATGGAATAACACTAATTGAATGTCTGTTAGTAAGGCCAACAGTAGCATGTTTGGTTATATGGCATGCATTACTCCTTTTCTATTTGCATTACTTCAGTGAAATGTAATGTTTTACATAAAATCATTTTCTAGATTAAAAAAAAACCAAAAATTGTGTTGTTTTTAATTTGTTTTTCTGTGTTCATTGACTAGGTGGTTGTGAATGCTCTTACTGGAGCAATCCCATCCATTATGAACGTACTTCTGGTTTGTCTTACATTCTGGCTAATTTTCAGCATTATGGGAGTAAATTTGTTTGCTGGCAAGTTCTATTACTGTGTTAACACCACAAATGATGAGATGTTCACACCAGAGCAAGTCAGTAATAAAAGTATGTGTGAAAATATGAACAGGACTACTGGAGATGTTCGGTGGAAAAATGTGAAAGTAAACTTTGATAATGTTGCAATTGGTTATCTTTCTCTGCTTCAAGTGGTAAGTGCATAAATTTTCCATCTTTAGTTTTAGTTGCGGTATTATTTAATTCCATAATTTTCTATGTTATTTTAAAATAAATAAATAGATATGGATTTGACTTTATAATTTTGTTCTATGGAGCTAATTAATGTTGCTTATTGTAAAAATGTGATACGTTTTTTGGCCATTTTGGAAGAGGAGGAATATCTAAAATTTACCTGATGGATAAAAGGTTGCTTGGCAACCAGCTGCTAGTACCTTTTCGAGTGCTATGGAAATACAGTATATAGTTAAAATATCTGGTTAAAAACTGCAGTAGGTTTCATTTTCTTTGATTTTCTTTATCTGCTAAGGCATATTGAGTAGTATTTTTACCATGGTTCTCATAGACACATTCTAGGACTTACCTGATCTTCAAACAAGAAGAGAGTGCTAGATTTCTTGGCATGAGCCTTTTTAGAGAAATATCTGTAAATTGCCAATAAGACTAACATATGTATTTATAATTTTCAAATTAACAAACTGTTAATTTGAAACAAACTGTTTCCGGGAAATTATTTGTACTCCTGAGCAATTGGTAATTATTCTGCCTTTAAAAATTTCCAACTGGTAGTGTTTAGTAGTTAGTATCGTGCTAGCAGGCTAACATCTGTTTGCTCCAGGGGGTAACAGTAGCTATTGCTAAACAGCACTGGGCAATTGCATAAATTACCAGCTTAGAGAGTGGCACCTTTTAGCATTTGTAGCACGTCTTGCACACACAGTTCACCTCTGTAATGATTGCAGTAAACATATCATTCACACCTTTCACGCTTTCAGAGTAAGTTTGATGAAGGCCCTCTAGAAAGATTAGGAATTGGTTGGATGGCTGTGTGGAAGGGCTTACAGTCAGTGACTTAGTGTCCAAGAGGAAACCAGTACCAAGTGGTGTCTCTCAAGGATTTGCTCTAGGACCAGTACTGTCTATTAGCTCCATCAATGACATCGATATTGGAATTGAGTGCACCCTCAGCAGTTGGCAGATGACACCAAGCTGAGCTTAGTGATAGGCTTAGAGGGGATGCCAGCCTGAGGGACCTGAAGGTCTGAACTCCATGAACTTCTAGGTCTGGTTCCCCTGAAGGTTGCACTCCATGAACCTCATGCAGTTCAAAGCCACATGCAAGGTCCTGCACCTGGTTGTTCAGGGAAATCCCCAGTACCAGTACCGACTGGAAAATCAATGGATTGAGGTCAGCCCCACAAAGGTGGTCTTGGGGAAAAAAACTTTTACATGAGCTGGCAATGTGCACTTGCATGTAATTGCATAGGATTTGACTGCAAAGTCAGTCATGGCTGGCCAACAGAGAGAGAAGTGATTCTCCCTATACACTCCATTCTCATGAGACCTCACTAGAACAAGAAGATATGAATCTCTTAGAGGTCCAGAAGACAGCAAGAAAAAAAAAAAAAAAAAAAAG
>VZRH01004939.1:874250-899747 GCA_013397555.1 Urocynchramus pylzowi
TATGAACCTCTTAGGGGCCCAGAAAACAGCAAAAAAAAAAAAAAAAAAAAAGATCAGAGGACTGAAATTATTTTCCTTTGAAGAAAGGCTGAGAAAGTTTGGGTTGTTCAGCCTGGAAAAGAGTGGGCTCCAGGGAGACCTTATGATGTCCTTTCAATGTTTAAAGGGGGCTTACAAAAAAGTCTGAGGGAAAATTTTCCCAGGGCCTGTAGTGACAAGACAAATGTTTTTTTAACTGAAAGAAGGTAGATTTATATTGGATATAAGGGATATTTTATTTATTTAATGATAATGCATTGAGGCATCCAGGTTGCCCAGAGAATGTGAATGGCCCATCACTGGAAATTTTTGATGTAGTGAAAGATGGCCCTGCCCGTGGCAGTGTTTAAACTAGATAATTTCTAAAAGTCACTTCCAAGCCAAACCTTTCTATGATTCTATTATTTTCTTAAGATTTCTTGGGACTCTTACCTTCTAGTTTTTTCTAGGACTACTTCTGTATTCTGTCTGAACAATGCCAGTGGCTAATTTTTTTTCCTGGAAAAGTCCTCCAGTTTTTTGGTAGTCAGACAGTTAGAACTGAAAGCCTTATTTTAATACCTTGAGGAAAACCAAGCAGTGTTTGGGTATTGGAGTTTAGCAGGACCCCCCGACATGAGGGAAGAGCAATGCATCTGACTCTATATCAGAAGGCTAATTAATTACTTTATTATACTATATTATTCTATACTGTATTACACTGTATTACCTACATCTTAACTGAACAAGAACTAGAACTAACTCTAACTGAACAAAATCTTGTGACTGTCTGCTAACCCGACAGTCCAACTCCTTAGGCCCTGATAGGCCAAGGAAACAAAACACCGTCACTTTGGGTAAACAATCTCCATCTTGCATTCTACTTTGGCACAACACAGGAACAGCAAATGAGATAAGAATTGTTTTGATCATTCTGTTCTCTGCTTCTCTCCCTGCTTCTCTGAGATTCAGAGAATGGGAATCCCACATTTTGGAAGAGCTGGTGTTGGCAGCATCTGCTGCACTTGGAGCAGAGGAATGGTGCAGCTCAGAATGGCTCCATCAGTGATGGAATTACAGGGGAGCCAGAGAGCTGGGAAGTGCAGGGAGGTCTTGGAGGAGAGGCAGTGGACCCAGGCTGGGTGCTGGCTCTGGAAGGTGCACAGAGCTGTGTATGGCCCACCACAGCCCTCATGGCAAGCCCTGGCAGTGGCGGCCCCTGGCCCAGCATGGCCCGACATGGCTTCCTGTGGCCCCCCTGGACACCGTGGCTCCCTGTGGATACCGTGGCACACTGTGACACTTGAAGGATGGATGAGCTACTGAGTCCTTGGGCAGCTTCACTCAGTCCCTTCTTGGAGCTCCTTGTTTCCAGTGGAGTGACCCACACCATCCCTGTGCAGGTGGACTAGCTGATCATGCAGATTCCCTGAATCCTAACATCAGGGACTTGGCTTTACTGGGATGCCAAATAGCACAGTGCCTTTCCTGTTAAGGTATTGCTTTAGAGATGGCAGCCAGCACTTCACATTTCTCTGGGAGATAAACTGCTGTCTCTCTGATATGATGCTATTGATTGCAACTCATCTCACAGAGAGTTTATATGAATTTCCATGAAGATTAGCATTTATTCAGTGTTTTTTAATAATTGGAGGGAGATATTCCACAGTAATGAACTTCCTGTGAATACTTCACTTGTAACGCACCAGACTTTTAATACTTCCTTTATTTTTATGAACAGAAATACATTGCAGAAGACTGTTTTATTTAGAATGTTCTCAGAACTGGAGCTTTGATAGAAAATATTAACACATTTTGTTTTTAGGCAACATTTAAAGGATGGATGGAGATTATGTACGCTGCAGTTGATTCTACAGAAGTGAGTGCAATATAAAATATACTACATAAAAATAAAATTTACTGAGGGAAAACAAATCTAAGATTGATGTAAGACTTCTTGAATGGCAGTTGAAATGAGTTAAAATGTAAACAATTAAATGTAAAGTCCTGATGAATTTTCTACAATGTATGCCCACAAAGTGCTTATACTTTTGTCAGGTAAAAAAAAAAAATTGTAGCTGTAAGCTACATAAATTATTACTAATTTAATAATTCTTCGGTAAAAATCCAAACTAATGAGATCTGGTTTTCTATTAATTTATCATTGAGATTGTACAGATCAGGAAATAAGTTTTTTCCTCAAAAATAACCCAAATAGTCAAGAGACATCACTGCAAAAGCTAATCCAGAGCTGCAGACTCTGATGATCTCAAAAACTAAATTTGCTAAATTTTGCCTATTTTTCTTTTAATCTTGATATTTGTGTGCATCTCTCCTCAATCCAGCTCTTTATTTGCATATAGTATATAGGAACTGAATTGATTTTGAGATTTGCACATTTCTGTCAAATTTAGTAGGACCTACATGAAATGTCAAATGTCATCAAAGAGAACAAACAGAGAGGGATGGAATGGCAAGTCCTGCAATGTGTGCAGTTACAGAAACCTGTATTAAATAGATTTTCAAGTTCAAATATGAGACAACTGTAGTGTATGCTCCAAAAGAATTGGGTTTACCCCCTGTCCATCTGGATGCATCTTCTCCTCTTGCTCGAGAATCTTTGATTTGTCTTAACTGTTATTTGTGATGCTTTGCTGTTTTTCTATGTTACATAGACAGGGAAACAGCCCAAGTATGAAGACAACCTGTACATGTACATTTACTTTGTGGCCTTTATCGTCTTTGGATCATTTTTCACCCTAAACTTATTCATTGGTGTCATCATAGATAACTTCAACCAACAAAAAAAGAAGATAAGTATCAAATGTTTCATTTTCACAATACTTGATTGTTACTGAGCATTCAGCGAATGTATGCAAGGATAAATAATAGTGTCTGAAATTTCTCATAGTAATAGAAAGAAAAAAGAAATAATGTTTTAAGATTTTTGTTTGTTCAAAATAATTAAATAACAATCTTTTCTTTTTAAGACATTTGAAGTAATTTAAAATTACACTTAGTGTTTGAGTGTTCTGCACATCCCTGTGCAGCCCAGTGATATGTTGTCCATCAGAAAGTTATGTCTTTGTTTTTCTTAACTTTACAGTGCTGTGACTAAACAATGTGAAAGTGCAGATGACTTAAGCAAATAAAAGGCAGGAAAGAAGAAAATATGCAAAACTATAGATTTCAAAATTGATAAGGAGATAACATACAGCAGTATTGTGAAGGCCTCCATTACAGAGACAAACACGCTGAATGCTGAAAATACTTCTCTGTATTTTAAGATTGGAGAGGGTAGGGAAACTGCCTTGAGTTAGTAAATTTGCAAGAAAAAGAAAATGGATGTCACTTGAAAATGTGTAGGTTTTCTTTTCAACTTAAGCTGTTTCTATTACTTAAATGAACACAGGATTGTGTCAAGAGCTCTAGGGACATGTAAATAGATGAAAATGCAGGCTATGATGGCAAATTAAATTATACTTGCTATTTAAACCATAAATAGTGTCATCTTTATCCTTCAAAATATTTACACCTTCCTTGGAGTGAACTTCAGGGGCATCCAGTATTTAGCAGGAAGGTGGATCCATTTCTCATCCTTGGAGAGCAAGACTAAGGTTATATACATGTTGTTGGCATTTTTGGCAGTCAATATGTAACAAGGTGACCCTACTCAGTAATGAGGTAATTATAAACTTTATTAAGTTCACTTGGCAGACACTGTCCATTGGAGTCATCATGGCTCAGAAGGCAGATAAGGATACCTGCTAAATGGCTTTTTCTGGCAGTGTGGTATACACACCTTGTACATTTGGAGCTGTTGCAAGTCACCAAGAAAGTGAAATACTGGACATACAATTAGGCTGGGGAAAATTCTATCCATATGGTATTATTTGGTTTTATGTAGCAAATTAGCAAGCATTAGTTGTCTGTCTTTTGAATTGATAGATGCATCTGTGTTCATAGAAATGTGCAGATGACACAGTTCATGGCTACCCAGTAGTATTTTTCTTGTCATTGTTTTTTTTTGTATCAATTACATTTGGGCATGTTGGGATGTGAATGGGAAAAGACCTCGTGTTTCCACGTGATACTGCCTCTGGGTAGTTAAACTGAGCTTTTCTGTGGTTCCTGTGTGCATCCTACTTTCATTACATTAGTTCTGTGAGGGAGGCAATGTTCTATTGTTGATTTCCTAGCTGGTCCTTAAGGGTATCTTGCCTTGAGACCTATATTCTCCCTAGGGACACTACACTGAGACAAGGATGGCTTGTTCAGTCATGGTAGCCATTACATCAGTGAGAAAGCAGAAGAAATTCCCAACCTGTTCTCAGTTTCTTTATAGCTCTTTTCTTTTATTCTTTATTTCCCTCTGAGTGAAATCTTCCAACAGTCACAGCACGTTTCCACCATAATTATCAAATCAACTTGTTGTTTTTCTTCCAAAACTCTTAGTCTCCAAGAAGTTAATTTTACTTGAATATTTGATTTATGAGGAGAGTTTGTTAAAGATGGTCTCTTTTGAATTCTAAATCTTCATGTCAATATATAGACACAGCTGAAAGTTAAACACACCTTCATTCAGACTTATCATTACTTTGTCTATAAGATTGACACTACATTTGGCAAATTCAGTGGGGCAAAGTCACAGAATCACCCCTGACTCTGAAGTTCATTTCCATATGTCCCTGAAAGGAAAAAAATCAAATTACTTGTCAATATAAGTTGTATATTTCTGATATGTGTTTCCATGTGTGTATTACACCAGTCTAGAAATCCTTTTATTCAGACAAGAAACCCCAATCTAAACCCATGCTTCTGATGATCTAGGTACAGTGTAGGGGGATGACCAAGCTTCATATACACTGTTTGTATATCATCTGAACTGAGATACCTGTACTGAAATGGTAAAGTGCATATCCTGGAAAGTAAAATCAGTAATTTCTTTCTCTTTGTATGTTTTACCTGAAGGCATATATGCTCACAGTGTATCTTTGTACCTTTGAAACTTTTTTATTTGTGGTAGATTGATTTACAATGTGTAGTTCATGACGCTAGATTTGTAAGTGTCTATGAAATGTGTATTTTGAAATTTGGGTTTAGTTTTTTTAATTTATTTAATTGAATTAATCAGGTATGTATTTTTTAATAAGAAATAGGTAGAAGTTTTGGGGCTTTTCTTTGCTACATAATTTTTTTCATTTTTCATTCAAGATTCATCAGATATTTTAACAATCTTTGAAATAATTATTATGTTTTGGTAACAATATATAAGGATGAATAAAGGGCTCATTTAAACCATGTTCTGCAATGCTGTGAATTAATGGATATGAAGGCTTGGCTGTAATCAGATTTGGGGTTTCTTTTATTAATTTACCTTGGAGGCCAAGACATTTTCATGACAGAAGAGCAAAAGAAGTACTACAACGCAATGAAGAAGCTGGGATCCAAGAAACCACAAAAACCTATTCCTCGACCAGTGGTAAGAATTGTGCTATTCTTACGTCATCTGAATTTGGAGAGAAATCACAGCAGTACATCAATTATAATAAAATTTCTCCTTTAACTCTAAAATGGTTTTGGCCTAATTAAAGTTACCCCTTCATTCTGAATTGAAATGTACATATGTCTGTTCTGCAGAAAAAATTTCTCATATTTGTTATGCCCGAGGAAGCAGAGAATCAAAGAACATGAAGAAATATAGGCTTGTTGAGTTTTGAGAGAAAAACTTTGAACTTGGCGTATAAGTTACTGGACAATGGTTTTCTTAGATTTTTGAGCCTTTTGCTTGG
This sequence comes from Urocynchramus pylzowi, assembly GCA_013397555.1. Classification (NCBI taxonomy): domain Eukaryota; kingdom Metazoa; phylum Chordata; class Aves; order Passeriformes; family Fringillidae; genus Urocynchramus; species Urocynchramus pylzowi. The sequence goes on from VZRH01004939.1 coordinate 880,061, forward strand.
TTATGTATTTTGGGAAAGGAAAAATGAAATGGGAGGGAGGAAACAGATGTTTATTACATAAAAATACTTTAACCTTTTCTTTTTTCTTCCCTCAGAACAAATTGCAAGGTCTGGTGTTTGATATTGTAACACGGCAACTATTTGACATCACTGTTATGGTTCTAATCTGTCTTAACATGGTCACAATGATGATAGAAACAGATGACCAGACTGAACTGATGCAAAATATTTTGTATTGGATTAACTTGGTCTTTGTTGTCCTTTTCACTGGTGAATGTCTCTTCAAAATATTTTCACTCCGTTATTATTACTTCACCATTGGCTGGAATATTTTTGATTTTGTGGTTGTTATTCTTTCAATAATAGGTAAGAAATTCTTATGTTCAAAATTAAATACAGTTATATGTGTATTTAATGTTTTATCTCTGTCAAGTTGTGCAAATTAGAGGAGTTAATTTTAATTTCTCTTGATTATTTAAGAAATGAAATGCATACTTGAGAGTGCTAACTTCCTTAGTAATTCTGTATCAGTTGTAATGCTTCTAGGTTTGGGGTTATTTTCTAAAAATGCTGGGAAAAATTCTAAAATTATCCATATAGATAAAATTTATCCCCAATTATATTTTCCACTAATTCCACAACTAGAGCTGGGGAGGGTGTTTATACTTCTTTGTGGAAAATGTAATCTGTGTTAAAAAATTTACTCTCAATTTATTTTTATGTTTCACAGGTATGTTTCTAGCTGAGGTGATTGAAAAGTACTTTGTGTCACCCACTTTGTTCAGAGTTGTGCGACTCGCCAGAATCGGTCGAATCCTGCGCCTCATTAAAGGCGCCAAGGGAATCCGCACTCTGCTTTTTGCTTTGATGATGTCTCTTCCTGCTTTGTTCAACATCGGGCTGCTGCTCTTCCTGGTCATGTTCATCTATGCGATATTTGGCATGTCCAACTTTGCCTATGTCAAGAGGGAGGTTGGGATTGATGACATGTTCAACTTTGAAACGTTTGGCAACAGCATGATCTGCCTGTTTCAGATCACCACGTCCGCTGGCTGGAATAATTTGCTCAACCCAATTCTCAACAGTGGGGAGCCAGACTGTGACCCCCATAAAGATCATCCAGGGAGCTCTGTGAAGGGTGACTGTGGCAACCCTTCTGTTGGGATTTTCTTCTTTGTCAGCTACATTATCATATCCTTTCTGGTAGTGGTGAACATGTACATTGCTGTGATTTTGGAGAACTTCAGTGTTGCTACTGAAGAAAGCGCTGAACCCTTGGGTGAGGATGACTTTGAGATGTTTTATGAGGTTTGGGAAAAATATGATCCTGGTGCAACACAATTCATAGAATATAGCAAACTGTCTGATTTTGCAGCAGCACTTGAGCCTCCTCTTAATATACCAAAACCAAACAAAGTCCAGCTTATTGCAATGGATCTACCTGTGGTGAGTGGTGACAGAATTCACTGCCTTGACATCCTGTTTGCTTTCACAAAGCGTGTTTTGGGGGAAAGTGGGGAGATGGACACCCTCAGAATACAGATGGAAGATCGGTTTATGGCATCCAACCCTTCTAAAGCTTCCTATGAACCAATTACAACAACATTGAAACGAAAACAGGAAGAAATTTCTGCCACTATCATTCAGCGTGCTTACAGACGTCATCTTCTAAGACAGTCAGTAAAGAAGCTTTCATTTATGTATCAGAAGGATGGGGGTGATCAGCTTATCAAAAAGGATATTATTGTTGGTAAGCTGAGTGAAAACTCATCTCCAGAGAAAATGGATATGTCTGCATCCACCACAGCTCCACCTTCTTATGACAGTGTAACAAAACCAGAAAAAGAAAAATATGAAGATGACAAATCAGAAAAGGAAGACAAAGGAAAAGACAGAAGAGGAAACAAAAAGTAAAAGGCAGATGTTATCCATGATGAATGTTTGCAAGCTTGAAAATATGTTTTTGTCAGGAGCACTCTCACTGGAGGTTTATGCCAAAATTATAAGTTTTTACGTATTTACCCACTGCTGCAGTCAGTGCCTGTCCAAGACAATGATCTGTCACTAGTAAACTCCTGGTCTGTAAGGAAAACAAGCTTGCAGAACAATAGTTGTGATTATCAGCTATTACTAATTGAGAGGAGACACAAAATTTCTACTTGGACTATAAGAACCCTTAATAGGTCCTAACAAGCCTGTGTTTTTGTGAAGTGTATCCACTGTGTACATTTCATCTCTTATCTGTGTTCCATGTGTGTCAGTTCTTGTTCATGATTTCGTTTGCTTCAATAACATACTGCTTTATTAATTCTGCTGTGCTGAGAAAAAAAATTCTAAATACTCTTTATTTAGATAAATACTAAATAATACTCTTCTGTGCAGAGAAACACAAATGTCAGGAATACATAATTATGGCATCACAATATGAACATAGTTCTCTTCAAGCCACTTCTAAATGCAAAAACCAGGATTCTAGATTATCGAACCTCAGGGTGTAGATCAAAGAAGCAGCAAACTATAAAAAAACCCAGCAGAGTCCAGATAAAGAATTTGCCAGTAAATCAAACAAGGGAATAATTCTCACAGAAAAGACGTTAGTAACTTAGTCTTTTAAGTTTAATGTATGTGTTTTTATTACCTTTTAGTAGTTCTTAATTTATTGTACTGTCCATTTCAAATACAGTGATTTAAATAAATAATGTTACATAGAGCTCCTGTTTGCAAAATTGTGAAATTATGAAAAAAAATACTTTCAGAATACAAGATAGCTCATAATTCCTGAAACATTCAAACAATTCTTTTCACAGAAAAGCTACAAATGCCAAATTCTGCCTATAGGAAAGAATTTTTTTTTTTAAGTGGTATGTTTTGACGCTGTAGTATCAAAGTCTGTTGCTACACTTCTTATTTTTCATGAGTGTATCCCACTTAGAAAAATAATCAAAGCTGTGAGTGTAATTTGATAGCAGAGTACCTTTGGGGACAAATGCAACCTTAATATATACCTCAGATTTCCTTTTCTCTACTTTGGAAGGACGGATCATAAAACCACAAAATGTGTACGTGAGAGAGGTGGTTTGGACACCCTGTTGGCAATTTAGTCAGGTTTCTGCTGTAATGTAACCTTGCACAGAGAGGTGAGATGACCAGAAAGATGTAGTGAAATCAGCTTTGTCCTGCATTGGGGTTTAGATGACTTTTTTTGCATTCAAGCTGACACTATACATGTAAGTAAAATACCCTCTGTTATTTAATCAGTTGTTTTACACAGTGGTACCTTTTTGAACAAGGAGACAATGACCTAATTACCATATATGTGTCAAATATGTACCCTAGTAAGTTAGCTTACAACATTTCAGTAGATATTATGATATATTCTGTGATACTTCAAATAGTTGGAAGCTCTAACTGATGCATGCTTGCTGCTATTATCCTAAAACTGTTAAAGTTTAACATGGGAAGAGATGTGACTGCTAAAAAGAAAAACTGACAAGACCATCATTCCTCATACAGTAAGCAATAGTTTGCTTCTATTAAAGATTTTATTTTGTGTGAGTGTTGTAATCAGCAAATATGCAGTAAGGTAGTGGACTACACAGGACAAATAGATAGCTTAAAATATGGGGCTAGAAGAAAATTATAACATATATCTATTATTTTTATTTTAAAAATAGTTTTATTTTATAACATTTTTTACTCACTATAAGAAATTACACATATTTTCCTGTTGTTATTAATATTTATTGCTGTCTGTCTTTGACACTTTACTGTTCAGAAACATGATATACAATGTGTAATTGAAAATTTCTGCTAGTTGCTTCAAACAGCTTTTAATAAGGAATAATTTTAAAACAAATGGACAGTACAAATTTTTTTTCTGATCCATAGGTAGGTCTTTTTATGTGAAACAAGATAGAAGGCCTCTTTTTATGTTATAATCCTGTCTCTTGATTTTCAGGGATCTTAGTCAGAGGAACATTGCTTTTTCCCCAGAGTTAATCTCACACTGTCTGCTTTGCTTATTGGTGCACACTGCAGTAGAAACACTTTAAATATAATTTGTTATTCAAAAATCTTCCTTCATGAGGATGAATAGTGAACTTGTGCAATGGACAGTGAAACACTTTGCATTTCTTACAAAAGAACTAGAATATTGATGGGCTCCTGCTTTTATAGAAATTATTGGCTCATAGTGTACTGATGAACTGCATGCAGGAAGTTGTTTTACCAAAAATAACTACATTGCTAACAACCCAAAAGAATAAAGATAACCTTTTTATGTAATTATTTTAGTCTTTGTCTTTCATTGTATGAATTTTATAATGATTAACAAGTAATGGTTGGTAAAATTTTTCAGGGAGCCACTTCAGCAGTGAGGTGATTTAGACATCTAGATCACATGTTGCTTTGTGACTTAGCTCAGTATCAACTTTTCACCATCAAGATGAAATGAAATGAAATGTTGATGTTGTCCTGACCAGAGTTTCTCTAGAATTCAGAAAAAAAAATGCATTTCAACTATGTGTCTTTTTGCCAAATTTTTGAGTTGTCCAGGAAGAGCTCCAGTGATATTCCCTGTTGGGCAAGTCCAGTGTGGGATGGCTCCACAGCTGCTCCTGCAGACACTGGGATAGGGGACCTGGGATCTGTCACCAAAATAACCCCATGGGAGCATAGCAGAGTTGCTTTAATCCCTTTCCCTCTGAAGAAGCCCATGCTTGCCAAGAGGAGGGAACTAGAGCTATTAGAGGTTTCAGTGGCCGTGTCACAGCCGTCCTCAGGCAATTGATGCCTTTGCTGAGGCTCGCAGGTGCAGTCCCTGGCAAGAGGCTGCTACACACAGGTGGCAGGATGAGGGACATGGTGTGTGCATTGCACCTGCCCATGGGGTGATTAATCCTTTTTTTTATTTGTTTGTTTTTTGGTTCTGGGTTTTTTTTTGTTTTGTTTTTATGTGTGTGTGTGTTCTCATTTCTGTAGTGAAGAGTAGCCACTGTATACTTGGGCAGATATAACTAACAGGAAAAAACCCTGAACTACACTGTGCTTTGAAGGACAATTTGCATGTTTTTAGTAACTATACCTGATTTGAATTAATATGAATGGTTTTGTCAATCCAGAATAGCTAGTGTTCTAATATGGCAGTGGCTAACAATAATTACATATTAATATAATAATGTAAATACTTTTTAAAAATATTGGTTATACTCTTAAATTGCTGTTTATGGATGGGTGGGTAGTTAACTTGAAAATCCTATGTGGAATAAGTATAAAATATTTATGTAATATTTTTTCTACAAATTCAGTAGTGCACAGAAATACATAAGGTCATTTATAAAATCATTTTATCCTATACAATTTATATTATTTTTAAAGTTATTACTATTGAACCAATAATCCAGCTGGAGTCACTCCATTTTTAGTATCTCAAATGCAGCATCTTAGACCTTTACAAAAAGAGTAATATATTTTTGGATTCCAAGTGTATATATTTGAATGAATTTGGATACTTTTGTATTTCTTTGAAATTATTCCAGTATACCTTGAAGGTAAAAAACTTAAGGAAGACACAGTTGACTTGCAGACTTCCTCTTTTACCTGCAGGTTTAAAATAAATCTGTGTTTTAGCTTTGATACAAGGCAGTGGTTTCAGATAATGGGTCAGTCATACATCATTAAGCAAAATTCCTAGAGCAGTAGGACACTGCACTCTCTTATTGTCCCAGCTCACAGAGAAGGAATAATTAATAAGAAAAGCTTCCTTAGAAGTGCCTAAGAAATTAGCTCTCTCTTACTAACCCAAGAATGTGGCTGTATTTTACTTTGTTAAGGTGTCATCAACCTCCACCTCTCCTTCCCACCCTCCAAAAAAGCCTCAACTATTCCCCAAGCCTGTATGGGAACAAAAAAGTGAAGCATTTCTGGGATTTTTCAAATCCTGGCCTGGCTCAACCTTATAACAAAAACTCTGTTTCACTTGTAAGGACAAGATTAGTCCCGCATCCATCGTACGAAATCACTTGTAAAAATGAAAGTGGGGGAAGATAGCAGGGGGAATAGGTGGGATATTGGTTTCTCGCTTGTTTTCACAAAGAGGTCTCAAATAGGTTCAGGGCCCGTGGGTGTTTCCAGGCGGGAGTTAGCGTTGCTGGGGGCGGCGGGAGCATCTCCCGGCTGCTGGGGCACGGAGCGGGCGCGGCCGCCCCGCCGGCTCGGAGCCCCGGCTGCGGCACTGGCACCGAGAGCCTGGGCTTGCGCGGGATGGACGGGCTTGTGCCTCTTACAGCCCGATAGTTCCTCTGTTGTGTGAAGGTCGGTTCGTTGTCGGTACTTTTGTGACTGAAACAGCGGCCTCTTGGATTTCAGTTCTGCACCCTGTAAGGCATGTGGACCTGTGTCCAGACCTGGTACCGCGTCAGCTAAGAACTGCCATGCTCGTCTGAGCTTACCAAACTGCAGCTGAAGGGTTTTGATGCAGTGGGGAATTCCTTAGATAGCTTTAGGTTTACTTTTCTTAATGGGCATTATTAATCTAATCCCATGGTGCACCCCTGAAACAGCCCCAGCCTCCTAAAAGAATCACATATGAAAGTATCTGTGTCGTTTGCACAGCAGACAGTGAGATATAAATATATATATATACACACACACACAAAATAGGTATAATGAAGTATTATTTAAAATGCAGGGAATTTTTTTTGGATATAGAACATCCTTATGATATTCATTCTAAAATATAGATTCAGAAAGGCTTATCTAGCTCAGTAAGGCATTAGGAGAAATAATCTGAAATCTCTGCAGTGTAGGAATATTTAATGGCTTACAAACCTCTGCATTAGCAACATCTTTTTCAGTGGGGGATGGTACCATTTCTTTTCATTCTTAGAGCACAACTAGGTTTTGTCTGTGTGATACAGCATGCAGGTTCTGTCACTCAGCATATTTATTTTTCCTCACTGATCAGTGGGAGATGTTGCACAGTGGAAAGAGACATATTCTAGTGCTTGCCTTAAAAAAAAAAAAAGACACTGCAGTGTAACCCAAGCAAAGTAAACTGCGGCACATTCTCGTCCCTCTGGAGAGGGAAAATTGCATGCTGAAGCACACATGATGTCTGCTGCAAGAAAAGCTTTTGATGAAAATAAGGAATGGCATTTCATAAACAATTTATAACAATCAAACCCTGCAGTTCCAGACACGCTCTGCACTTCCATTTTCTATTGTCTTAAAAGCATGTTACTTTCTCTTTAACAGAAATCTTGATAATCATCTTTGTGGAGTGTGACAGCTGATTAACAAACAGCACAAAATATTTTTCAAACAATGTATATCTGAAATGGAATGTAATAAACTGTTTTAATTTCCAAAGTAGTAAATATCTGTAACAGTCATGTTTAAAAATGGTCAGAGAATTACATGCTGTGCTGCTATTTGCAATATTGCTTTATAAAAAAGTCATGCTTGCAGATACCATAGCAACCCATCATGTGGTGCTTTTTGATTGCCAAGCTGTATAGTAGCTTTATGCTCATATTCTGCAGCCATACTTGCATTAATATCTTTATGTAGTGTTTAGTGAAAATTGTAGCTGTATCCATAACATAATGCAAACTGAACTATGCCAGCAGTGGTCTCAAGTTCATGGGCTCAGGCAGGCAAAAAGTTAAAATATTGTCTCCAATAATTAACATTGTGAATACCCTTTCTCTTGTCTTAACTTCTTCATGGCCCTGATGGTTGTCAAATGTGGTGTTACAATGATTGCTGCAGCATTGCTGCAAATACTAGTAAATTTATTTATACAGATGGAAAGCAGATGCTCATGCTCTAACTATATAACATTGGAAATTGGATGTGATTTATGTGATGCTGAATAGGAGGGCAGATAAATGCAGGCTCCTGATGGCCTCTGTCTGGAACTGCATGTACATTCAAGAAAAAAAATTTCAGAGTGATGCTAAAGAGCACTGTGAATTCACCAGCTTTACCACTCCTGCTTTCTCATTTATTTGAAAAGTAGTTACTTGAAATTTCATTTACCTATGTGGCATCAATCTTTTAGAATTCTGTTATTTTTATGTAAATACTGGAAGAAGAAGGAAAGGAGAATGTTTGCTTTGAAAAGATAGTAAACACTGACATATAAAGACAACATAATACAGTGTTGATATGATTTTTCTACTTATATTTCAGGATTAAAACTTTTTTTTCACAGTTCACATGTGAGGGGAGCATCCAACAGGAAATTTCAAAAGCTACATAGAAGAAGTGACAGGAAAAGAAATCACAGTGCTGATATTACTTGCTGATAGTTATTAATATAAAGTCTTTTGCAGAAGTTAATTGGAAATTGATGAACTCTGAAAGTAAAAGATTGTGCTACAGAGCATGGAGTAAGAAAAATCTGCAGCAGAATACAATTAGAAATTACTGTCTGACACATGGAACTGTTTTACTTTCGTGATTAAAGAGAATACTTCTTACTAAAAGCTATGATCAAAAAATACTTTACATATCTGTTAAAACCCAAAACACATCTATGTCTGTGTACCCTATTCATTCACATCTATTACTATATAAATGTCTTTCATAATTTTACAGTTTAAAAATTCTCAAAATTTTCTTAAGACAAAAAGAGAAAAGGCATAATAGGAAGGCATGTGGGTTCAACTTTTCTGTATTACTAGGTACCTATTTGCATTCCAGCTTCCCTTTCCCTGTTCCACTATCAATCCCTTTCCATGAGATGAAGGTTTCACATGGCAATTCAGACTGATGTGGTGGAATGCAATCCTTTTAAAAATCCACAATGAAGTAAAATAAAGTACCTTTTTTCCTCTGAAGAGCAGAAAAAGGTTGAGTTTGCAGGTCTCCCTGGCATTGTCAGTAGTATACTGTCCAAAAACCACTTGTGCAATTCTTGGCTTTTTAAAAGTTCTGTATTGTTAAGTCAAAGGAACTGCATTTGAAAGGTTTCCTCAGTATTTCTTCATACATAGGACATAGAATAAAAAATTAGTTCTTCAGAGCTGCACTTAGTCTACAATCTCTTTTGCCTCTGGTTTTATGGAAGTAAATTTGTGGAAGTCTAAAGGAAGAGAATGTAAGGAGGTAGGTAAGAGCCTATACCTGTTCCTCTACACATAGGTTCTTTCTGACTTTAGGGCAGATCTAGTAGAGTATAATTGTGTCTCCTTTTCTTTTCCTTCCTGCTCTATTCCTAGTCTGGAAGACAGTAGAGTTGCCTTTGAAGCAGGAAGACCACAAATCGATGTATTGTTGCAGATGATTCAAATGGTGGAGCTGAAGATAACTGGTTCAGCTGCAGCAGTTTTTTCATGTGTGACAGCACCAGCAAATGATGGTAGGTAACCTCATTAGCAAATAGACTTCAGCAGCAATTAGCATAAATGGTAAAGAGTGAAGAGAGAAGATAATTGGTGTTCAAAAACAAAAATTAGAGACAAGGTCTTTTAGGTTTTATAGGTAATTTTATTCCACATAAAATTACAACTTTGTGTATGAATTCTTTAAAAAACAGATGCACAGTACTCAGACTTCCCTTATGGAGATAAAGGACATTGAGAAGTGATTTTAAATAATATTGAAACGTGGCAAAAATACCATCTTAAAATGTCCCATTTATCTGCAAGCAGAGGCAGATAAATTTGATATTTAGAGACTGATAAACAACTTACTTCCTCCTTTTACTTATATTTTTCATATAGAGAACTTGGTTCTGTCTCTTTAAGAAGTGTCCCATCTGATGAAAGTAATAAGGACTTCTGTAAAGTATCTGGTTCATAACCTTGTGAAGGTTTCTTGAGGTGTGACTGCATTTTCTGAACAGTTTCAATTCTCTAGTTAAATGTTAGGACAATTTCAGCTATGAAACTCCCTAGCTCTTTAAAATTTTTCTCATGGTGCTTTAGGGCTTTTCTGATATCTTGCTAATCTACAATTAATCTGGCAAAATGTAATATAAACTTCTACTGAATTTCTAGTCCTGAGCACAACTGAAATGCTGGTCTGGAAAACCTTCCTTGAATACTATTGGCTGCTGGCCAATGACAGTGAAAAAAACCCATTAGTGCCAAAAAGCCACCAGAGGTATTACCAAGCTAATCCAAGGTTATTCATCTGATTCCCAGGGTGAGAGACTGACCAATTGCTTTCTGATTCTTTCCAGCCTGTTGGTTGCACATGCACTGGATAAGTCGTGGTAGTTACCAAGCAGGAAGGAAGTTCTTCCAGCATGCCACAAACAACTACTGAGCACCTTAATGCTTCAGTAAGTCTGTAAAGGCACAGCAGCCAGGTCCCTTCTCTACCCTGCACACTGAGGTGAGAGCTTTGAGTGCATAACCAGCAGTCTCTATTGTAGATGAGGCAGGGTTTTCTCCATCCAATTTTTCTGCTCTGTTTATCAGGCTGTGAGATGAGGGAAATAAGTAAAGGTATGAAAAGTAGGAGGAGAAGGAGAAGCAACTCAGGTCAGAAAGCTGACAAGGAGCTGGGAGGAGTGGGGATAAAGATGAAGGAAAGGAACAAAATGAAGTGGGGCAAGTAAGTTCTGTAGCAGACTGTCAAAGACTGCACTAGCTTAACTGGTCTAGTTTAGTATTAAAAAGAAAAAATGTCAGAAAATCATGAGTCCACTGAAAATATAATCTTGGTATCAATAAGGATTCTTTAGTGTAAGAGGTATTGAGCAATTGCACAGCTTTCTTTGTATTTATGAAACATGCATGGTTAAGAGTTTCTGCCTGCTTCTGCTCAGTTTATATATTAAGGGATTACTGAAGATTTGTCTGAAACCATCTAGATCTATTAATGTCAGTTGTACTGAGATGATAAGAGGAATTGTTACAATTACAGATAGTTGGTGTATTTCAGTTAGCATTTCATATAATTCTCTTTTCCTAATCTTAGTTGTGGCAGAGGAGTTGCTTCATTGGTTTTATCAATGCCATCCTAATACTTTTAGAAACTGCAATTATTTGGGACTTTGAAAGAAGTTTTACAAACATGGGCACATTTATGTTCCAATATAACTGAAGAATACTCCAAGTGGCTCAGAAATTTGCTAGGATATAATGACAATTTAGCAGATCCTTCAAAACTCAGCTGTGAAAGGCATTACAGGAAAGCAATGTCAAAGTGTTTCTGAAAAGAATTTGTTACAGTGCTGTTAGGTACTTTCAGTGTTCAGGGTTTATGTAAAAAATATATTAATACAGTTGCTGGGTAGTGACTGGGCACAGGGAAGTTGGGGTCAAATCTTATCAATAAGTGAATTTTCCTGGTCTTATGTGATTTAGAAAAAAAATGTCATTGTTTACATATTATTAATGCAAAATAATTTTCTTATTTTGTATACTTACATCAGATTATTTTCCAGCATTCTAGTTTCCTTCCCTAAAATACAATGTATCAGTCTTGACTCTTCTGATTCAGTGTGAATATAGTAAAAGTAATACTGACAGCCATAATGTTCACAAATCTAGTTATCATCAAATCAAAATTTCATTTGCATAGGTATATTTTATATCTCTGTGGCTTTCTCTTTCCCTCTTTAGAATTCTAGACATCTCTGGTGAGTAAGCTCTGGTGCTGGTGCCTCACTGTGATTTTTTGTTTCAGTAGCACTTCTGACAGCTGACATCTCTGAATTTGCTTATCCTTACTAATTGTCAAGTAGAAGGTCTAAATTAGGCCAGAGTTTCACAAACATATTTAACTGCCATAAGGTGGCAATGTATGTGAAAGAAGTAGTCCTTTCCCCCAGTTAGAACAACCATTTATACTTTTCCTTCAGCAGACTGGATTGGGGAACTAAAAGGGAGAACAGAAGTTTATCCTTAACCTAGATAATTTTTTCATTCAATTCAGACTACTTCAAGTACTATGGTGTGTTATATTTTTCTGATTCTTTTGTCTCTACCAAAGTTATTTGTAAGTTATGAAATAATGCTTATTAAAAAAACACCCCAACAACAAAGAAACAAAAGAAACAAACAAAAAAACCAACCCTAAATCCCAGGAAAAAAACACCTCAAAAACCCACAAGTAAAAATGCAAGAAGATATGTATGGAAACTCAGAAACTCAACACCATTGTATTAGAACTTTCATTCTTTATTACTAATGGAAAACTTGTCTGTGTACACCTAATATGTCAAGTTTCAGTTTATTTATAATTTTTTGTTCTGCTAAGAAGATTTTTTAGAAAACACTGTTGTCTAATATTGCTCTAAGCTGTCTCAGTATTTTGGATGTGTCATCTCACAGCAAGTCTTATGTTCTCCCCTAAGTTTAATAATAATAATAATTAAAATATACTCAAGACCAGCCTTTAAATTACATAGCCTTATTTTCCATGCCTCTGCTGCTGGTAGTTTTATAGCCTCAAAAGTGTGATGCAAAATTTCTTAATTTTGTCTTTCAATCATTGAATTTGCAGTCCAGGCATTACTTTCTTCAAAGTTTTGCCCAACAGAAAACTGCTTTCTTGTTCTTTCAATGTTTTATTCACAATCATCCTTTTCTTGTCACCTCCAAAGCAGGCTATTCCATGTGTAGCTGCTGATTTACCAGCCAGTCATTTCATCTGCCTGCAAGAGAAGTAAAAGTTGTGTAGGTGATCAACTTCACTTCTGATTGGTGATTTTTAAACCTGAATCCTTTGTAACATTTCCTGGGGGACACCTCTCCCTAGCCAGTGTTGCCACAAATAATTAGACCTAAGTATGGCTTCAATGCAGTCCATAACTGGTACATAGTGCCACCTGTTGGGATGTGCTCATTCTGCTTATTCCAGCTTCCAAAACCACTGTCCTGCCAGTGAAAGTTTAGGGGTGTTGAGGCAGACTAAGTCAGCAGAGGCTACTTCAGTTCCAGAAGAGGGCTGTGCTGCAGTTCTTTGTGGAGGAATTTCATCTGTTACTCTGTTAGTAGTATATTCAAATATATTTTTGTCTGACATGAAAGTGTGCCTTGGCAGAGGCACAGTGAGTTGGCATCAGGGTGGGTGTGTTCAGGCAGAGGCAGTGACCTGGTGAGGCAGGAGGAGGACCCAGTATTGTGGTTTGGCACATTTTGGCACAAACTACTGTAGACAAGGGATACCATAACTTCAGTATGTGGGAATTGTATAAAATGTGGGGTAGGAATAAGATATCCACTTAGTGAATTTACTTCCACTTCAAATTTGACTTTCACCTTTAGGTTTTGTGTCCCTGTATTATTTATTCTGTGAAGATCTGTGAATTTTTAGACTCATAAAAAAAAATTTAAAGATTGTTTGGTTGGGTTGCTTTCTGTATTTTGAGTATTCCTAATAAATGATTAGTGAAGCATACGTAGAACCTGGGGATTAATATAATTTCCTCTTGAGGATTTGCATAACTTCAAAGTGCTTCATGCATAACTGCCTTTGCCACAGCCATGTTTTCCAAGGATCAGAAGAGATTTTTTTTAAGGCATCTTTATTCAATTAAAGACAAATCTTTGAATTCCAGAGATCTTTTTATGAAGCAAGTGGCTCCATGACTTTTTCACAAAATAGGCTGTCTACATGTTTATTACCATATGGTTGCTTTTTTCCAACTTCTACACTAATTTTTCTTCAGGTATTCATAGTCAAAATTAGGGATTTTTATCTTTTAAATCACTTCTTAATGTCTGACTGGACATATAATAATAATAATAATATTCAGACACAATCTCCCATGAGGTAGGGTATTTTCATTCTAGCATACTGCCACCCCACACCTGTAATGGCTTTTTATCACTTTTGGCTGCCTCAATTTATCAAACTGAGTCATGCCATCAGGAAGCAAACTCTACCTAAGCTGAATGGAAGGATTCCCAGATGGTGATTTTTTTTTTTACGTCATCATGATATAGTTATTTCACATTTGTGAACAACCTTGAGAGATTCTCCCTGTCTCAAAACCCTTAGCAGTCATTACATTTCAGAAATGCAGCTTCTAGCAGCAATATACCTTTTGATAAAGAATATACATTAATTTACTTCTTTGAATTAGCATTTTTTCTGATATGAATGTGTAGGCCATGCATTTGAAAATAATTGATTAACCTAATTCATACATATGTCATGTAGTTATACATGTCTCAGTAATAGAAAAAAAGGATATTTTTTTAGCTTTAAAGGATTTAATCAGAGCAGGACTCCCCTACAAATGAATAGAATGATCCTTCTTCTTCTTTGGGCGCTCTGCCAAGATTCATGAATATGGCAAAAAAATTATACTGAACACTTTAAAATTAGATCTCACCTGTCTCTTCACAAATGCTAATAAAATAGAAGAAATAACTCACTTGTATTCCAGGCTCAGTAAATGTACCAAGATTTTGGGGGCTAGAATGGGGAGACTGGGTTGATTCTGCAGTATGCTTGCTGAGCAGGGAGTTAGATTTTGGAAGCAGGCTGCCAGCATGCTCTGCAGCAGTTTGCAGGTGTAAGGACAGCAACCTTTCACAGTGTGTGCTCTCAGAAATCCACTGATGTTGTTGATGCCTTTAAAAGAATATTGAGAAATTCAACAAATTTCTGCTTCCTTAGAGGCTTTTGGAATAAATTACCACTACGAAGTCCAAAGGTATGAACTGGCTAAAATGTCTTCTTCACTGCACAGACTCAGGGAAGTTTCTATGTTACTGTAGTAAATAATAAAAAGTAAATAAACCTGCTCATGGTTATTCCTTATATATGTAGGAACAGATACTAATAGTGACTCTTTGGCTTTTGTGGGGTTTGTTCCAAGTGCAGAATGTGAACTTACTGAATAATGAACATCAATAATTTAAGGAAAAAAAAAAAAAAAAAAGCAGTAGTATTCATGGTCACAATATTTTGGGGATTAAATGGGACCAAAAAAAGACCCTGAATAGTACCTGTGAATTTATTGTTTCAAGGTGACTGGTAGACATGTGCTTATTAATTGTGTTTTGCTGATATTTTTTAAGGGCAAAATTGAAAGGCTGATTACATGTGCCATGCTAGGCAATGTTAGTGCATGGTAACTTGAGGAGTAGCCAGGAATGATAGCAAAAAGCTGCAGGCTGATGGCTCCTCTAGTGGGTAATTGAGCAGAGTGAGAAGTCACTCACCTGTAAACAAAGCAGGCAGACATTACTTTGAGCCGTGTTTTACTGGTAATTAAAAACCTACCTAGTAAATCAGCTGGAGAGATGCACATTTATACCTGCCACGTGGGGAGGGAGGCATCAGCTTCAGAGAGCCTGAGACTTGTGTGTTATAAAAACAGGCTGGTTCCAGTAGGTTCAGCTGTGGGGAGGGAAGTGGGGGTGGCAGCAAGCAGTGCAATGTCTGAAAAGCCAAGTGCCATCAGCATTTGGTGACATAGTTAGCTAAGTGCATTTGTGTGAATCTGAACCCATCACACTCAGAGTACACAGACTCGTGGGAGCAGGTCCACAGGAGTTCATTTTGGTCAGATTGATGTTATTTACCTGCCTCAGTACAAAAACAGATGGGTACCTCTACAGAATGCTACCTTACTACTCCCGTTTTTTCCATTATTTGCTTAATGAGAAAGACAGTGGTTTGATTTTGGTGGCTGTGGGAGAGATAAGCCTGATTTGCTGCTGCTTTGTCAATTACAGAGCAGCTGATGTGAAGGTGAACCTGTTGTTCTCTGGAATTATGTAGGCATTGCCATCCAAATAATTACTAGTAAGTACAACCAGTACTTACCAGTATGGTAAGTACAATGAATGACGCATTCCACTTTGTTCAGATTTTCTTTTAAAAGGTTTTCATACTTTTCATTTTATTTTAGAGGTATTTTAAAGGGGAAATTCAAAGCAGATTATTAGGTATTACCTAAGCATTCTACGTACTGTCAGTTATACTATGCCTAGTTTTCTCGTAATCTCAGAAAATGCAAGACATGTTAAATGAACTAAAAATTATAGGGCTAAAATTCAAACAAGTTACTTTTAATTCACTTACTATGGCACTTAAACAGAGTTCTGGTAAACAGCTTTTCCTCTAATACTATTTTAAATAATTCTTGGCATATCTTAAAAACCTTTTATTTCCTTAATTAGTGTCAATTCCAATTAAAAATTGAGGATACTACTTCATTCTGCTGATTGAAAATGAGTTACACCCCCTGTTGTAGATTTAGAATATGAAAGATAAATCTCTCTAGGACTTTAGTGATTGTGAGCAGGTGATGGTTGGTCAGCAGCCTATGTGAAATGAATTAGTAAATTTTTGGGGCAGCATAAACAAGCCTGCAATGCTGTGCTGCCTATTCTCTACATAAATAGACAGGCCAATTCTCCAGAGGTGGCAGTCTGGCACCTCTTGCAAGTTTTGCGTTTACTTACAATTCATTATTAATTGTTAAGTGCTTACAGCACACTTGATATTGTAAAAAGTACAAAGATACAGTCCCTGCCTGGAGGAGCTTACTTTAGAAGATAAGCAGAACCAACTCGTTCTTTTCCTACACAACAAATACAGTTTTCATTGGGTTTTGTTCAAATTCTCTTCTACTGGGAGAATATGGGCTTCAAGGCAGGTTACACAACGTTTCTTCACTGGCTTTCCTATTTCCCAGTTCAGAGTGGAAGGACTGTCAAAGCATGCCTGGCTATATGCACTGTGACAGGTTTCACTGTTCAGAACAATTGGTCCCAACTGCTCTTATTTCTTGTTCAAGGTTTCAAACCACTTTTGAAAGCTATCAAATTTCACGTTAATCTCCTCGGAAGGAGGAAGAATGAGTTTCTGGATGGGAAGACAAGCCAGAGCTGATGCATAGTGAATAGCATGAGAGGCATAGTATTACTTGGAAGGATCTCTGACAAGTCTTTGCCCCCTTTTCTGTAAGGCAGAAAGTTTTATGATTTTCCTTGGGGGGTGGGGAGAATAGGGAATTAACAGGTTAGGCAAATGTGGCATTCTCTTGAAGAAAAAAAAATACACTACCCTGCATTTTATAAATAGAATGTGTATGATTTTATTTGTATGATTTCTTCTCAGGTAAGAATTAGTACATGGCACATTTGGGTTTTTATGCCTATGGCTCTACTTGTTCCAATCCCCTTCATTCCAGAATCTCAAGCACAGTCACCATTTTTTGGAAAGCTTTATAAATAGTAATGAAGTGTTAAATGTTAAGATTTGAATGAGTGAATTTATAACTAAAAATAAATGATAAAATGGAAGGAAAAATAGGCAATAGGAGGTGAATGACCTGAAGCATGTAGAGAAAGAAAAAGATACAAAAATATTCTTATTCTGAAAAAAAATACAGATAGAAAGGAAGTGTGATCAAATCATGACAAACAAAGCACGTCTGCAACAGTTTTTGGGTAGTGTATGTTTTGCTTCTACTAGTCTGGTCTGTGAATGAGTCAGTTGCTTTAATAGGACAGCAGATTATAATGAGAAAAAAGAAAATATGATTGGAAGCCATCACTCTGGGGGCTCCTAACCAGAGGGCAGTTGAGGAACGAGGTCACAACAAGCGAGCTGGAAGATTCCTGGCTTGGCTGCCTACAGATCCCACTGAGGCTGACCTGGGAGTGGGTGCCTGGAGCTTGTCAGGACTATGGAAGTGCTGGCTGCAAGAAAGGCAGCTGTCTCCTGAGAGGGCTGGTAGGTGTTAAGAGCTGCTCAGCTTCTTCCTGATCAGTGTGTAAGAACTTAGAGATCTTGAGATAATATTTTTAGCAAAACAGGTACTCCATGTATGCAGTTCTAAATATTTCTCCTTCTGTTAAATCAAAACTGTCTAGTCATGATCCTCTCATTAAATTCACAAATGGAAGAAATACAGATGCCAGGTTCAGATGAAATTGGGTAAGCTCAGCTCAGAAGAATTAACACACAGCCACTCAGCTCACTAAAATGTAACTTTTCCCTTTAAGACACCAGATACTCCTCATTGACATTACAGCCCTTTCTGTTACTTCCAGACCCTTTTACCAACATGTTCAAGTCTATGTATCAATAATCTATTATAAAGAGTCTGAAAGCCACCAGTATCAACATACACTTTGCAATAAGTGTGGTCCAAGGGGATCTTGACAAATTTACATCTGTTTTAAGGAACAGGCCAGGAGGAATACCAAGCTCATCCGAGCATAGCTTCTTTCAAAATGTGTCTAATGAGGGATGATCAACTGAAGAAAAAAACTGATTGAACTCAGAAAGTACATTAGAATAAGCCACGGAAACAAATAAGAGGTCTGTGATCGATATTTCAGACACTCTTCAGCAAATTTAAGCAAAACTAGCTTAGATACTGAATACTCAAGACAACTTCAATGCCATTATCAAAACTTAGAGAAGTGAAAGTATTCTCCATGTTTGAAGCTCTAGACTGTGTAGTCAGTTCTAAAATTAAGCATCCTGGGTACCATCTGAGCAACAAAAATTCAAAGTGAACCTTACATTAGTTGTAACCATTTAGACAGAGTACTGAAAGGCAATCAACATCTACAGAGTGCTGGAAAAAGAGTCTTGAATTCTCTAAAAGGTGGTAATTTGTAAAATTAGGCCTAGGCTTTGTTCCAACACACAAGTATTTTTTTTTTTTAATTTCAACTTATTTTTGCATCAAAATAGTTGGGGAAAACAACTTCAGACATGGTGATCCATCAGCCCATCAGATTTGCTGATTGAGATTTTTCAGTAACAGGCTAAGATCTTCTGAAATTTACTTTGCTTTGCTTTTCAAGTTACTGGAATATATAATGTTTCAATCTTTATGAAAACAGAAATGTAGATGCCAGGCATACTTGAAAGATGAAGAGGTTCTTATGGTAAACATAGCATGCATATGTGCTTTCCTCTAGAGACCCTCCTAAACATAAGCTCACACATATGCCTTTATCACAGCTATAAAAAAAAAATAAATCTGTGTTTCTGATCAGTCCTTATGTCTCATGATGAAAAGAGTTCCCACTGGCAGCATATTTCCTATTCTGTGTTATCTGGATTTGGCTTAGACAGGATTTTATCTCCAAATCATTTGGGTACAGGCAAGGAAACACCCAGAGGGGAGGACATAGAAATAGAAATACTTCCTATAGTTCCTATACTACAGTGTCTGCAGGGAAATCAGACTTTGTAACCAGGAACTGCAACATGTAAGTGTGGAGCAGCAGAGAAATACCTATCTACATGTGTGCACCTGTCATATGAAAGAAAAGGGTTTGCAAAAGCTTATTATTTGATAATTCCCTGTTAAACGGAATAATTTGGAGTGTCTACTCCCAAGAATAGTAGGTTCCCAGCTGTACAGGTTGAAAGAATTGGTAATGGAAGCAGGAAAGCATACTCCCATCACCTTCATTACTGAAAATCATTCTGCTCTTTTCTGAAAAATTGTAGGAAAAAAATAATATAAAAGATTAGTCTTGTAATGGTTTCAGACTTCAGCCTGCAAATGCAATCCAGAGAACGAAATGTAGCAGTAACAGTAGGCAGTTTCCCAGAGGTGCACACTGGGAATACCTCAGGAAGCAGTAAATTGGCAGCAAAACCTTCGAGAGAGATGAAAAGTGAGACAAGCCCCTACAAAAACCCCATACATAGTTTTATGCAATGTTTTGAATTATTTATTATTAAAAAAGAAACTGAAAAATTGCAATTCCACAAAAAAAAAAAACCAACAAAAAAA
>VZRH01004939.1:899800-1040749 GCA_013397555.1 Urocynchramus pylzowi
AAAAAAAAAAACCAAAAAAAACCAAAAAAAAACAAAAAAAATACCAGCAATCTTTAAATAAAAACTTCAGGAATTTTAATTTACCAAAATGAGTACAATTTTAAGGCCTAAAAGTTAACAATTTTTACTATATTACATATTGCATTTTATTCAGCTACTTATTCTTGTTCTCAAAATTAAGATATATTTGGGGGAATATAATTTTTTACTACTGGTATTCCTACTCATCTGATAATATTTTAGACTAAAAGTGTTATCATACTTCTAAAGATTAGTATTTTGTTTTCTTTCAAAAATTTAATAATTTGTTCTGCTCTTTGTTTGCAGGATTTTGGTTGAAAATAGTCTAAAACAACTTTGGTAATTATTTTTCTAGTGATTATTATAAGCTTGAAGATCCTTTGGGAGAATGTCAAATTATATGTCTATAATTACTTTGACTCCCTCCAGTTTCTGTTCAATAAAAAATTAAGATCAATAGTTCTTGGCACACAATAGCCATGCAGAGCTCCTTGTCTCTGCAGGCAAGAAATTCCAGCCTATATAAATGATGAATACTCATCCCCACAAAAGCTTGCATTCAGTTGTCTGTTATTTGCCATTCATCCACAGATTGTGTGAATCCTCTTTCTCTAGTAATTATATATTTATATCAGATAGACTGCAAAGATATTTGGAAATAGGAGAAGGCTGTTCTTGGGAGCATGCTGAAGGAATATTGGAAGTGTTCCATAAGCTTGATACATTCTAATGGCTACTCCTAGCCAAGGGAACTGGTGACTGTAAGTCCTCAGTTGAGTATGAAGCATGCAGAGCACACCTGATCAGCACTTGAATTAAGGTAAACATTACTGAAGCATTTTAAATCATTAGAGGAACTGTGCTTTGTAGTGTGATGCCATCTGTGTAAGAACATCTTTTGTTCTGTTCTGAGTAGCTTCAGTGTGTCTTTGGGTATTTTTGTGGCACACCCTGGTTGTGTGTTGGACTTGGGGAAATAAACTTGCTGCTCTTTTGCACCTGCTGGGGTGCATCAAAGCCCACTACATTTATAATTCAGTTCAGAAATCGCCAAATTTTACCATTTATTGCTTATGTTGGCAATGTCCAAAACATTCAATTACCATGTGCATCCATACAATCCAAATACAATACATCCAAAACAATCCCTTTGCATGTTTCTTTTTCTTAGATCGGAAAAGAACTCTTCTGTACACAAAAATATTTTTAATGAAAATTTAAACATTTAAAGCATTAATAAAACAGCAGCACAAGTATAACCAGCAGAGTAGAGAATCATTTAATTCCCAATTATCAAGAGTCACGTTTTAGCCACATGATGACTTCCACAGGCCTGCTGCTGGTACTGGTTTCCTGCTTCAAATCTCAGTTAAAATTACAGGAAATACTTTCCTAACACTCCCATCTTAAGGAGCCACCACGTTTCACTGAAGCCAGTTATATCATTCCTGATGGGGTGGCATGCAGTGAACACAGGCAGGGATGTGACCCCCAGCAGTTCATCAATAGAGATATGTGCTCAAGTTACAGTCAAAAAGGGTTTGAGAGCCACAAAGCATTTTGTGAGAATATCCAGTGTGGTCCAAAGGTAAACATGAGAATGCACATCCAGTTTTCATGGCACTAACATTAGTGCTTATGACTGTTAGGGGTAGATTGCATCTTACTGAAATAGCAGAAGAAAGATAAGCAAAACATCATTAGGATAGATGAGAAAAAAAGGAATGAAGCAATACATTATTTCTAGTGTTCTGAATGCTGTCTGTTGACATACCAGGCATGGACTCCATTTTATTACTGTGTATCAAAAGTTGAAATAAATGAGATGAATCAGTGAAGACTTAATGAACAACAGTAATATTCCCTTATTGTTAGCACAACTAACAGCAAGTTTCTGAAAATATGACATTAGGAATACTGGAGGACTTCCAATCTAATTCCAAATTTATAAACACTAGAAATGACATTTTGAAGAAATATTGATTAGTTACATGAATGTCAGTTCCAAGTAAAATACTGAAGATACTTGGATTTGAACAACAACAAAATAGAGGCTAAAGTGTTAATTATGATAATGAGCACAAAGATAAAGCTTGTCAAATTACTCTCTTTTTTGAAAAGATCATAAATCTATTTATAAAGGCAAGTGTAGAAGCATATTTTCTTTTTTTTATGTTACTAAATATCATACACTTTAAACACTTCAGATGCAAGTGATCAAATTAGGTGGGCTACAGGCTGGGCTGATAGATTTAAAAATATTACTAATGAGGAGATGTATCTAAGTGGTATTATTTCTAGGAAGGACCCTGTATAAATAGATTCTTTATTTGATGTAGTTAATATTTTGTCAGTTATGTACACTAGGCTGTAATGTTTTTGATAATAAAGTTTGCAGATGACATGGAAGAAGGAACAAAGTTTATAAGGTTGGTATTTCAAGGCAAGCTGCATAGTCTGGTTTAAGTACTGGAGTTGAAAACACCAAATTTGAAGGTAGTCAAATGCAAGGTACAAGAATTGGGACTTCAAAGTTTATGGCCTGGGCATGAAGGCCAATGTGCTACTGTGATGATGGGAATGGAGAGCAGCAGGCAGAAGCAGGGACATGAGCATGGTATGAGCTGGAACATGTGGCACTGGTGAGGTTTCTTTAAAATATTCTGCCTTTTGTTTAAGAAGGAGTTTAAAGGTCTATTAACAGATTGTGTGAGATGCCAAAAAGTGTTTTGAGGGACTGGCAATGAGATTTAAACCAAGCTTCAATAATTCAGCTTATGAACTTGATGAAAAGAAAATTAAGAAGGGCATATTACTGAGGGTGGAGAAGCTATTACACTGGGAACTCCCCAGCTCGTCTGACAATGGAATAATATTTTCTAAAAAACAGCAGTTGATACTAGATGAATTCTAGTAAACCTTGTAAAATGCAGTTTATTTTAAATAAGTGTTGGAACAGCTGATACAAAAGGCAGAGGTCATAGAACTGGTCTGGACCTTTAATTCAGATTCAGAACAAATCAAATTTAAATTCTTCATTTCCATCATACAATTTGTTAACTTAGCAATTCCTTTTTTCCCTTCATCTTTGAAGAAATTTTTTCCTATGACTAATAGGAACAGTTCTGATTTAAGATTATTATTGTAATCAAATTGTGTTGTTTAGAGGTCATGAAACAATTTCTGCAAGATGCATAGTTTAGTCTATATTCTGTTTATTTTTTTTCTCTGAATTGCTTTGAGGAAGTTTAAATTAGCACTGGGAATTAAAGAGCTACCATAATATACCTGTAGTCTGAAGGACTAATGAGCCAGCTGTATCTTTCTCATGAACTCAGCTTTAAAGTGGTTGTTGAGCTTAGGGCTACAGTTCATATCAGCAGAACAGGAAGGGGAAAGCCCTTGAAACCTTTCTTCTGCAGCACAGGACATATTGATACATTTCATCTAGCAATCACTTACCATAGAGGCACTTGCTGTGACTTTTTGTCTTCATTCTATGACCTTTGTCACCCAATTATTTAATTTCCTTCTGATTTCAGTCAAAATAAATTATGGTTTCAGTATAAGGGTAACTGAACTAAATCCAGTGGAATGAAGCTGAGACTAGGCATTCTACCCCATGAAGCCTGAAGTTCTATGAAGTAATGTTGCTTATATTTTCCATTTTTTTTTTTCCTAAAATTACTGCATTATCTGAATGTGGCTGCAATCGAGTAAATTCTACATGGATTAGCATTCCTTTCTCTATTGGTGTTGAAAATGCTTAAGAACAGCTCTTGGCAATGGCAGATTTTATCATACTGCTCCAATTCTAGACTGACATGGCTATTTCAGCAGACTCAGAGTAACAAAGAGGTTGCAGAAAAAAAATATCAATCTAGCCTCACAACCAAAATCAGGGTAACCCTGCTGAAGCTCAAGCATCCTCACAGAAGTGCTATTTAAAAAAGGAAAAATAAAAATTACTCATCCTGTTCCCTTAAAGGAGGAGATAATGAAATTTTAGTGGAAAACTCAGTGTTTTCAGGAAGCTGGTGAAACAAAACAGAAATCCTGGAGGATGGTTTGAGAGCTCCAGTTATGGGCAGAGTGTCCTATAAATGTTTCTGTTCTAGTTTCTATTCTAATGCCACTTGGGAACATGGTTTAGTGGTGAGCACAGTGGTGCTGGGTTAATGGTTGGATGTCATGTTAGAGGTCTTTTCCAGCTTAAATTATTCTATGATTCTATTTGAGTTCCACAGAAATTCTGACATGTGTTGTGAGAGAGAGCTCCATCTCCTTCCCAGAGGACTCTCTTTAGACCTGGAGCTTTCAGAAGGCTTCAGCCAGTTGTTCTCAGGTGACAGAACAAAGAGATTTGCATTGCTTGATTTCCTCTGCAAGTCCACCTTTGGACACAAGGAGACCAAAATCTACATTTTGCAAGGCAGTGATTCAAAGCTGACATAAATTGAGATACTGTTTCTGGGAGGAAGATGGTTTCTGTCAGGAGTGTGACAGGCATCCCAATACTGCACTGTAAGCAATTGAAGAAGGAAGAGTAGAAACATGTCTTTCTCAAGGTCATATTGCCACAGCTTCCAATAAAAGTTAAAAACTGTTAAAGTAAATATGATCAAGGAAAGAATTTTGCTTCATTAAAGTGCCTTAAGCAATAGAAATTGCTGAATTCACCTGAAGTGGCCTGTTAAAAATAGGAACAGAAAAGTATTTTCCCTTTTTGACCTCTAAGGACTTAGTGGTTAGAGTATATACAGCTGAATTTTGAAGAATCACCCACTAGGAATGATTGAGAAAGGGAGAACGTCTTCAGTAGATTTCTCTCAGATATCATTGCTTTACAGTGTGGAATCAGTTTGAAAGAAATTATCATTAAGACCTAATATCATTTGATGATGAGGCATTTTAGGCATTGCTTTTGTCTGTTTATGGCTGGTTTTGTTTGTTTGTTTAATTTACTCTGCCTGAAATCAAGCCATAGTGGCTTACAAGGACATTTAGTTTACTTTCTCACATAAGGGAAGGAAAAAGAGACAGCTACATCAAAAAGATGAGCAGGATAAGCAAATTTAACAGACTTTCATGTCTCTTTGTCCTGCAAACTTCAAAATACTATTCTTGATTATACAATTATTGTGTTTATTCTTTTTGTTTCAGAGTTTACTTAAATGAAAAATCAATTAATGGTAGCCAAAATAATACTTATTCTGACAGATAAAACAGATGTTTTAAAACAAGGCATTCTAGAAGTTACTGAATTATCTTTAGATGAGATAGTATTCATATATTTTTTAATGCTTTTGTGCAGTGCTGCTCAGCTCAGCATTAGACAAAGGATCACTTAAGTGTGAAATACATACATTTGTTTGTATGCAAACCTAAGGTGCTGGCAAGGATGTATCTTGCTTTGTAAATAATAAAACACTGGTTATCAATCAGCAAAGGACTGGAACCTCAGAACCTGGGATTTGCAGAATATCACTGCCAGTCCCTGAATCCTCCTGCTCTACAAGGGACTACCCTCAACACAAAGGGGTTTGGGACATCTGGTGTGTTGGACCACTGTGTCATTCAGCACTGAATGAAGGCTGATGTGTTTAGTACAAAGGTATTATCCTAAAAGATTGGTCTCGTTCTTACTAAGCTTTATCTTTGGGTTGGTGAAGGAGGAATGAAGACAGGAGCACACCCTGACCTAGATGCCTGAGCACCATCCATATTTAACTCCACCTAGTTTGAGGGCTGGACAGTCTTTTGCCTATGAGAGCTTGTAGTGTGCAAGTTCAAAATCTTGATGTGGAATGCATAGCCTGAAGAGCTTTGATTACTGCTCAAGAAGTCCTCTGTGGAAAATACCTACAGACACCAGAGACTTGAAAAATTACCTGAGACACAGGCTGCTTATTTACATAATTGTGAGCTCTTACATTGTAAACTATGCCCAAGTGACTAGGAACATCTTGGGAAGAAAAGCAAGAAATCAAAAGGGAATATGTATTATTTCCTGGAAGCATCCAAATGATGGAAATGAGGAACCAGAATACAGGAGCTGGAACAATGTCTTTGGGGGGAACCAAAGAGATCTATTGAAAACATTTAACAGGTCACCCACCCTTTTGTTACCCTGCAGTTATTAAGCATATTTCTAAAATTTGTGGTAAAGCAAAATACAAGAAGTATCACTTTTCTATAAAGAACTATACCTGAATTGTTTTTCTTTTCTTCCCAAAATATAAACATCTCAAAGACTTGAAAAGACATTAAAACTTAATGAAAGTAATATAGTTTGTTTGACTGGTCTGGACCCATGTCAATTAAAGAAAGACAAAAATAGGGTGCTTGGATCCAGAGTGAAATTCAAGTGATGAATTTATGCCTTTTAGCTAAAAGTGAGTACTGATTGTATCTTCATGTGTTTCTAGAGGGGATAACCAGTCTTGTGAACACGTTCGCTGTAGTAGGTCTTTCAGGATTTTGTGTTAGCCAGTTCTGCATCTGTTAAATCAATATCACAAATGGTGCATCCTGGGGGCTATTTAGGAGGAGTTTGGGGGAGAAAAAAAAAGGAGAAAAAAAAAGGCACCTTATTGCTTTTAGTGCTAATGGTACATTTATTATGCTGAACCATAAATCTGTTTTGCCTGATACTGTTCTTAGGCATCAATAACTCATGGCTTGGAGTTCAAGGTTCTACCACTACAATTTCTAGAAGTTGTTCTGATGGATGACTGACAACTTAATCTCCAAACTAAGTGTGGTTCTTTTCTTGCTCTTAGGCTCATAAAACTTAGTTTAGGGAGATGCTAAAAATAATTAAAATCTAAATTCAACATCCTGGAATCAGTGACACAAGAAAATCCAACAGAAAAGCCTGCCAGTACTAATTATTTTCAGTTGATAAAGATCATTCATTTAGTCAAAATAAATAGGCATATTTATTGAATGGTTAATTAACTGCTTTTTCATTTTTCAAATTTTTCTTTCCTCCTATTTTTGCCATTCTCTTTTAGTATTAATATGCAAAACAGCAGATGGTTTTTTTATGAGATAAGTACAAAAATAGTCACTTGGGAAATCAGTTTATAGGCACACTCTATAGAGGTATAATAGGCAACCCTATAAATCTTACAAAGAATCTTACAAAGGAATTTAAAAGACTATCATAGCTAGTTTTATTGTAGAGGAAGAGATGTCAAAAAGAAATAAAAGAACAGTCCATGAATATTCAGATTACTGTGACCTTGACCTATTTAATGTTCATAGTTTAATTGTAGAAGATTTTTATGCTTAATTGTATTATATTTTTTCAGTTATTTTCTAGGATAATGCATATTGTTAATTATCAGAAACTGCATATGAGCACAAAATTACAAAATTAGTGATACCCATCTGAGGAGTATCCGCTGAATTCAAGAATTTGGTGTTCACCTTTTGTGACTGGAATACTTCACCATTTGGAAGAAAATCAGGGACCTTCTTGTAAATACGTAGGACACTAAATACTGTCAAATGCTAAGGAAAGGAGGCTTGAAAACATTGACACAACATCTAAATGGTACAATTTGTTTGGAAATATGTCTGCTTTTTAAAATGCTGTTTAATTCAGTTGCAAGTTTGGTGAGGTAAGGACAAAAAGGTATTTAGAGATGTTCTTCTGGCTATTTGAATATTGGCATTAGTTTACTCAAATCAAAGAGAAAAACATTCCTCTTTGACTAGTCCTTCTTGTGGTATGACCAGGTCAAATAATAAAAATATATATGCAGAGTAAATTGAGGTCTTGAGCTGCTAGATAATATTTGAAGAAAGAAATCAGAAGTTTTTGCTCCCTGTTTCAAAAAGGAGGTTATGTGTTATGCATTTATAGGTTTTGTTTACAGAATTAGCACATGCAGAGAAATGGCCAAAATCTTCAGAGAGACTTGGCTAGAGGACTCCTGTAAGGAATCCCCCTCCTCCTCCATTCATAGGACTGTGTGTTATTGGGTCTAAATGCAGGAGTTTATTTTTTGAAGACTTTGAGCCACTGTTTACACATTTCAGCATGACTCATTTGTGCAGGTTGTTCAGGAGCACAAGTGATAAATTATTTTGAGAAAAGAAAGAAAGGTCACTGAGAAGGACGGAAAAAATGCCAGAAACCTGCACCACAAGATATTGTAGTTGTCTTTCCAGTCACTGATACCAGAGCATTTTAGTGTTTCAGCAGATCCCAAATGGAATCTATATTAGTATGAGCAAACCTCAAGCAATGATTTATTTATGTGCGAGGCATCTTAAGAGCAAGGTGTCTAAAAAAAATTGTCCTGTTTACTCAAGGTTGTTGGCAGGAGCAAGGTCTATGAGATACTGCTTCCTTCATTTCAGCATGGAATAGAAAGGACCTTGTGGAAATAAACTCAGCAAGTAAGGGCAATTTAGTGAAAAGCACTGCAAACCTCTATTACCATATTTTCCATAAAAGAACAATTCCAGAATTAGTTTCATAGTCTTTTACAGTCTTCTGTAATAATGATTAGCATTATCTTTGTAACGTGTGTAGCAAGAGTTTAGATTGTTTTTTCACTCCTCACATTAAGCCCCCAAAACATTCATATTGTCAGCTCCATCCTCATGAGGGATTGTCTAGTCCATTCTTCTTTTCCAATCAGCAGTTTTTTCTGCTGTAATTTTTCAAAAGACTACAGTTTTTAAAAGGATTTTTTTCATTTTTTGCATTTAATTTATTTGCTTTGACCATCTATCTGCTGAGGCACCAGAATAATTAATTTGCTAGTTGAGTCTTATATAAACTTGACTTATTTTCTTAGCACTGTCAAGCATTAGACACTAATACTCACATTACCAGTGCAGCTGGCTCAGAAAGAGTCTTTTGCTTAAAGTCCTACATGTCAGCAATTTCTGTATCAATTTGTGTTTAGATAGTCTTGACTTGCCAGCAGATTAGACCCAAGGAAAAATGCTTATAGGAGTTACTGTAAACTGAAAAGTACTGTGGCTCAATGGAAGAGCAATTTGGCCACTACCTGAGAGAAGTAAGTATTTATACTCCAGACAAAAGCTATGTCTTTCGGGTGTATGTTGAATGACAAAACTTAATGTTTGGAAACCATTCACTGGATTTACTTATCCTCATGAGAACAGACTGTGATGAGGTTGTTCTCTGGTTGAATACACGGTTGTAGGAAATACCATAGAAAATAAGACTGGAAAACTTTGAAGGAATATCTCATTCATTGTTTAGCCCAAAGATGGAATCAGCTCTATCAAACTTAGACAGGTTTGCCTGAACTGCAACATCAAGCAAACTGTATATTGTCTTTGCAATGCTGCCAGCCAAATTTGCATTCTGTTCATTTAGGTAGCCTTTTCTACTCAATTTCTGTGGACTGGGTTGGGTAACCTGTGGTTTACCGATGAACTTTCTTTATTTTTCTACCTGGTGCAGTCAACATTTGGTTATCTCTAGCTGGACTATCCTGTCCAGTGCCATGGCTGTGGAGGCAACTGAGCTTGCTTTAGGTGAGTACTTTGTCTTTGGAGTCATGACCACCAGAATTGCTGGTTTTACACCTTAATTAAACTATCCTTGTATGTTTCCAAAGCCTAATACAGGTCATGATATATTCAACTCTTGATTAACCCAGGCCAAGTATGCAAACAGATTTTTTCTAAGGCAAGCACTCCTATTTAACACTTGAGACACACCAAAAGTAGAGGCTGGTACATACAAATTATGTAAAGTTTCAATACGTACTCCTCATTAGCAGTCTAAACCAATATCTGAAAAAATAAATGCACCAAGGTATTTTTAATGTTATTTTCTGAAAATTGGAAAAGCAGTTACTGATTTCAAATACAGAGATAATCGGTTTTTAAAAATCATTCTCAAGTTGTATTTTTCTTGCCTTATTTTTTTTGTTTGCACATTCTACTTAACTCAAGGTATGCTAGCTATAGGTCTTATTAATGATCTGCCTTTTACATCAAATGCTTCTGATATTTTTTCTCTTTTTCATTTTTTTTAATTCTCAAGAAAGGAAAAAGGAAAGCATTCAACAAGAGACAATGAAAATATAGATTTCAAAACCAGTGAAAACCAAGCATTGTTTTACCTGATCAAATTGGATAGAAAAGTCATTGTAAGTGTATCTCAAAAGGAGAAATATAGTCTAAATATATTTGGAAGACAAAAATTTTTATTATTTTTATCTCTTTCACCTTGAATTTCCCTTTTGAGACCAGAGCTCAAGTCATGTTTAGTCTGGTAAGAACCTAACTAATAATAATAGTCTGCACGTAACCTGGCTTCTGTAAACTCCAGTCAATGTCCCACATTGAGACTTAGAACTTTTCTTCTTGACCTGTCTTTAAATTTTGCCACAGGATTTTGTGTCCAGTTGCATTTACTCTTGATTGTCTCTAATCAAGCAGTCTCAAATATAACCACAAAATATCTTGGTGAAACCTTTGCCTTCTTTTGTAAAGAGAAACTTTATCAATCAAAATATTAATTCAAGAATAATTTGCATATGCATTATATGTATTTAAAGTTCTTTAGTTACTATTGAAGCATTAAAATGAAATAAATTCCAGAATACAAGTTATATGTAGTAGTTTTAATTTATATTAAGTGCTTTTTGTAAACAAGGTTGTGTAGGTTATAATGGCTGGCTAAGCCTGAATATTTATTTCTCCTGTTGTGCCCTGCACAGAAGTGCTGATATGACCCAAACCATAATAAACTATGAAATATACCAAGGCTTCTCTCAAGAAAAAAGAAACACCAGAAATTACTGTAAACATCTTCACAACAGATAATATACCTTACCCATCATTTTCTTGAAAAATCAAGCCTCTGTAATAGAAGCAGTTTAACCCCTGTAATACCATGTACAACAGGTAAAAAATGGTCACTTTCCAGAAACTAACCTGCATGCAGTAAGATTTCTTGCAGGGGATAGCAATTCCCTTTGGAAATGAATCCCAGACTTTATCTTATACCAGTGCTTCCCCTCTACTCACCAGGTGAGCAGTACCAGGCAGAGGTGTGCGGGAGCGGCGTCTCTCGTGCTTTGCCGTGCTGTTGCTCTGCTGCCGGCTGCAGCTGAGCAGTCCTGCAGACAGCGTGTGACAGGAGCTCTGCTGCCTTGGAGCAGGTACAGCTGCAGCTCCAGCTCCTGCTGTCTGCCTCACATTTGGAACACCCTCGCTCCTTCCGGTCATTCGTTCCAGGGGAGGAATGACAGCAGCATTTCTGAGCTGCTCTTGTGTTTTCTCCCAGAACAGTCAGGGAAAGCAGACTTCGTGATCTCCATGCTAACTACCAGCCTGCCTGCTGCCAGTTCTCCCTACTTCTGCCAGTGATGACATTCAGCTTGCTCCTCCACACAGGATACAGCACCGCTTCCTCATTATGTAAGGCAGTCTAGGTCAAGTGTAGGAGAGACACTGCTGGCCTGAGCGAGCTGCTGGATTGCTCCCTCAGCTTCATGGGGTCTGGAAGCTGGATCCTCATCTTTGCTACATCTTCTTGGGTGAGTGTTTTCTGCATGATTTAAATGGTTACTGTGCTGCTTTTCTCTGCAGATAGCTGTCAGCCATGCTGTGAATTGCAGAGATCATTTCTTAGGTGAAACCAGCTCTGTCAGCATGATTGAATTAACACAGGAGTTCTTCTAGGCATCTCAGCTTTAAGACACTTTGCAAATAAACAAACCATAAATCTGGTTTGTTAAGAAACATCCTTTCTAGCCATATGGGGATTAGTGTTAATTTGACTGATTAAGCAGTGAATTAAATCCATTTGCTTGAAGATGGTGTGGGAAAGCATTATTGCATATTGCTATTAGCTCTGAGAGGTTTACTGCAATTCTTGGCTGTTGCATTTTTTTAGCCTTGCAAATTACAAATATGCTTCTCCTATTAAATGTAACAAAAGAAACAAAAATTGTATTTAATTTTCTTATATTCTATGATTATTTTTTGAAGCAGCAATTAAACCCAGGATCCTATTTGCTATGTACTGCATGAATGTGTGAATCTTTATGCTTCTGAGATATGTAAGGTGAATACTGCAGATAAAATTACATTTAGTGATTGCTTTGCAGAATGCCAGAAGAGTACATAGGAGCTAGAATTATATTAGAGGGTAGCTTTTATTCATGCACCATGTAGAAATCAAAGACTTTTTTTTGTATTTCAACCCTGCTGAAAATCAGTCTGTAACAAAGACTAGAACAGGTTCGTCCTTAATTATACATACTGGGTATTGTCAGGTGCTGGAATGTCTGATCTTACTGGAATGCAGTAGAAGAGGCCCTGGAAAGTAACAGCACAACACTGATACTGCAGTATCATATAGGGAATTTCAGCAAGGCTAGCTTGCTTGCTAAGGACAGCTAATAAATCTGAAAACATTTTTAACGCATTTGAGAGATGAATTGGAACTCTTGTCTTTATGTGCAGTACCTTGGACAGCAACTTTTTTGTTCTGTGGTACAGAGCGTCTCCTTCATGGGACTCAGCAATCTGTGAAAATTAACACAAATTTAAGATACATTAATGAATTAAAAAAATACTGGAGAATGTATAGTAAAAAAAACCCAAGACCGAGAGGAACTTTGGTCAGCATTGTTATCAATGCACTGTATTTAACAGCTTACTGCCAAGATTTATTTTAATATGAACTTTAAAATAGTGGTGTTTTATTAGTTAATGTGTCAAAATAGTAAATTAAAAATGCAAAATTGTTGACAATTTACAATATGGCATTGTAAAAATTTTCATGTCTAATAGGTAACTGCTTCCTTTAAGTGTAAATGCCATGGTCCCTTAAATCAAAATAAGGTTGGATATTTATAGAAGTTTATGTATTAATATCAGATTAAAACTAATGTTGATGGAAGAATGGAAGCCTTTAAAATGTGTTTTTTCCTCCCCATAAAAAACTAGTTGTTCTTCACATTGTTCTAGAAATAACCAATAGACTTTAATTTCAACACTTGTTCTGAAGTGAGGTGAATGTTTTATCATTTTCTTATTGTCTTTGAAAGCTCTCTTTCTCTGGAAAAGAACTGCCAAGCAGTCAATTGTCTTTTCATCATGGTCTTACCTTACCAGTTACTAAATTTTTTTTTTTTTTATAATGACAGGTATGTAGATCTGTGCTGTGATTTATTAGATATACCAGGCTGCTGCCTTCATTAATTACATTGTGAAAGTTAGTTTCAAGAAAGTGTAGCTCATTTTTGGTATCTCGATAACACCTCTGTTGCAATGCAGCACATTACATTGTATAATATTTTATAGATACCACTTCAGGCTTCAAAGTACAGAAGTATGTCTTTCAAACAAACTTAAAATAATAGAATAGTATAGGAACTTAGAACAAAACTGTACCATGAATTATTGTAATGATGTACTTCACATTCTTTGTCTCTTGCTGCATGAAGTGTTCTAAAATAGTTACGCTATTATATATGAGTACACTGTGTTCCATCCCATTTCAAGTGTGGGTGCTTGAGGTATTTTCTTACAGTCTCAAGGAGTATTAATAACATATCTATTCAATTAGAAGAAGAAAAAAAAGCCTTATTGTCTTTAAATGTGTAGTGATCTTCTGGAAGTCTTATTTTTATTTTTTGCATCATGGTCCATAGCAGGGCACACAGTACTTCTCAACACAGCAAGCTGCAGACACTACAGCAGGACACAAAGTGTTAGAAGATGGTGTTTCCCATGTGAATTCATATATCCCATATTCTGGCATGTCACTTTGGGTCTGAGAAATTGAATCTGAGCTGTTAAATATGTTTTGGGCCCACTACAATGCAGGATATTGGTTGTGAGTGGTCAGTACCTCCTCCTGGTATTTTTCTGTGGTTTACTGGGGTTGTCCAATCCATGGCTACATCAGTAGCTTGCTTTCAATATTCTTTATATTTCCTCAAATCACACTATGCAGCTGGATTTTCTGACAAATTTTTCTCCTCACTTTTTCTCTGAGCACTAGAATTTTCTGTACTGCAAAAGAGTTTCTTTGTTCTCTTTATAGTTATGGAAATTGCACTGAAACTGACAAGCATGGAAACAATACCAAAGTGTGTCAAATAAGTTATTCAGATCTCAGGTTTTATCTGTCTATTTTAGTTGAGTAGTTGAGACACATATTGTGATGACACACATATGCTGAATTAGTGCTAAATTGAAAAGGAAAGACTAAAAATATTAGTGTTTTAGTTTATGCCATGTAACAACTAAATATGACTGTAGTAGTATAGTTGACAAGCTTTCCATGTAAGTTTGGGCTCACAAATGCAGATCTTTCACTGTTTAGAACTGCCAAATTTTATTTGCATCTAGTACACAAAAATATTCCTAATGTGACAAAAATCTATTGCTGTAGAAATGTGCTCTACCTATTCTGAAAATAGCTATTTAGAAGCTGGCAGATGTGCTTTGTTCCTTGTGCAAAAACTTACTCTGCTTTTTAATCAGATTTTCCTTGCTCTTCCTTGAAACTGGTTGGATGCAGTCTTCTGTGTTGGTACAGTTTTTCTCATTTTTCAGGTCCTGGCTCTCCATTGTGATGTTTTCCCATCCTTAGCTGCTTGGATAGCACTTCTGTGACTGCAGTACAATTAGTTCACAAATTTAGAAAGAGAAAATGTCCCCTGGATCATGACGTTCACCAGCGTGTCCACGGAGGATCTTGGTTGGCTAATCCCTTATCTATTAGATTAATTACTCCATTAGCTGTTTTCCACACCCACTGTAATTCA
This sequence comes from Urocynchramus pylzowi, assembly GCA_013397555.1. Classification (NCBI taxonomy): domain Eukaryota; kingdom Metazoa; phylum Chordata; class Aves; order Passeriformes; family Fringillidae; genus Urocynchramus; species Urocynchramus pylzowi. Next base: position 914,611 of record VZRH01004939.1, read on the forward strand.
CAGAATTCATGGCTAGAACACTAGAAAGAGATACTGTAAAGAATCAAGGGAGATTTGTTTTAAATGTTTTGGTAAATAAAATGTACCTGATAAACTTTCATTAAAAAGATACATATATTTAAATGTTGCTCTTAGCACTTTATTAATTGAACATACCATTCTGCATTGTTGCTTATATGGTTTACTTGCTATGGCTGAACATCTGAACTTCTAAGATTAATTTTTAAGGTTCCTGTATATTGTACACAACTTTGCAGCAAAAAATTGCTGAAACATGGTTGTTTATTGCAGCAAAAATGCTGAAGGATAGAGACAAATAAACCTACATTATCTTTTTAATTCATTTACAGTTCATTATAAGGTCTTTTCAGAAAGGGAACTGTGCTGCAGAGGAGCACTAGAGAAGGACTTCCAGATGAATCTTCTCATGTGATGAAGAATAGCAGACTCTCCTAATGCCTGGTGATCACTAAGGCTTTTGAGCCAAAATCTTACTGGGCTGTTCTTCACCAGTGCTCTTAAATATTTACACAGTGTTCCTGAGATAGGACTGGTTAAAATTTATATGAGGACTCATGAACCACAGATCCCCATTAATGCAAAGTGACCAGGTCTGCAGAATCTGAAACCTGCAGGATTGCAAGCTCATGGCTGCACTGGAAGCGTGCCTGGCAGCTGTGTCCCTGCTGTGTGTGGCATGCAGGGGCTCTCCTTGGTGCCTGCTGGATGGCTGCTTCAGCCCATGCCCATTTCCTCCTTGGGCTCTCAGGGAGGGATTTGTCACCACACCTGCACAAAGAACTGCTCAGAGATTTCCAAACAATGCAATGAGTATCCTGGACTTGCATGGTTTCAAAAACCATTTGACTAGCGGTTTACTATTTGTTTGCAGATGGTGAAAAAGGCAAATATTAGATTTTGGGGAGGAGAGGAAAGGGAGACCATGTTTTGTTCACTAACTTTCCATCTAAGAATTGGAGCAGCTCTGGCTGAGAAATCTATACCCTTTTTGTTTTCTTCAGTTGTGGTGCAATATATAAAACTTTAAAAATACAAGAATTCATGGGATATAGCTCTTCAGTAGTTGGAAAGAAGTTGCTGTTGTGTTGATCAAATCTCTCTCAAACCCCATAACAGATGACAGTCTGGTTCAAGAAGCCACCAAAGAAGCTTGTTAAGATAATCAGAAACTCTATCAATTTTCCTGACAATGTAAGCTGCTGGAGATGAATTTAAGCACCTACTTATACTGTGAGCAGTGAAATTTTAGCCTTGAGAAATCTGCTTGGAAAAACCAGCTTTCACCATTCTATTTATGATACTTGGAGATTTCTCAAATTCAGTGGTCATTAAGTATTCTATGCTGAACCTCTCATGATGCTTAAAGGATGTCTTGGTTCATTCGTTCCTAGTTTAGTGTTTAATTTTGTCTTGTTTATTTCATTTCAAAGTGCAATATTTGAAAGGAACTATGCCTGTAACATGTCATATGTGTCTAGAAAAGACTGGAGTGACTTATACTAAAACTTCAAGCTGAGGAGCAAATATATCACCTTTTATCCTTGTGATGAATCTGTATTTATAAACACCAGACAATTCATCATTTCCAGAAACATCCTCCATGAACAGAAAGATTTCTGGGAATGATCAATTGGCATCAGCAATTGTATCTGAACATCTGCTTAGTATTTAAAACTTTTAGGCTTCTGAGTCAGGTGTGTTACTAGTGCTACAAAGTCATTTTTCACCTGCAAACGCTCTACATGATCCCAAAGAGCTTTGCAAATATCTGAAAAACACACAAATCTGCCTTAGAATTGTACCTAAGAAACAACCAAACAGTTGAACTGTGTGCTACCACCTGCTAATATTAAAATAATGATTTAAAGTTCTTTCTACCTGAAGCTCATAGACTCAAACTGCTTTTGGGTAAAGGGGACTTGCCTGAGCCACTTAGTAACCTACCAGCAGTGCTAGCAGAAAAGTATATTAGAAACTGGTGATCATGACAGCAGTGAAAGATGAAAGCATGTGAGGTCTTTGTACATCAGAGCTCAGATGTATTCAAAGGAGACAGGTTGAATGGTTGTGTCCAGTTTGGTCTTGCCATTTCTATGTCACATTTTAGTATGAGTATTTGAAGCTATTACAGTGTGTTTTAACTAAATATTTAGTGTCACACGCTCGCTTGCTGTGTCCTTTTAATCACTGCAATATTTGAAGACAACATATTTAAAAATTGTGCAATTAGATTTCATTATTTGAACAATTGTTCATAACGTTCTGTACTGATAAATGCTTGAAAATTAGGTGTTATACCTACAGAATTCTAAGTGCTTCTTGTGAAGGGACAAGCACCTGAGGTCATCACTAGGAGGTGGAAAAATTCTGATTCACATAGCTTGGATTCAAGCAAACTTTAAGCAATCAAAGCATCTTGATGTAAAAATATTAGAAAAAACATTATCAGACTATTGGAATTGTTTCTAAGGCATAAAATTCCTTAAAGCTGCTTGGGGGGTCACTGAATCAGAGGTTAACATTAAGTGTCTGTTATAGCTATGCCCCATTGCATGCAGGTATTAATTAGATTCATATTCTTCTGTCTTTAGATGCAGAAATGGCATTGAGCAATGAAAGAAATGCAATGTTATTTTTAGCCCTCCTTCCTGCACCTCTCACCTTTGCAGTCACTGCTCCTCTTCTCTTTTCTGCGCCCACCCCGTCCAGCGTGGCAGGCACTGGGGCTTTCACAAGGTTCACTCCATCCCCACCCCTCTTTCATTGGTCAGCACAGCAAAATGAGAAATACAGAATGATGTCTGATTTAGCTCCAGCTGAGGCTGATCCAATGCAGATGAGGTTCATTGTGTTAGCAGTTACTGTTACTGAGGAGTCTGAATATTAAGAAGGAGCCTTTTTGTGTCGGGGTTCCAGATTTGGCTGCGCAGCTGCCATCTGCATGCAGGGGAATGCATAGGGCTGACGTGGCAGTGGTACAGGCGGCGTGATTAGCAGTGCAGGCTGTAATGGATGGACACAGCACGGGACTCAGGCTCAGGATCCCTTTTTTTGGTGACTGAGCCCATGAGTGATGAGGTTGAATCTCCCACCAGTCCTCAGTGGGCTGGTGTAAAACGAGACCCAGGACAGGTAGCGTTTATCTGTGACATGTCACAGGCTGACCTGGAAAGGTTTCTGGTGCTTTTATAAGGGGCTGAGACTAACACAAACTATTTCCTTCACATGCTTCAGAGACAAGTAATTAACTGAAAAGAAATTAAAATTACTGAAAACCTTAGCTCATTTAACACTGGATAAAGAAATCTACTTCTCAGCACTATCCCTGCCCTTTGTTCCTCCCTGAAGGATAACGGAGTTGCAGATTTCCAGTCTCGTTTAGGTCAGGAAATCTCTAAAAAAGCAGTCTTTTACAGCCGGTTCTTTGCTTTTGCCGATAGATGGGGCTGTCCTTTAAGGTGATGGCTTAGTATCTTTTTTTTTTCCCTTTTTTTTCTATCTTTACCCTCCTTTCTGTCTCTACCTTCCTCCCTTCCCCCCTCTTTTTTTTCCCCCTGCTATTTGCTGATTTGTATTAGGTACCATAGAGTGAGCCTCAAAACAGGAAGATGAGAATGAAGCAGAGAGGATACTGCAGAGGTCTTTTTGTTTTCCCCTTCTTGATGCGAATGCAGCAATTTATAACACTTTTTAATCTTCTGGAACTGAGAATCTGAACACCTTTATTAGCATTTCAAGCATTTCATCATCACTATCTCTTGGTGTTTTTCTGGGTTTTTTGTTTTGTGTTTTTTTTTTTCATAATGCTTTTGAAATTCCAGTTTTATCAGGTAAGCCAGGAGGATGGTAAATCCTAGACCTTAATGCATTTATGTGAGCAGTCAGCATGGATCCCCCACCCCAACCTCACTTCCATTTTTTTTTTTTTAATGCTTGCTTTATAGTTATTGTTAAGCATATAATTAAGGAGAAATTTGGCTCTTTTTTTTGTTTCAAAAATGTTTTTCAAGCTGCAATCAGTTCTTTTTGGCATCTCAGCATTTTATTACAAGAAGTGTTTCAGTGGCCTTAAATTTTTGGGTGTTTGCCTTTTTGCTGGAGGGTGATTTTGTTTAAATTATTACATATTTTCCTTTTGGAAGATAAGAGAGGTCGTATTTTTCCTTCTCGTGGAAGACATATTAAAGTCTAAAGCAAGCACGGCAGGACTGTACAGTTTTCCTTCCCATAGAGAAGCTCTGCTTAAAGGGTAAATGCTTCACACAAAAAGGAAGAAAGGCAGCCCTCTCTTTTCTCTCTCCCTCCCTCCCTCTGCCCTTGTCTTTCTGATCAGGTGCACTGCTGGCACCTCTCACTGTGATTTGCATACTGACCAGGACTGGGGCTAAGGCTGCAGATAGGGCTCAGTTCATCATCTGAACCCTCTTGCTTTTTCAAACAGCACAAGAAATTTGCCAGGTGGACTTCAAGCTCTGTCAGTGTTTTTTCTCAAATGGATTTCTTCTCTACTGCTTGTCTGAGGTATGTGGAAAAGAATCCCACTGTACTAATTACCTGGGATTGGGCTGTTTGTTCAGCCCCACTCTGAGAAAGCTGTTGTTACTCACTCAGCAGTATTTGAAAATAGGTTGGTGGTTTCTGTCCCTACTGAAACCCTCTTCAACTCTATTTTTTCCAGAAATGCTTATTTTGTGATTATGGTGTCAGACTCCTGAGCTATACTGGCTGATGTTAGTGTTGCATTTTTTGAACTGCACCTACCTTTTTTATTGCATTTTTCATGCCTGACCAATGTGTTGATGTCAAGTACAAAAGAAAAAAGGCTGTGCTAAAAATGACTCTGAAATCTAATGCAAAACAATAACAGGATTGCTGTCAAGACTGACACCCTGATACTTTATTCTGCTGAGCCTGGTTTGTGTGATCTTGAATATTTGCTGAAATATTTAGACACAGGGAGGCAAGTTAGAGACAAGCAGCTTTAAACTGGCTGTCCTCAGTTTGTCAGAAAGTTTTCATTATTTTGAAGGAAGTATCAAGGGGAGTGGGACAGGGAATTAGGGGAATTAGGAGCTTGCATAAGGCATAGTCTAATCAGAATAATTCTAATGAAATGCTAGGAAAACAACATGAATTTGCAAACCATCTGGTACCAAAAATAAAAAAAAAAAAAATTAAAAGTGTATGATGACTTACAGAAAAATTATATGGATAAACGTATATCAAGAAAATATGTATCCTATCAGCTGTTTGAAACAGTACTTTATATAGGGGCAAGGGTAGTTTATTATTGATCACTGAAACCTTTGTTGAAATTATCATATAGAAATCTAATCTTGCTTTGAAATTTCAGAACTTGTAATCATCAAGAGCTGAGAAGCTAAAATCAATTACAGATTCTTTTGTTCTTAAAATGAAGATGGCCTTGAGCTAGAAAACCTTCACAATGTTTTTGAATATGCACCCAATGCACTACCCAATGCCAGGACAATGGGCTGTTGTTGACTTTTAAGGATGGCAGTGCTGCTGCTACCCACATTGCACTGCATCCTTCCAGCATGTGAATTCTAATTCCAGAGTCTTGTACATTCATGACAAAACACACTATACTTAACAGGCAAACCCACATGGCTTAGCATTGAATTTTGTCCTTTAAATGATATTTTACAAATCCTTCCCTATAATTTTTGGCTGCCTGAAATTGGAGAACTGAGATTAACTAAGTGTGAGGGTTCTCCTGCCCTTAGTTATGAGAAATAGTCTGTTAATAATCAGGAGAAGTGGGTACTTTGCAAATTCTTTGAGAAAAGGCAGAAATCTTGATCTTATTTTTCTGTGTGCATTTAGAACTGTGACAGTCTTATGGATTAATTTATTTTCCTTCATTTTATTCATTTTCTGAACTCCAGTCCCAGCTCATCTGTGGGAAAAAATATTGTGTCTTTCGGGCTAAATATCATGAAGAGAATTGAGGATTGTTTTCCAGTAACAGAAACACATTCTGCCTTCTTTTTCTTCATTGATAACAGCTTATGTAGATGGGAGGCAGTGGGATTCCTCAAGAGTCCTGTATTTGACCTGTAGACTTTCTGTTGGTGCCAAAATGACTACAGCAGAAGAAAAACCAAATTAAAAATTGAACAATATTTATTCACACTTCTAAACTGAGTCAACCAGTGTTATGGAGACAGTATGACACAGTAGAGAAGGAATACCATTAGGCTTTATTTAGCATAATACTTTAGAGCACTTAAGAGATCACATTGCTACAAGAGAAAAAAAATCCTAGAGCTGAACTATTCTAAAATGTAGGAAAAAAGAACCTTTGAGTAAATTTGAACCATTAAAATCTACAGCTGATATTTCTGACTGAAAATAATATTGTAGGGAGATGGGCAATATCATGCAAATTCTCTAGATGTTTTTTTCCCAAAGCTCAATAATCCTGGTATGTTACTTCAATTTTTCCAGTTGTAGGCTTATTCTTTGTAGATTTCTATCCATAAAAACACATAGAAGTTGGATGGAAACAACTGAAATTTTGATATGAGTGAAGAAATTAATTAAATAGCAGATGTGGACATAGAAATCATCACTCTTTCCATACTGGGGTTAGTCCAGTTTCTGTAAAATATACTGATCTCTTTTTATTCAATATGAATTATAATTGTTGAAAGAATCACTGTGATGTTTTACTAAATACATGGGTGTTCAGTATTTTTAGGATTGCTATCTTTTACTGATTATTGAGTCATTATTTCTGTCTCTTCCATTTTCACCAGCATGTGGTGGTTTCAGGTCCCTTTTTGTGCTCTTCTGAAATTCTGTTTAGCTCTGAAAAAAAAATTGATTTTATTTTGCACTTGTTAAGAAAATCTGGGTAGAAACCTTCCCTGCTATATTAAATATAATTTGAAAATCCACAATTCTGTTTCACCCACCCTGCTATTTATTGTTGTAATTTATCAGCCCCAGAAGTTCTCTCTCTCCTTCCTCTTTCTGCTATGAAATTCTCATTATGTTGCATTTTCAGAACCCAAGTTTCCATTGCTTTCTGTCTCAGCAGTATCTAGTGGATCTCTAACCATCCTTCCAGTGCTCTATTTTAAAGTGTTTCCATCCCTTTTTCAATTAATTTCCTCTTTTTTCCACAAGTCTCTGAGAAAAGGACACAACCCTTATATTTTTAGTCTCAGAAACACCCAGTTCAGTTTGAGCTTCCAAGCTCTATCCCTTCTAATTCCCTGTCTTTGTAATTTATATCAGTACCTTGTAAACATGCAGGCTGATCTTCATCTCTCTCTTACTCCTTCAGGAGACTGTCTAATTTGCTTCTAGAATTGGCTCTTTAAAATTACTTTGTAACACAAATAAAAAAACCTGATGATCATCCTCCTGGTAAAACAAAGCAAACCAAACAAAACCTCAAATCCTGTCAAGGTCAGAAATAAAAATTTAGAAGTAAATGCAGAGGCTTGTGTGAGTCAATTATTTATTAACACTATTTAATAATGGCATTGGTCAAAGAAGACAAATCAAAGTAGCAACTACAGTGCTGTTACCAAATGTTGTTTCCTTCAGAGTAAGAGCCTTTTTTTTTTTTTTTTTTTTTATTTGAAGTATTTAACTTCTTTGTTTAAAATTATTGTAGCATTTATCTGTTAGGAGGAAATGGTGCTGGAGGTATTTCAGAATGCAGATGATGGGTGCTCCTCTTAGGAATGTCCCAGCAGGGCTCTTTCAGTAGCTTTGCAGGATCCCTGGAGTTTCCACACATGGAAACAGCAGTGAAGTGGCTGGTGGATCACTGGTGGCTGAATGTTGATGATGATTTGTGTTCTCTGTGTCCAGAGGGGGTGAGACAGGACATGAAGATTGAAGAAATGGGCTCACCCAGATGAGATATGGGAACAAACATTTTACTAAAGCAGATAGTGGAGAGCTGTAATAGAATGTCAGAAGAATCTGTGAAATTTGTCCTGAAGGTCTGTAGGAAGAGGTTAGATGAAACATCTGTTGGGAAATAGGTATAGAAATCTTGCCTTGGGCAGTGAGATGAACTGGGTGGCCTCTGATCTCTCTTTTCCAACCCAGTTTTTCTGTGAGTCTACAAAAAGAAGTAGATACCTGAGACATAACAGGCAGTGTACAATAAATTACGTAGGGTCCAAAATAGACCCACTAAAAGCTATCTTCACTAGGATTGCATAAAAGCATATAAACATCCCCTGAAAATATTTATCCTATGGTATATGCACTCTGCAATGCTTCAAAGATATCAAGAAAGAGCAGAAAATGTGTTCTTAAAAGTTACTTAATTTCTTAGTCTTTCTTTTAGATTACATGGTCTTTGCTAGTGAACCTTGGCAAGCGTGTGAATACAAGGGGTAGAAGAAGGATATTTGCAAATCTGATCAAATTTCCATACTGTCTGGAGAATAGTACACATTTAATTAAAAAGATTTTTAAATTGATAGTTTTTCTTTATAGAAAAAACTAGGACACTTCTGAATCTGATTAAATAGAGTGTACCAGAGCCATTTCAAAGTTCTATTTTTAATGTTCATATTCAGTATTTTTCACAGCTGAGAAACCCAGTCTGATACATTTATTTTCTAAAATGAAACACAAATAATGCCATATATATCTATATATACAGATATATATGTGTATGTATATATATATCACTTAAAATGTGCAGTGATGTATAGAGACAGAGAACTGTTCAGAACTCCATACTGGGTACATTGACAGTGCTTAATTGAAAAAGCAGTTATGAAACTTTTTTTTTCTTTTTCCTTAAACAGGAACTGTATGACCGAAGTGTAATCTGGAAACCTTGCATCTGAGTATTTTTGCCTTCAGTTCAATTTATTTTCTCTTTGCACACACTGGGGGGATAAACCAGAAAGGATAACCCTTTATTTTGTTTTCATAACTTCATATTGCCTCAGAACAAAATACTACAAATCAACTACTCTGAATTAATGAAGCATCTTATCTGAAAGAAAAATTTTTACTCCTAGAAAAACTATCTATATATTACAATGTATTTTTTCTTACTCATTTTGGCTCAGTCTAAGACCAGGACTAGCTGACTTTGGGATACCCTGTGCCTGCAAGGGTCTGGTGTTTTCCAGGGCAGTGGCTGTTGGCACCCTGTCAGCAGGGTACTGCTGGGGGCAGCTGACTCTTGAGGAATGTTCCCAAACTCCTTGGGAAACTGCTAGTAGGGAAACTACTAACCAAAATGAGTGGAAGTTCCATCAGGATCAGCTCTTTTTGGCAAGGCAGGGGATTGTGTTCCCAGATCCAGGAGTATTTCTAAGCACTGATTAATCTTTTGGCTTCTAAGCTGTGGAGCAAACAAAAGAAATATTACTTTTATTCAAACATGACTTCAAGGTTTTTATTTCAAAATAATTTTTGAAACTCTTTTCTTCCAGCACTAGCAGCAGCTGTGCTACCACTTGGTTTCCCACCCAAGCTGCAGTCCAGCCTAGAGAGAAGCATTGTCTCCTGTGTGTGCCAGCAGCAGCAGCACCTGCCGAGGGCATCGCTGCCAGCAGCTGGCACTGCCCGGCAGCGTGGGAGGGCACACACCTTCTGGGGTGAGCTTTGTAAAAACTGGCAAATGCTACAGGTAGTGCCAGTCCTAAGGATCCTTCCAGTTCATGGGAAGCCTGTGCAGCAGCCTGGTGGGTCCTGCTCCCTGGCAGGCAGTGCAGCTGGTGGTTTGCAGTGGGTCAGGAGCCGCCCAGCCGCTGCCAGTCTGGCACTCGGCCTCGGACCTGCCCTCTGCCTTCCCCTCAAGCAGGTTTCTGTACATCCCTGAGGTCTGAGCTCAGGCTGCTACTGAACCAGCACTAAATAATATTGAATGGTTCTGCTGGGAGAGACAAAAATGCTTACTGCCCAAGAGCAGGGAATTATAAAATATGAGATGTGCTAGCAAGAGAAAGTGAAGTAGATGCTTTTGAGCATAATACCTGCTCTTATTGGTGCATACCTATTTCCTAGACAATAACAATGAGTTTTGGGGGAAGAGAAAAAAATAAAGGCTGAGGAAATGCAAATTAGTCATTTTTTTTAAATGCAGGGGAGTAGTAAACACCAAATTTTATTTTTAAAAGCTATTTTTTTGTTCCAAAACAATCTGTCTTCAGGCCATTAAGCTCTATTTAACTCTTTGATAGTGTTTTATTCAAATTTTCCTCTCCTTTTTCCTTTGATTGCCTTGCGCATGACATTTCTCTGCAGATCTCAGCAGTGACAATTATTTCTCAAGGTTATACGCTTTGCAGAATTCAAAAATGCAGGAAACTGGTCAGTTTTGGGAAGAGGTTTTTTTCCTCCTGTGATTAAAGTAAGATTTACTATGATATTGAGGCTGTCTAACCTTATATATTTAAATCTGTTTTTTAGTGCTGAGGCAAAAAATACAATGCCTCTGTATAGAGTGACAAGAATTTTATATTGACTTTTGTGTGAATTCTTGATAACTTAGCACTTTGGAAAAGGATGGCTTATGCCTTTAGCTGTCTGTTCAGATAAGTTTTAGATAGGAAATATGAGCTATTTTCTCTCTTTCATGTAAGAAAAGATTGTGAAGATGGCTAAATAATGGCTGGGGGCAGTGCAACTGTGATTAGCAGTATTCTGAAGTGAAGTCCACAAAGTAAGCTGTTTCTCTTTAGAGGTCTGCAGGTCTGTGCTTCTCTGTGTAATGCTTTTAATTCAAGTGGCTTTACTGAAGCAGTATTTTTTAACTGCTTTGGGGGATTACAACAAGACAGATTTCAGATTTTCAGAGACATTCTTGTGTCATCTCTGATGAAACTCTGTATTGCAGTGTTCTACAGTGTATTTTACTTCTGAAAGTTTCAGGAACTTTATTATTAAAAACCTCCTGCTCTCTGGCTGTGCCAGACTCAGTTCTGAGCCCATTCCTTCACATTGCTCATCTGAAGTACATGCTCTTGAATTTTAGCACTTCTGAACAACCAGATTCTTACCTGCAAATTATTCCATTTCGATTTGTGGCCAGCATTGTGGGTTGCCTTGGGATGATGCATGGGAACTTTTGGATGTCTGTAGTAGGCAGGAGTTCGGGCATGGAATGTAGGATCCCAGTCTGAATGTACTATTCAAACACAGAGAGGGAGGGAATTGCTGCTCCAGCCATGGTAATTGAATGAGATATGAAATTATTCTGTCTCCCAACCTAAGTTCTAAGGAAAAATGCTCAGATGCCACAGAGTGAAAGAAGACCTTTAAGGTGATTAAGTAGTTTTGGTAGCTGAGCAGCCGAACCACTAAAGAGTTTTGGAAGGTATCTTGGAAAAGAAGAGGTTAAAAGGAGCATAAGCAAAATGGGGGATCTTTACAGATATTTGTATCTCCTACATATGATTGGAAATCTTCAAAATTACAGCGTTGATGTAAATTGAAAATTTAAACAATAGAGTTAACATCTAAAAAATGAAATTTGAGATAGTGAAGAAAGGCTGCTAAGGGCCTCTGAGAGGCAATCAGTCATTTGCTTTCTGAGAATTTATACAGCAGGATGATGGAGCCCAAGAAACTAGCTACAAAATAATTCTGAATAAGGGCAGCATTTTTGGATACGGGCAATGAAACTTTCCTGGTGTTTTTGTAAGAATGATGAAAATCGATCTCAGATGTGTATGGCAGCAGGAGGGGTATAGTATGATTTATAGTTTGGCTCCAAATCTTAGACAAGGACATTTGACACATTTAAGAGTCAGATTCATTATGACTGCTGGTAGCAGAGGCTCCACTAACCTCAGCAGCCCTTAGGCTTGGTTGCCTTTCATGTGCTGAGCTGCTGTGGTAAGCACTCACAGTCTCGAGTGAATCACTCCATCTAGAAACTGAAGACATTTACACCAGCAATGGCAGCAGAGGGAAGTCTGAAGTAATTAAAATTTGGGTCTGTTGGAGTACATATAGGATAAATAGAACGACTCTCAAAGAAGCTCAGAGACTAAAATAGCTACAGCTATCCATTCTTCCCACTTTCAGCAGGGTTCATGTGGTTTGGACAGCTTTGATGCTATTCTGAAAAGGTAAACTTCACAGGTGTGTAAACCCATTGACCTGCACAGTAAACATGGCTGGCTGCTGTTTAGGGCACAGAATCAAAAGTGACTCAGAGGGGCTTTGCTAGAAAAGCTCAGATGTCTGCAGATTTGGAGGTTTGAAAGCATACTGTCTCCCAAGTCCAGAAGAACTGCCTGGAAAAGGCAGTACAGGCAGGTTCATATTGCCTCTAGAGCTGCTTGTGACAGAATACAGTTTTGGCTGCACTTGTCAAATATAGTATAGATGTAGCCTGAGCAAAATAGGTAGTAAAACAGAATCTTAACATTTCATATTGCTGCTGATAAATCTATGTGCTCATGTTTCAAAACAAACATCTTAAGATTTGATAATATAATTGCACTTTTTTCACTGAGGTCCTTTCTTCTTAGGGGACACAATCAATAAGGGAATAGTCTTTTAAAGGTGCCTAATCACAGTCTTACACTTTGGCCACCTGTTATGAATCACCTCATGGTGTTTACACTGAAAAATTGCCTTTTGCTTTGCACTCTTATTTGGCTTTAACTGTCTTTACAGTGGTAACAATTTTTATCTTGACCTTAGTGGGGTTTGGAATATCTTAGATACATGGGCTGCTTCCCACTTGCTGGCTTTCTTCATGCTTCTGTGGGCAACATGTAATTCACCCAAGAATCCCCTCATCCCTGAGCCACAGCAAGCCTGAATTCACAACCACATTACCTGCAAACCCAGCCTTGATGCCATCAAGCCCAAAACACTCCCAGAGCATTCCAGCAAGCCTGGCTGCCTGGGAAGGCTCAAACAGGCTTGGAAGGAGGAGGATTGCATCTCACTCTCTAGGATTCACTTAAGGACCATGTTAAGCCCATGTTCCCCATGGGTTTGCCAGAAAGACAAAAAGATTTCATGGAGGAAAATGAGTCTGAGCAAGAAAAGTAAGTGAGGAAGGGAGAACAAAAATTTTCATGGTATTTTCATACTTCCTGATGAAATTTTAAATATAGAGAAAACAAGAAATTCTAAGAGTAATAAATATGGAAAGCTACATAAATGGGTGTAAAAAACCAGCTCCTACTCAAAATTGCTAAGTACTGAAAATTATTCTGTATTTATACTTTTTATAGGCTTTTTCCTCAAAGTCAAATTAAAATCTGTTTGATGTCATTTCCACCTATGATATTAAGTCCCTAATTTTTTCTTGACTCACAATGAATGAAACATAAATATTTTTAAGCTCCTTAACTGTACATGTTTCCCTCAGACTTAAATGTCCTTCAATTCATTAGAGCCATGACCCCACAAATTGCATTGATCTCTTCTCTGACAGTGTTCACTGCTGACATACTAAAGACTAGTTCTTCATAACTGGATATTCTTATCTTTATATATCTTCCATTGTTGTGCTCAAGTGCATTGATAAATGATTTTTGAAAAAGGAAGTTTCCTACTTTGGTTTCTCACTGTAAGCTTATTTATACAAATGCTTCTAGATTGTACATACACTACCTGCAGAAACCTTGTTCAGCTCTCAGTGTGGTAGGAAATGGTGCCCTGTCTTCAGAGGCATTGATCAGACAAGAAACATGACATGCTGAGGAATGCCTCTCCTCATTTTTCTCAGCTGGGTGTATTGTAAATCAATACCTAACTCTGGGAGGTTGAGTGGCTGAAGCTTTCTCTCATCCAGAAGGGCTAGAACTAACTTTCACACTGGTCTGCTATTAGTGGAGTAAAGAGTTATGGGAAACTATTATTAATTTATAATTTATCCTTCAACTATTTAAGATATTGCCCTGGACACCCAATGCCAAAATAACGGAAGGCATTGCAACTCACTCTTATAAATGGAAAATTATTAATTAGAAAAAAACATTGCAAAACACTTTAATCTCTAATACAACATTAAAAACTACAATTTAGTACAGCAATAAACAGTTTAAATCACAAATGCAAGAGTATTTTAAATTAATGAAAAGACAAAAGTGTGAGTTTGAAGGAGAAAGCTGAAAGCATTTTAATCACCAATCAAAAATCCTACAAAATGGGAAATCTGATATTTTTCAATCAGAAACGTTGAGATTCAAAGAGTTATTATCTGCTGACGTGGTTTGCTGTGGTCTTCAGTTTACCATGTTGATTCTCCTACTAGAGTTCTCATCTTACAGGTGGAGCCACATGAATAGATTCACGTTATACAGACCTTGTAATGTATCCGTTTGAATTCAAGGTGGAATACAAGATAGAAAACTTTATTAAATACTTTATTGCTTCATTATCTTCATTAATGTAGTTTGTGTACATTTGATGGGCACCAAGTGATATTTATAAAAACTACAGATCTCAAACCTTTTTCTTTTTTTATGTTTCTGTACCTGTATTTGAGAACAGCTTCTTTGCAAAATAATCACTAAATATGCAAAAATTCCATGTTTAACCACATCGCTTAATGCTGTATTTGATAAAGTAAATGTTGCTTGCTTTTAGCAGATTATCTGATCTTCGGAAAACTACCAGATAATGGCTCAGAATTTGGATGACTGGATGTTTTTCTTCAAAAATTTGTTATTATTTATGCTCTTTATAAGAATATATCAATATTTCGGATATTTCTAATGAATGGTATTCTATTTTTAAATAACAGATGATATCTTGTGATATTATCTAAGTTTTACATCTTGTCTGTTTTCTCAGTACACTTAATAGCATTAAGTTCATTCGTTTTCAAGTGTTCTGGGCTGTTAAACATTTGAAGTTCTTGCACATAATGTATTCTTATTTATTTTAAAGAAGCATATTTCTTTAATTGTTTCTCTTGACCAATCATAGGATTAAAAAAATTTCCAAAGTTCCAATAGCACTAGATTTCTTAGTCTATAATTGTATTGCTCTTGGCTTTTGACTGGATTATTTATTATATCTTTACACTTCCATCAAAAATCAACTTAACATCCTGAACATTTATTAAACCATAAAATATTAAATGACTGGAAAATCACCAGCATCTCAAAAGACAAAAAACCCTTTAAATCTTTGCTTTTAAGTGAAAGTCAGTGTGGCTAACAGTCTTCACTCAATGGCTTTCAAACTGCTGCTTCTGCAGAACCACTGATCCCCAGGTCCTGCCTTTCTTTGCCAATCTGAAGCTTTTTCCAATAATGCATTGCTCAAAGGATGGGGCAGGGCCAGCAGATGTTTCTGCTGCTGCTTGTAGTCAGCCATTTCATAGCAATAAACATTTTGTTTTTTCTAGGAATTTTCAAGATTGTTTTCCCCTTTATGCAACTGAAAATACTGAGTGCCGTGTAGGAGCTTTTTAGATCTTAAAACAAGCTAAATATCTAATATTCAATTGAGTAAATGAGCTCTGCTCCTATACTACCTGTAGGGGACAAGGTGCCAGGGCTTGAGCACTGTCATGTCTGTAGTCCACATCATGTATAGACATGCCTGGACACAAGGCTGGGACATCATGGCCTCATGAGTGTCCACTGAATGAAAACTTAACAAAATTACATGGGACTGTCATTGTTAATTCAAAGTTTGTTCAAAATCAATTCAAACCTAATCAGGATATAGGTGTGTTTCGGAAGAAGTTTCTTTACAGCAGTGATGTGATTTTTTAAAATTTTATTTTTCTTTTGAGAACTATATGAAAATATGTAAAATAGTTTTTGAAGTGAACTAAAATTGTATCTGTAAGAACAGATACTAATTATGCTACTGTAAAGTGAAATTGCCAATCTGGGAATAAGCCATTTCTCACATATTATTAGGTAATTATTAAGTTCAAAGAAGCTTACTAGGAGACACCAGAATCTTCTTATTGTTGGTAAAAGTAGTTTGTGTGTTCTGAATCCCAAAATGCAGAGGGACATGAGGGGAGAGCTGCAGAGGGGTTGCCTTAGCAGGATCAGAAGATGCCAGTGACCAAGGTGCAGTGCTTTGCCCATATAAACAGAAATGCAAATGTCCTGTATTTACAGACTTGTGTTACCTGCTGCATGGCATTAGCATTTAGAGTACCAATTCATTTGAAAAACACTTAATTCACATGTAGCCCATGTATTTGTTGCATCTCATAAAACCTGAGGCAGGCTGGGGGCTGCAGGAGGGATTGAGGCCATAGAACCATCCCAAAGTCCAGCAGTGGCAGCAGAGCTTCCCAGGCTGCAGAGATCCTTTGTGGTTTAAGCATCTCCCATTCCCTGAGCACTCTCCTCTTTCACAGACAGCCTGTGAGCTGGATCCTCCCTTTGGGTGCTGCACTGCAGTAAGAGCAGGTGATACCCAGCTCCTGACACACTGCCTCCTGTCTGCACAGATGTGTCCTGGGGCGTGCTTTGAGTGCAAAGGGTGTAAGAGCAAGGGGATAAAGTTTCAAAAGTTACTTTCACATGATGTCTGGTCTTCTGTGCTGTATAAAAAGCACAAGTTTCTACAATTTGAGGGGTTTATTACTTCACAGTGCTCCCATCATTGTGCATGAAAAGCAGAAACTCTTTTTGATTCCTTAATTATGATTGATTTTTATTTTTCCCCTGTGGTCTTGTGGGTTAAACATGTTCCTGTTGTTACTGCATCTGCTTCCTTGACTCAGGAAAACCTCAAGAATGAAATCTGTGCTTGCTAAATTTGTTAGAAAGTAAATAATTTTTGTCATTATGTCTTTCAGGCTTCTGGCCTTTCCACTGACCATATGAGACAGCAAGTACCTGAATGCTGTTAATGGGGTCAGGCAACCCACTAATTTGAGTATGGCAATGTCTTTGGGTTTGTTAGCTCTGCAAATTTTGCATCATTCCAGGGTATGGAGCAATCTGTTTTCCATCCACTTTTATTTCTTTCCCAAGCGTGGCAATATGCCAAGACCAGAACTTAAATCTTGTCTTAAATTAAATTTTAGCTTAATGTCAAATGAATCAGTAGCATTATGTAATGTACACTGCATAGCCTACATGGCTTTGTTGGGTTTTTTTAACAGAAGAAAGATGCTGTTATGTTTGCTAAGGTAAATATAAACAGATGTTTAAGAAACAGATGTTTAAGAAAATTAAACTTGAGTTAGTAACGTAGATTGCCAGTAAAGGGGTCAGTGCTCTGACCAAATGAAGGAAAGCAGAAAGATTGCTTCTCTGTACTGCAGTCATTTGCTGCACAAGATGTGCTGCAGGAACAAAGTAAGCAGAGAATCCATTCAGCTTGGTAGCAGTCCAGTAGTTCTAAGCTATTAAATACATTTGCTCAGATGGAGTACTAATGCAGCTGCATTGTGACTTGTCCCATTAAAATATTTTCTTTCTTTCTTTCTATGAAACTGCATAACTAATTTTGGTTTTTTTCAGCTTTCTAAAATAGAAAAGATTTTTTTTGCAGTTAATTAGACTGGGAATTAGACTAGTAAAACAGTAAGCTGAAGGAAACTGTTTGTTTTTAATCTAAAGCCAAGTCTAGTACCTATATTTTGCTTTAAAGATACATTAGTTGAATTTAAAAATATACTGAGAATAGCAATTTCAACAATGCATACATATACATAGCAATAGAGATGGATAATATACTGTATCTACATCATATGATTTTCTAATTTCCTCTAAACAAGACACAAGGACAGGACTGAAAATCTAGGTGTTAGTGGGAGAAAAGGTAGCAGCAAACAGTGCACAGGGAGCATCCTGATTTTATCAGCTTGGGGGTTTTGCTGGCTAGTTATCTTGTTGGGGAAGGCTGGCTTATTTTACTTTGCTTTATTTTTCAAAACTTATGCTTGTATTTTCCTCCTGAGTTAAAGAAATTAGTTGTGAATGAACATTAGAACTACACCTTCTTTTCCCATAGTTAGTGCTACGTTTTTTCTTCTCAGCTAATATCCCTCTGGTGATTTTCAACTGACTTTTCTCAAGTGAATTTACTAGGTATAATAGAAAATAGCTCTAGGAGCAGGGAGCAGAAGCCATGATCACCTTCCCAAATGAAAGCTTACCTTTAAGATGCCAATTCCATATTTTCTTACACTCCTTCTTTCTATCCCATTAATTAGGATTTCATTCCTGCACAGTAAGCTAAGCAATTGTACAACAGTGTGGATGTCAGAGACCCCAGCTGCATTTCCTACCCCTGTCTGTTCTGCTTTCTGGCTGTTGGGCAGCCCAGACTGAGCACTGAACTGCCTTCCTGAATCACACAGCTGCCCCATGGCTGTTTGCACTCTGGGGCAAATTAAATAGTCATCCTCTGCCCCCATCCCTCCCCTTCAGCAACCCTTACTGTGTGTCAGCTTAACTAATGGAAATATCCAGCTGCAAAGCATAAACTTCCACTTAAACTGGTTATACTGTTTAATTGCTTCCAGTATTTCAGATAATTTATTTATATAGCTCAGTGCATATCTATGTACCCTATTCTGATGTCTGCAGTATTACTGACCTACCCTTTATTTAAAATTAATATGCATTAAATAAATGCAGTTATCCAAGTCTAAGTAATGTAATGCAAGCAAGCCCTTGTGCCAGATCTGCATTATCCGTGCTGAGAGGGAACATCAAGAAGATGGTAAAAAATGATATGGGAGAATCCTATTATCAGTCTGGTAATGCAAGTTTCCCTTATGCAGCTGTCCATGAGAATTAAATTTAATTTTATATGTGAGCTACAGGGAGTCATAAAAAGTTGTATAGTTCCAAGGTTCCAATCTGATTCCTGCCCTTCTGCCAAGTGGGTTGCTTTGGATATCCTACCGACCTTTGCTACCTGCAGCAACCCTGTAACTGGGACAGACACAGGCTTGGTTCTGAGGCTGCACATACAAAACTGTAGTGGCTTCCCACAACTTTCTTCTTCTCCTCCCCTAGATCTGCACTTTGAGGAAGGTAAATTATATTTATTCAGTATGCTGAAGACAAGAATCCTAATGATAAATCAA
This sequence comes from Urocynchramus pylzowi, assembly GCA_013397555.1. Taxonomy (NCBI): domain Eukaryota; kingdom Metazoa; phylum Chordata; class Aves; order Passeriformes; family Fringillidae; genus Urocynchramus; species Urocynchramus pylzowi. Next base: position 933,638 of record VZRH01004939.1, read on the forward strand.
AAGTAAAGAGAAACTGTGCCAATAAGTGATGCAAATTATTATAACATAGAGATCTGGGCTCTGTGAGTTTACATGTAGATTCATTAGTTTATCTTTATTTTGCAGCAGTTAAATTTTAATTAGTGGCTGTTATACCAGAAGATCAAACATCAAAGCATGCTTCAGTTTGAAATTTAAGTGTATGGATAATACAAAGAAATTCACTTGCTGAAGTTTAATTATTTTCAGCACTGTAGTTCTACATGTACGCTAAGGTCCTCCTGACCAAATGCTCCAGAAACTCTTGTTATGAAGGTGAGAAGGATATGCAAGCTGACAGTACTAGATAACATCAGATTAGGAAGTAATATTGTTCAAACTTGTCTCTATTTCTGAGAATTATGTATTTTTTAATTGACTTTTTCAAGAAGCAGTGTGTAACTGATTTGAAGTCATTGTTTGACGAGGCACCGTCTCTTCATCTATTTCCAAGATGTCCCTTTACTTTGCCTAGAAAACTTAGCTGAAATCTGAAGACTATAAAAACACACAGATGCTCTATGGGTGTTTGATAGCTTAGTAATTCCCAAAGAATGCACAGATCTGAAATGACTCGATGTGTGCAGTAGCTCACATCCAGGGGGGCAGTGAGGGTGTGTGTCTCACCCAGCTGCTCTGTGTGTGCACAGCTAATCCAGGGCAGCTCTGGCTGCCTCTGCCTTGGCACACGTGGGCAGATCAGCTGTGCTCTGTGCAGTTACACACATGCAGCTGAACAGCTTCTGACTTACTCTGCTTGTGGTCTGCAGATGGCCCCATCCCTGCATGCTGAGTGTGCTCTGCAGTTATTTGGCTTACAACAATGTATACTACAAAGTATATGTGAATATATTTTGTCCGGGAAATATCAGAAAAAAACAATTATTCTATTCTCAAATGGTTTGAGTACCTTATTTTCCAAAATTTGAAATGTTTCACATTGCTCATAAGCAGGTCACTCAAACAGACATGGAAATGTAGACGGAAAAAACCCTTATAGAAGAGTAGGGAAGAAATTAGTAAGAAATTAATATTTTGGGTCATGCAAGCCCATTTGGATCATGTAAGCAATCTGTAGTTATTCAATTAATATTTAATAAATCACTTGGTGGAAATCAGAAGGATAGCAGTAGATCAATTGGTCTGGTATCAATTTTTATCCATCCCCATCACATATAAGTGAGAGTAAATCAATTGACTATAGTAAAGGAAATACAAACCTAGTAGTTAAGCACTGCCATATGAGCGATGAAAGTGATTTGGGATTAAGACTGTAGTAAATTCTGTATGTATTTAGTATTGACTTTTAAATTTATAGAAGATTTCTATTTGCAAGTCTGAAGACATGAAATGTATGAAGAAGGGGAAAATGTATCTGGAATATCATCCTCTAATCTGTTAAGTAGAGGATAAAAAGTAGGTAATCTTCATAAAGCCTCCTGAAAGATGTTGTTAAGTACAGCCTACTTAGATTTAGTTACATCTAAAGGTGTAGCTAGCTAGCTCCATGTACATTTGACAGACCAGAGAACATTCTAGGATTAATTATAGAAAAATAACATGGAGTTCCTTTCTATATAAAGAAATACACATATTATTAGAAAAGCCCACAACATTTGCTGATTTTAAACTTGGTGTATAAACACAGTAGCTGAATCAGATCTTTTTGCAACATAACTAATGGCTGTGAAGCCTTTTGTTTCTGTGCACCTGCAGGCAAATCCTGAGGTAATCCTTGTCCTGCATGCCAGGTGGGGACATTCAGTGAGCTAAAAGGTGATCCTGACACAGCACCTCACGGTTTTAGAGCTCATCTTTGCTGACTGCTCACTGGCTGCCCATTTCCTTACAGCACGAGATTGCCCTTGCTGCTGTCCAGCTCCTCCTCCCCTGTGCTGGGCTTGGCTTGGCTTGGTGTGCCCTGGGAGAGGAGAGGAGAGGAGAGGAGAGAGGTTTTAGTCCCTTCTTTTGCCAAATAAGTTGAGCAGAGAAGAGGGCTTGATTGTCTCTCTTGAGTCTCTGTATCTACCTGAAGCCCACAGAGCAAATAGCATCCACCCACAGCTGTGACCCCCATAACATTTGGATAACAGCTTAGTACAAGATCTGTCCTCCAAATTGTGGTGCCACTCATGGGGATCAGTTTGAGATCAGAAAAGTCAGTGATGTGGCTGATAGTTTTTTCTCCTTCTTTCCCAGTACCCACAAGGTGTGGTTGAACATTAAGAATCAGTGTCAGAGTGTACAAAAAAGTGAGTTTATAACTTCAATAGTTAAGCGAGAGTTTATAACTTCAATAGTTAAGTGACTGAAGAGGCAATTCACAGAAGTAAACAGAACCATGACATAGGGAGCTGAAGACTGTCTAGAGGATACTCTTATGTGGAGAAAGGCAAGATTTTAAATCCCTTTTAGCTGAGGTACATTTTCTTATATCCTCCCACCTCCCACCAATGGAGACAGGACAGTATAATTCCTTTTCCTTTGGAAAGAAGGGAAGTTGTATAGAACCGGTTTTAGCATGAGTGCCTGCATGAGTGAATACTTAGTGTTTGGTGTGAGATCAGCTCACTTTACTTTTTTTGCAGTGAGAAACTTGCACCTTGATTGCTTGAAAGTCATTCCTCCAATTGTGGGTGATGATCTTACATACCTGAGTGAAATAGGGGGTTGGGGGGGGGGGTTAACATTTTTTTACAAATCAAGACATTTGAGTTTGTGGACACCATAAGCATTTTCACCCCTCTTTCTTGTTTTATGCATTATATTCTAGTACTCACTACAAATATGTGATTAGGAAGTTGTGCTCACCCTGGCACTACTGCTCAAGAGAATTTAGGTTTTATTACTTAATATAATTTGATGACCTTCTTCTTTATTTCCCAGCTTTATTTTTTTCTTTCTTCTCCCTTTATTTCTCATCTAAGTGCTTATTCTCCATATTGACTTAGTAGAAAGTTAGCCCTATCTGAATTTGCTTACCTTTCTGCTCCTTTGCCAGTAATCTGTTCTTCCATCTGTGTTTTATTTTTCTTTGTTTGCATGTCATTTTTATATTGCTAATCCTCCAGAGTTCCTTTTTTTTTTTAATCTTTTTGCATTCTTCCTTTTCTCCCTTAATTCTTCAGTCATTTAAATCCTCCTCTTGAGCCACTTTTTATCTCTATTTCCTTCCTAATTTCCAGCATCTTTCTTCAGTTCCTGGGGGTTTTATCACTTTTTAATTTGTTTTCCCCCAACCCCCTACCTACTACTGTATTCCTACTTTTCTTTCATTCCCTATCTCTGGCTTATTTCAGTGACTACTGACCTGCCTTGGCCCTTGAGTCTCTTGGTAGGCTGAGTGATCATTTCATAAGGATCTCTGCAATGGGTGGAGACTGCATTTATCTCTTTACATTCAGGCATGAGGGATATATGCACCATTATGAGCCCAAATATGCATTTCATCTGTATGTCTGGTGTCATCAGAAATTTATTCAGCAGCATGGAAGATGCCAAATCTGTAGTCTTAACAGGACTTATTTTTTCTTCTTTTTTTTTTTTTTTCTTCCCAACAGATTCATTTTTGCAATTGCAATGTATAAATAAATATGTATACTAGAATACTTCCAGAATTTTCCAGTTACAGCTATTTTATAAAGAACCAGACACAATAAAAGCTGAACTGAAATAATATTCGGCAATTGCTCTTCTTCTTATCGAAAATAATTTCCCATACAAAAATTTATTTGGAATCATTACTTTAATACTTCATAATACACAGACTTGATTTTTTTTTTTAAATGCAAGTTCTGATTTTACAGTGCTTGTTTTCTGATACTTTTGCTGATCTCAGTGAAATTTTCTGTGTTAGCTCTGTTGAACTGTTCTATTTATAGTTACCAATGTAATCCTGATTGATTCCAGAGGAGTGTGATCATAATATAACTAGAGTTGTGAGGAAAGAATGTATTTGATTATTCTTAACTATCATACTTTTCCTTATTTGGAGTAAAAGACTATCATAGCCCTGAAGCTGAGAAATTTTTACAGTTTCAATAACTAGTGTAAGAACAACACAAGTGCTTCTTACAAATTCCAAATCACCAGCTGAACTGCTTACTTTATCTTTGTTTACATAATTTTCAAATTGTGTATTTTAACAATTCAACATAGCAAAAACAGTTGCACTTGAAAATAACTGCTACATCTTTCTTACTTGGTGATTTCAACATGTTTATTTGAATTTTATTTTCTGCTTTCTTTTAGTATTTTCCTATGCAGAAGAATAAATGGTAATTAAAATGTGCAGGATGAAAAGATGGAGCAGTCAGTGCTTGTACCACCAGGACCAGACAGCTTCCAATACTTCACTAGAGAGTCTCTTGCAGCTATTGAACAACGCATTGCTGCAGAAAAAGCCAAGAACCCTAAACAAGATCGCAAAGACGATGATGAAAATGGGCCAAAACCAAACAGTGACTTGGAGGCAGGAAAAACACTCCCCTTTATATATGGTGACATACCTCCAGGAATGGTGTCTGAGCCCTTGGAAGACATGGACCCATATTACATCAATAAAAAAGTGAGTCTAATATCAATCCTAATCATGTGCCAGTGTTTGCAGTGCTCTGTTGTGCTCGTTTCATTTTCCTGGAGTGGATCATAGAGCTTGTTACTTCAGTATGTTAATTTTCAGCCATTTGCCTTAATAGTTACTAGCTTTTCACCCTTTTCTTTTAATTTACCTCAAAATTTATTTCTTTGATATAACTGACTTTATATCAAAGGAACATTTATATCAAAGCTGAAGCATAATATGTAATCTTTGATTATAAGCAATATGTACCACCTATACAGACGTGTGAATATGTAATGCATATATACTTTGTGAACTTCTTAAAAATGAACATACATTCATACTCTGTGCAACAAAATTCTCTAAGGTTCTTCAGATTTAAAAGTGACAGCATGAACTGATGCATAGAACATTTTGTTCACAGAAATCTGCTTTGATAGCAAATGCTTAGGAAATTTATGGAATCAATAGGAAAACAAACAGATAAGCAGTAAATGTAACAAAAAGAGTATAAAACCTGATTGTAAAGTTTCAGTGAAGCTGGCCTTGGGCAGACCTGGAATCCTTTCAGAATGATCCTGTTGCACAGCCTATAAGCAGCAGAAAATGTTCATATTCTATAGCTGTAGCTAGATTGGGTGATACTTTAATTATTGCATTCTATGATTGTAAAACCTGTCAATATTAAGATAGGAGTTATTTTGACTTCAACAAACTACTGTGTTCTAAGTGTCTCAGCTGCTAAATTTCATGTGATTTATGAGTCCTATTTTGACAAGAGAGAAAATAGTGTGTGAAAGAACAGTATTTTTATCTCTATTATCTGGTGCCTCTGAAAGAGCCTTTATCTGCCATTCACAGCATATGAAGATTTATCTTTAAATCACAGTTCTACTTTTACAAAGATAAAAGATGTGTTTCTATAAAAGCAGGCCTTGTAGAGTTCTGTACTAATTGTGTCTGTTTATGATACAGTATTCCATATAATTTTATCCCTACCTGCCCACAGCTCATCCTGGACCTTTATAGCCAAATCAGTCTGTCTTATGTTTCTGGCAGGGAAAACAGACACATGATAGGTATGACCTATGGTAGATATGCCTCTTAAGCCCTTGGGAATGGAAGACCCTTTCAGTCCCTTTGCAAATGTGGCCAAAAAATTACTAAATCAGCCAGGTCTGGCTCTTGCAATAGAATTGCAAGAAATTGAGAAACCAGCTGAGCATATTCAGTCAAGTTTCTGTACAATTTGAAAGGAAGACTCTTTTTATTTGCACACTAAATATAAATGGTCCAAACACATACCCTCTGGGAGTCTCCTCTTTCTGCTGAAGTCCACATATTCTCTCTATGCACGTGCTTTAATCTTCTACAGGATGGAAATAGAAACAGCCCTGTCAGTCCAAGACAAGGCAAAAATGTCTCAAATGCTTCAATTCTCTCTGTTTTTTCTTCCTTCAGTAAGAGGCAAATAGATGTTCCTATCAGAAAATCAACACCTATTTCAATTTTTCACCTGTAATTTTACTTTAAAATATCTAATTTCTAAATTCTATTATCTAGCTGTATGTGAGTTCTGGAAATACTTATGTCTTGTTTCACTTGCATTTTGAAACTGTTGGCAGCAGTTGATGCTCCTGCAAGTCTCAGAAGGAGAAATAATTTAAGAAAAGCTTGTAGCAGGAGTAAACATCTCTAGGAAGGCACATAGGAATGCTCAATGTATTTATCTCTGTAATGTTTAACATTTCAGCTTCTTCTTTACCCCTCTCTGAATTCCATCTTTTTAAGCCAAGAAGTCCATCAGCACACCCTCTCCAATGTGTCAGTGTGAAAACTGCTGCTCAGTCATTAGAGATTTTATGTTTCTCCCTGGTGAAGAATCTATCTGAAACGTCATGGATCTAATGAAAAACACCAGAATGAAGGAAAATACTTATTTGCAGGAAGGAGTTAGGGCAAGTGTAGAGGATTACCCAATGCCACTGTTTTTTTCAGAGCTCTGTTAATATCTCTGCATAAACTATAGCTGATTTGTTGACAGAAACTACCAGAAAGTTTGGCTTCCAAACTTCCAAATAGGGAACACAAATGGTTGCTTACAGTACTGGTCACTGTGTTTATTTGGAAAAGCTTTATAGGAATTTTAAGAATATTTTTTTTTATTACAAGCTTGGGCCATGAATGAAGTCATCCACCATTTGCCTCACATGCAAATATTGAATCTCTCTTGCTTTTTTTTTTTTTTTTTCCCTATTCTTTGTACCAAGATTGATCAAGTTTGTTGTATTTTTCATGCGGTGAATGTTTAAATGTCATCTAGAGTGTTTCATGTTCCATCCTTGGGACTGCTTTTTCTAAGCAAAAGGTTCATGCATGCCATGATTTGATGCAGTTTAATGAAGAATAAGAAAGAAATAAGTAAATATTTTGAGCTGGTTTGAGAATCCTAATGTGTCCCTGAAGTAGGCTTGAGATGAAAAGTTAAAATAAAAAATCTTTTTAAGAGAAGAAAACCCAAATAGGTATAACAGTTTTAAGTTTTGTAAGTGTGTTTCTATGCAAAACCTACCATGAAAGAGGACATGTCCATACTCAAGACTAATCTGAAGTTGAAAGGAAAAGGAAAATATTGACAACTGCTATTTGACAGTAGGACAGCCCATTATAGCAGGTTTACACACTTGATAGTACTTTTGATTTACACTGTATCAATTGTATCAAGCCAGCAATTGTACCCTTGAAACATAATTATTTTATTGTAAAAAAAAAGAATAATGTTGTCCTATACTTATGATTTCATTATACTGAAATGCTGCTGACTGTGGTGGCCAATAATGCTAGTCTTTAGAACTGTGAAGTTTAGCATCCTAAAGGGTTGCAATGGTCTTTTTTTCTTTTTTTTCTTCTTTTTTTTTTAATCCAAAATTGATTGAATGTGAACAGGAAGTTCACTCATGTTTTGTGCTTTGCTTCTGCATAAGTGCAGATCTGTGTGTTCCCAGTATGAGTGCCTGCCTGCTCATGCTCAGGTGCCATCCCAAAGGATCAGTGATGCTCACGTCATTGTCTGTAGAGAACAGAGCAGCTGGAACCCCCTAAGATCCTGACCTGTGGGCATGAATCAAAATCTGGTCCACTTGGTTTCATACTTTAGGGCTGGCTCTTTTCCTCTGAACCTAGGCTGCTCCATTAAAGAGGAGGGAGAGAATAGGTGTAACTAAGTGGGTAAAACTTCACTTTCCTCCTGCTGGGATAGAGACATAATATTGTTTATTGCCACTCCATGCCCTGCCTCTTGCCAGAAGGATCTGAATGATGTCTGTCAGCCAAGATGCCTCCTTTTCTCCTGGCATTCAATATCAGTCCCTAATCTGGTCAAATCACTAACTCCTGGGTTTCCCAGATGTGTCTTGCATAGCAAAAAATCCAAAAAGATTCTGTAAATTTTCTTCAATTTATTACACCAGCAAAGGTGAATGCACCAGTGATTTTGGATATTTTCATAGTTGTGTAATAATTTTTAAGTAAAATGTCCTACCAAAGCAAAAAAGTTAAGGACTTGCTAGAAAACATTGTTTCAAAAGATAACCACAAACCCAAGAAATGGAAACTTCTCATATACCATGAGTGTCCTGTTGTAGCTGCTGTGGGAGCTTTTCCAGAGAAGCTGAGGACCCAGCTCAATGTTGGGTCTGCTCCTGTCTTTCAGAAGGTGGAAATGCAGTGGAGTAGCACACAGTGCACTAAATCTAGCCTTCCAGAAGCTACATTTAAAGCTAACTAGGAGGAAGGAGAGGAGAAATAAGGTTTTGGGAACTCCTTATCCCAAGAGGTTCTCAGAAACCTTATCTTTATTCAGTGTTGACTCTTCTCTCTTAGCTACATCTTCTCAAAACACTCCTCCTCCTCCTTTGCCCTGCTAAGAATTCAGTTTCTGGTTTTATTTCAAATATGGCAGAAGATGGATTGGGTTTTAGGTTACAGATGCAAAAGCAGCAAATCAGGGACTTCCTTTCAGGGAACTCTGAATTTATATTCACACTCAAATACTTTGAGTGTGAGTCGGTTTTATAAAAATGAATAAAACATAAGGTCTGAAATCTATACATAATCCTTCATATAAAAGCATTCATGTTACAATTTGTTTAGAATTTATCTAGCTTTTCTTAGTGTATGTCTACTTTGTGCTGACAGCTTTGGGTACAACACTTCATGTTCATCCTCACTGCCTACACATTGGCTTGCATCTGGGTTGAGAGTGGAGTGAGATATAGCAGGCGTAGCAGGGAGCTTACATAGGGCATATCAGCTCTTGCCTATCATTTTTAATGAAAATTCTCCTTCAGAAATAAGGTACAGTTTTAATTCATATTTAAGGCTAGAAGTTAGAGGACCAACAAAGTCATTCTGAAAGCTCAAGTCACAAAGATGCTTTGATTGAAAAATTAAAACTGAGGCAGGGAATTTATGTATTGTTGGTTCTGCTTATGCAGGGCAGCAGAAAGTAGAACAGCTAAAATAGCAGCAGCTTCCAACTGAAACTGGAACTGTGCCAGCATGCTGTTATTTTCCATAAGGCATGTTAGAAAATAGATGTATGTTTAATATGCTTGTGTTCAAAGATTTTTTTTTTAATGTAGGTTGACTAAATGAAGGTGCAGTAGTCTTAGATACAGAGTTAGTAGGAAGTGTGATTTTTAATGCATTTTGTCAACTACCTCATAACTACCCAAAAGAGCATGAGTTGGAGGCGTCTGAGATGTGAGTCCTGGGGGCTGGGGACAGACCTGGCAGAGGAAATTCACCTTCCCCCTTGGGGTGTGAGGCTTTAAAACATTGTGCCAGAAAGTCATTCATCTGGTTGGTTGCTTCAGGAGTTGAAATGAAAGCTTCATGTAAGGTCAGGTCATCTGCAGGCTGCTACCTGTAAGCCCAAACTGGATGTGTAATTTGGAAACATTAGCTCAGGCTGTCCTCAGCTTCACATGCAGTTTCTCCATTTCTGTGCAGAAGTGGGAAATCATATACATATCTTATACATTCCTACACATTTTGAGTTTGTACTCAAGACAGTGTAAAGTCTGCCTGGTAGTGTCCCTTACTCCTAAGGGGTTTGGTTTGTAGGAGAAGTGTTCTGTGTAGAGCTGTGATGGAGGGGCAGATCAGGGAAGAAGCCACTGGGACTGGAGTAGCTTTTCCTCACAGTTTAATCCATGCTTCTCCTCTGCCTCCAGTAAACCTCCATCTCTACATCTCTCTCCACTTCCTGTGTGCTTCTAGACATTCCTATCTATACTTCACAGTTCATACATTCTAAACTTTCCAAATCTCAGCAGACTGAAGCACTGTCCTCCTTGAACCTCCTTTGCATATTTTCCCTGTCTGCCAGCCTTCCTGGAAGTAGTCATGTAGTTCACTGCTTCAATACTTGCTGCTATGGACAGCAGATGAAACCAACATACCCTTGCCTGTGTTTCCACTGGAATTCTACCTTACAGCTCATTTCAGCAGCAACTTAACAAAAATCAGGGAGGCTTTCTCATAGCTTATGTGGAAAATATACAACTCTGACAAGGGAAAAAAACAAAAAAGGAAAAAAGAAATTTTAGAAACCTTCCTTTAATTTCATTTGAATTTAGGTTATTATTCTTGCATTGTCCCTTTCACTGGATGCAGGTTTCTTCTGAGTTACTGAACCTTCCTTCCTTCTGCACTGTTTTTCATTCTCTTCTGATTGATCTTACAGTTGAAGAGTACCTTAGTGACACAAAAGAACCTGACAGCCCACATTTTATGTGCTGTAGTGTTAGAGCAGGTGCAGCCATGATATCCTGCAGTTGAAGCAAAGCAATGTTTGCAGGGTTTGCTCTCACACTGTTTATTTTTGGCTCATGGATTTATTTGAGACATTTAACCTACAGTCTTCTACAATTCTCTGAAGTAAGACTTGAATGCCTGCAAGTTTCTCTAAATTTGATTAGCTCCATAGATATTAAAAGTTCAATTTTAAAAGAATGTATTTTCTGGGAAATTTTCATACCTGAAAACCACAATTGTGCAAGAGGATCATTTGGGATTGTCTCTTGCTCTCCTCCAGTAAGGTATATTCAGATTTCCAGTCCTCAGAGACCTACCTAAATATGGCTGTATATGTAACTGCTATTTCCCTCTCTCCTTAGCACAAAAATTAAACAAGTAGATAGTCTAATAAATCAGTTTCCAGAAGGATTTCTAGTTAGTAAGACTAATATATTAATAAAGTTCATAAGTAGGGTGGAAAGGAATAGGGGAGAGTGCACCACCAAACCCTGCTTGTGCTATTTCAAACAGGGAGAGTTTTCTGGGAGAAAGCATAAATAAAATTACAGTTTCAGTTAATAATGTATGCATTTTTATTTACAAGAAATACATGAAAAGGAATATTACTTTACTGAGTAAAGTAATATTCATTGGTTTAATGAAGAAGTAAAACAAAAACATTCATGAATTGAATTAATTACATTTTCATATGTTAGATTCATCAGGTAAGTACTGGAAATAATTTTTATTTGAAAAATTATTCATACTTTTTGTGTATTAACTGTTCAAAAAGTTACAATTTTGGTGATTGCTTACTTGTAACAGTTTTTAAATGAGAATCTACAGTGAATAAACTCTGATAAAATGTCTTTTCTTTCTCTTTTTCAGACCTTTATAGTATTGAATAAAGGGAAGGCAATCTTCCGATTCAGTGCCACCTCTGCCCTGTACATTTTAACACCCTTCAACCCTCTTAGAAAAATAGCTATTAAAATTTTGGTACATTCATATCCTTTTTTAGTGGTTGTTCAAAATGAAATGAAGAAAACAGATAATGATTTCCTCATAAATAAAGGTTCAGGGTCCTTCTGGGGCTATCCTCAAGATCAGCTTTCCAGCCTGCTGCAGCAGTGTGCCTGAAGCTGGCTCGTGCAGGCTGGTTCTCACATTCCCAAACCCTCCCAGCTGCACCATAAGCCTCTGCCAAATTCAGTGCATTGCCAGAAAGCTTAGGCAGCATTCCTGCAGGCAGTTTGCAAAGCATCTGTACATGCAGATGGTGGGCAGATTGGGGGACCATAACTGATGGGATGGTGCACAAGGTGAAGTTTTAGACTGACACGGGGGATTGCTGCCTGATGGTCCTAACAGGTTGATGGAAATTTCTAGTGGGTGAGGTTTTGGTGTACTTGGTTTTTTTGCAGAACCTCAGGACTGAGGTTGATAATGTAGTTATCAAATGAAAACTTCAGTGTGACAGTAAGACTTCTAACATTGAACAAGTAGTGAAAGGCAGAAGCCTTATTAATAGAGATTGCTGGCAGAATTTTCTAGGTCTTTGGAAACAGTAAGAAACAAGGCTGATGGTTGCTGGCTCAGAATATCTTTTACTCTGAGTCCTGGGAAGTTAAAGCAGTGTGAGAGAAAGGGAAGGTGTTGGGCTGGAGAGGAGTTGGGGAGCATTTGGGGACAGTAGCTAAGGATGCTGACAGAGACCTACAGACACAGTGGTGGTGATGGTGAGAAAACACAGCCAAATTCTGTCAGATTGCAGCCTCCAATGAATGCTCATCCCTTCACATGACACTGGTTTGCAATTCCTTCCAACATTGCATCTGGCTGAGTTGTGGGTAAGGCTTTTCACTGGCATATTGGTTACTGAGTTTGGTCTTGGTTTTAAGTTTCTCCTAATTGTCTTCAAAAAGCATCCAGCTGGTCGTGATGACAGAAAGAAGAAAAGAAATTCCAATAGACAATATGTAACTTCAGTATTTTTCCTTCCACCTATGAGCTGATCATGTAATTTAACTCAATTATAGGAAGAGGTTTTCTTTCAGTATACGGACTGATTTCTTCTTACAACCAACTAAAAATAGCAGGAGCTATTTTTATCTTAGATATAGGCATAGGATTGGGGGTTTTTTTTAATCTAAAACATAAAAATAGATGTGCAGGTTCTGTAATTTTCTATTTTTTTATATTATTCATCATAGTACAAACACTGCAAATATTAAAGTGTTTTAACTAAGAACCATTAAATATGTTCCTTTTTACAGTTCAAATCTCAGCTGCTTATACAAGATTAGCTACTTACACAAAAACATGAGGGGTGAAATGGATTTATTTTTAATAATCCTCTAACTTTTATAGATAAACTCTATTTCCTCCACATTTTATGGCAGGTGTTTGGCATTTTGGCCTTTGTAGCAGAAATGTGCCTTTCTCTTTCAGTGTGAGAGGCAAGTGTTGAGCACAATGAAATTAACACATTGATTGGAAAACCTTCATCTGTCTGTCCTCCAAATTCTCTGGACCTCTGCTCTGATCACATGTGCCCAGACACGTGAGCAGATGTTGCTGCCCTGCAGAGAAACAGAGGGTGTCTTTTTCCAGTGCTCACAGACTTTCCCTGCAATTATTCTCACTGCCAGTACTGTAATACTGGTAACAGCATGAGTTTCTCCTCTCTGCTGACTCATCTCCTGGTAGTCTGCTTTTTTTTTTTTTCCTTTTCCCTCTTCTCTTTTGTCTGCCTGACTCGACTTAAGGTAGAAGATGATGTAACTGAGGAGGCAGCCTGAGAGTGATGGGAGATGGCCAGGTTTTGGCAATTAATAGGAAAGAATGGAAAGGTGAGAATAAGCAGAGTGTTGAGCAGCAGTCAAAAAAGGGAGGTGGCAGTGGCTGGAGCTGCAGTGTTAGAGATTTCTGTTCGAAAGAATTGGGGAGGTGCTCTAGAGAAAATGTGTGAGTGCTCCTGTGCAAGGCTCTGGAAGCTTAAATTACAGTATTCCTCAGTCTGGCCTGACTGCCAGACAGTATCTGTGAAACTAGTTGGCAATATTTGGTTTTTTCCCATTTGTTTTCCCAATCTTCCACCGATCCACACAGGCGATCAGAGACTTCAGCTGCTCCTGGACCAGCTCGAGGCTGTGTGGTGCCTCCGCAGGCCTCTATGGGAAGAGCCTGAAAAAGGCAGTACATTTCCGTGAAGAAGTCATCACAGATCAGATCTTTTCGTCTATGTGTATAGCTGAATTGTTATGGAACATAAAATAGTAAATTAAGGGAATATTGAGCTTGTAAGTCAATCACTCAAAATGTGGAAGAGGACAGAAGAGGTGCACAGACATTGAATGTGACAGTTATGTTTGAGATTCCCATAAGAGAAATGGTCAGAGTCTATATTTCTTAGTATTTTAGCCCTTAATGAGCATCTGCTCCCTTTCAGAGTGAACACCACTTCTTTTTTTTTTTTTTTTTTTTTTTTTTTTTTTTTTTTTTTTTTTTTTTTTTTTTGTTTTTTTTGAGTTTTGGCTCCCAGATGTTCCAAGTTTTGTAAAGAGTGAGCAATGTGCAAGAACCTGCCTGTGGCTCTTGTTATGAATGGTACCATGGTACTGAGCTGAAAGCACAGAGCACACTGCACAGGGGAAAACCTCAGCTCTCCTGAGAGCACACTGCACTTCTCTAACTCTTTCATGAGACAACTGAAACTGTAGCCATGCATCTCTAACTTGGATTGCAAAATGGATTCTCTATATTTAAAGGGATTTCCTAATTAAATTAAAACAGGCTCTTTAGGCCTGTCTGTGGACTGTGATGACAAACATTGTAAGGCATTCTAAGAATTTATTCTAAGGCACTGAATGATTTTTACTCTACAGAGTTTGTATGGCAATATGATCTTCAAAACTAGTTAAGTCACTTACTGAAATATACCAAAATGTCCACTGTTGGATCAGCCATTTAGGCAAAGGGCACACACCTGTCTCTGAGAATCAGGCAGCTAATTCCTTCCCTGTGATTTGAGTTTTTAATGAAAATTTATACTACAGTTTGAATTTTTCAGCTGCTGTTAGCAAAGATCTTAATGATTGCAGCAATCTTCTGAGAAGTTTAGATCCTGGTGCTACTTCTCTTATTCCTCCTTCACCTAGAGTGAAGGGTCAAGTTCTTGGTTTGGGTTTCGTGGTAGTGGTTGATTGGTTTGGTTTGGTTTTTGTTTCATTTTGGTTTTGTTGATGGTATAAAAATATACCCAAAACAATCAAATGCTATGTACTTGATTAAAAAAAAAAAAATTAAATCCTGGGCTCTCAGATACCAGCTTAGCTTTAAACAGCTTTCTTTAGTTTACACTATTTTCTTTACCAGTTATGGTGATGCAAGGACTTTTAAGGAATACATAATTTAGAGAGATGACTAGAGGAAAAATAAGTTAACCATTTGTTATAAATGTGTATCAGTGCTTATTTTTTGCTGCCATCATGTGGCCGTTTTGAGCCAGGTTTTCCTCTAGTTTGGTTACTTCCGTATTTCCAAATGTTTGAATTGAGTTATTGCCACAAAAAGGGAAGAACTGCCCTGTCTGAAGAGGCAGTGGTCTGGTGGACAAAGAACATTGCATTGAATGTCATGAAGCTGCAGAGGATTGTCCCACCTCCCTAGAACCAGCCCCTCTGAGCTGTTCGTCTGGGTTTCATAGTCCTGGAGCACCTAAATGTTCCTTGCTGCAACATCAAATAAAAATTAATTTCATTCTAATCTTCATCAGTTTTCCGTGCTTTTCAAGCAATTCATGTAACTATTGAAGCATTTTCAAATGATAATATTAGTAGAAATAGATACACTGATTTTGCTGGGTTTTAAGAGACCAAAACTAATACAAGAAAACTATTCACATTAATCTCTGAGCTCTCTTTGGATTTCTGTTTCACTGATTGAAGCATTAAGCTGGTGTTAAGGAAACATGGAATGCAGTCACTTCAGCCATTAAAAACATTATTCTGTGTTTTATTCTGTGTTTTCAACAGTTTGGCTGTGCTAGGTACTGACTCAGCTCAGCTCTGACTCTGGGCAAATAGTGGAAACTTTTTTCCCTTGCATATGCCAACTCTTAATTTTAGTACCAAGCCTGTAGAAGTGAAAGACTAACACTTATTCAGTCATGCGAGGTACTTAAGGCAAACTGTATACTCCTGCAAGTTATTTTGGTTCTGGCTGTTGCTCAACTCATGTTACCTCCCAGGGTGTGAGAGCCATCTCCTTTCAGGGTCAGCTGAAAACAAAACAGCAGGACACCAGCAAAGCAACATCAGGGTGTCAACAAATCGAGACCAATATTTAAGTCTACTGTACTAAAGTGAAAAACACGAGGTTAAGCAAGGTGTGTGTCAGTGTTTACCAAAGTCTAAAAGTTTTGTGTAAGTGGCAGTGCTTTACTGTGCTCAAGCCATGACTGATGTGATATTGTGTGAATAGCTACTGTGTTTTCCTTAACTGTACCTACATTATTCAGCATGCTTATCATGTGCACTATTTTGACCAACTGCGTATTTATGACCATGAGTAACCCTCCAGACTGGACAAAGAATGTAGAGTAAGTTGCCCATTTTTTCAATATATCTTTGTCTGTTCCTCTAGGAGTTACCATGCCAGTACCTGCAGTGCAAAATGTGCTAGCAGGAGCTATCATGAGGCACTATGACTATTTCCTCTCTGAACTATGCAAAAATGTTGAATAATGATTTAAATCTCATTCTAGTAGAACAATTGGGTAGAAAAACCATGAAAATAATTTAAGGATAGTATTCTACTGAGATTCCACTAGCTTTCTCCATGGTTTAGCAGCTACCCATTGTTTTTACCCTTCCTTATACCACTGCATTAGTAGCAGAACCATGGGCACTTAAATGTTTATGTCAGTTAAGAGCAGCATACAAGCAAAAGTATTACTAAAGTGAGAATGAGAATTCAGGGCACACTTGCATCCTTCCCTCTTTAGAGCCAATACCAGGTGTTTTACATGTTGGTGACTCAGACAGTATCCAGTAACTTATGCTCACAGCTTTCTCACTTAACAGTAAAGGCCCTAGTACTGCATACTTTTAAACTGAATGTCACCTGTAAATTTTAATATGTTATTTATTCGAAGGATTTATTTATTTTTATTTATGTACAAGATCAGGACTGCTGTATTTCAACAGCACAACTAATGCATGTACGTACACAAGTATCTCTAATTAATATAATGTGTTTTAGAAGAAATTGCTTATTTACTGTATTTCTTCTCCAGCTGTGAAATAGAAAAACTTTTCATTTGATCATCGCATTTCTGACAGAATACCAATGTAAAATATTGCTACTTAGTTTGATTAAATTTTCCTATATTTTTCAGGTATACTTTCACTGGCATTTACACATTTGAGTCACTAATAAAAATCATTGCAAGGGGCTTTTGCTTAGAAGATTTTACTTTTCTTCGAGATCCGTGGAACTGGCTTGATTTCACTGTCATTACCTTTGCGTAAGTTCTTGTTTTTTGCTTTTTCTTGGAAAGAGAAGGGCAAAAAGGGCATGAAATTAGTATCGATACATACCAATTTTGTTAAATGGAAATTCTTTTATGGACTTACTTTTGTCTAAAACAATTTTCACTTTCAAAAATGCGTTTTTTGATGTAAACTTAAATACTGCAGAAGCCATTAGTACAGCTAGTATTAGAGAGGCTAATTTCATGTCCTGCTTTTTTTTTTTTTTTCTGAGCAGAAAAGGAGCTTCCCTTTGACTTCATTCTCCAAACATACCAATCTAGTCTAGATAATTTTTAGGCTTTCAAAATAAAATCAGTGCGATTCACTTCAGAGACATTTAATTTAGCTGAAGGCTCTGAAAGTATGATGCATATTAATGCAAGGCAAACTGCAGTGAAAGGTAAACCTCTGACTGTTGCTGTTTAAGTTTTTGCTAAAAACGCCAAAGCGGTCTTGATGAAAGACCCAAGTAAGTAGCATAAACTTTGCCTAAATTCTGAATAACTGTGATTTAATCCTACAGGTATGTAACAGAATTTGTAAACCTAGGCAATGTTTCAGCTCTTCGAACTTTCAGAGTATTGAGAGCTTTGAAAACTATTTCTGTAATTCCAGGTAAGAAGTAACTGGTGTAAGGTGTTAGGCCCCTTTTACCTCCCAACTGTTCCTTTTTATCCTGTCATTGTGTTTGTGTGTGAACTCCCCTATTACAGATATGTGACAGAGTTTGTGGACCTGGGCAATGTCTCAGCGTTGAGAACATTCAGAGTTCTCCGAGCTTTGAAAACAATATCAGTCATTCCAGGTGAGAGCGAGGTTAAACACCGAGGCTGACTTTAATTCGCTGAAAGAGAATTCATAGTTTTTAAACATAAGTCTTATTTCTTTCCACAAAAAAAAAAAAAAAAAAAGCAGGAATCAGAAGATATCAGGATTCACTGAAATCTCTGATTCATTGCTTTTGAAAATGAGCACTTTCCTTTTGAAATCAGCCTTTGAGTTTAACAGATTCTTGCATGAGACATTGCAGTACACAGTGTGTGTGGTTTGCATCGTATGACGTCAAGCTTTCTTCTCCACATTCAATGAGTATTAGTAACCCTAAAGTTTTCTTACCCATGTGTATCCTACCTACATGATGTTATGTGGTATTATTTGTGAATATCTGTGTCTAAAAAATAAAACTGTTTGAAATGTTGACTTACTAAGAAAATGAAGGAATAAGATAATAAAGTATAGCATGGGTGTTGCATGGGGGATTTATTATCTTAAAAAGCTACAAGTTTCCAAACCATTTCCAGTTTTATAGCATTAAATTTGAATCCTATTTATTGTTGAACAGGCTTTTTACCACTGTCTTCTAAATCTAGTATGTTATAAAACTGATATTAGTAAAGGTTTGGAGCAAGATGTTATTGACAAATGAAAAGAAAGAAGATGTTTACGTGAGATCAGTGTACAGCATGAATAAAAAAAAGTTGCTTGTTTTATCATTGAAATAAGTTGTTTTGAAATATATGCAACTCATTCCATTCACAGTTTCAAGTGGACATAAATTTCAGCTGTTTATTCATTTTCACAAGTGAAAAAGCTCTTCACAAAAATGTTGTTTCACAGACATTACAATCATGTATTTGGGCTTCTGCATGAAATCTATAACTTTACTGGGAGACATTGTAACTTTTGTGCCTTGAAAAAGTTTCCAACATCAGAATAAAAACTCCTTTCCATTTTCAGGCCTGAAGACTATTGTAGGAGCCCTGATTCAGTCTGTGAAGAAGCTCTCGGATGTGATGATCCTGACTGTGTTTTGTCTGAGTGTATTTGCACTGATAGGGCTGCAGCTGTTCATGGGCAACCTGAGGAATAAATGCCTGCAGTGGCCTCCAGAAAATTTTACTTTGGAAACAAATATTACTTCCCAGCTAAACAGCACCATAGGTGAAAATGGTACATTGGTTAATTCAACAGTGACTCCGTTTGACTGGAAGGGGTACATTGAAGATGAAAGTAAGTATTGTCTGCAGAATTCTCACTGAAGTGGTTTGTGGCTGACCCAGTTCTTAGAAGAAGGGAGGGGAAGGGACGATGCATTTTGTTAAGACAGAGTAGGAGAAGCATTTTCTCTCTCATATGTCTACTCTAAAGGCCTGCATGGAAGAGGGAACAAGGAACACGGTCTTGCTACTTGGAATAGCTCTTTTTGTCAACTCCATCTGCCAAATTCACATCTCCCCTGAGACAGAAAAGTCTTAAAATTCAATGCTCACAGTTCATGTTGTGAGATAAGTTTGCATAGAGACTGTAGATGTAAATTAAGAACTAAAGGGGAGAGAGAGAGAGAAAAGGAAAAGAGATGCCAGTGACCAGCTGCAGAGAGAAGTTGTGGGGTCTCGGGGTGAGTCTCCTCACTTGGGTATCCTTTCCAGTGCAGCGGTGATCACAACACTTCTCCACAGCATCTCTGTGATTTTCCTTATTGTCTCCTCAAATTCCCTATAGCTTGCTCCTTCTTACTGTGCTGTTAGCACTAATTGGAGTGCCCTTTGATCAGAGTGGGTGCTGCATGGCTGGCTGGTTGTTAAGCTTGTGCATGCATGTTATTAGGTCACTTAATATAAAGCCACAAGCAAAGAATAGATAAAAGGAGGAGAAAAACAGTTGAATCTGACACCAGAGACAATTGCTTCCTGTGAGCACCTGCTGTGACAATGGTGTGATTGCAAGTGCCATGTCATGAGAATAAAAGTGACATGAAGAACAACATGAGGACACAGGACAAATAGTGCCACAGAGACTGTGGAAAATGCTGCCACAGCAGCTTATGTGTAAGGCTGCAGGGAAACTGAAAGGCAGGATAGAGATGAGCAATTGAAACAATGTAGAGGCTGAGGCTCCTAAGGCACTCCAGGGCAGCCAGGACTGACTAATTAAGGATAAACGTCTGCAGCCAAAAAGCTAAATTATATCCTGTTCACATAAATAAATTATTGACCAGGAAGACAGAATTACCCCTGTATTTAGCATTACTGCAGTTGTTACTGGAATACTATATAAAGTTCAATTTAGATAGAAAGTTGAAAAAATGGAGGAAGTTCAAAAAAGAGCAGAATGATTAAAGGGTTGGAAAACATGCTTTATACCAAGATAGACCAGGATCTCAGCCTACTTAGCATATCAAAGAGAAGGTTTAAGGGGTGATTTGATCACAGTTAAAAAAAAAAAAAATCCATGGGGAACAGAATTTTCATCGTAGACATATCTTTGATCTAGCAGGCAGAGATATAACAGGTTCAAGAGCTGCAAGTCAAAGCCAGACAAATTCTGAATAGAAGTGAGACAGCTTCTAAATGTGATCACACAGCTAATCAATGACTATGATGGATTTCCATTCGAATTTCTTAAACCAATCTTTCTGCGAAACTCAATTTACTTGAACATGTGAATTCATAGGGATCCCATGCCATGGGGTATGACAGTCTAAGCAGTCTCCTAATGAAGGCCTAGACTTCAAGGCCAAACTTAATTTCCTGACTTTTTAACAAAGAATTTATAGACTTAAGTTCTGATTTCATTTGATTTAAAGAAGACCTGAAGCCCCCTGAAAATAAAGCTCAATTGAATTGGTTCCAGGAAGTACTTTATTGAATGGCTACATCTGCCTTTGGTATATTTACAGAATTTCATATGTATTATGAAATTTATAATGAAATTATGAGCCTTATTATGAAGTTAATAAGGTTGTCCTTGCTTACCAGCAGTTTCAAAGAGAAAAATTATCTTCTCACAGCTTCCTGCTCTCTTTTTGCATGTGGGTGAGCAGATAGGATATAAAACAAGCTGCTTCACAGGGCAATAAGCTGCTCTTTACCTGCAGCTCAGAGCAGTGCAATGGCAGTGTCTTTTGTAGGAATTATGGAAGTAAGTACTATTATGTCATTAGTTGTGTATACTATGCAGAAAAATGCATGTAAGCCCTAATTTTAGCACTGAGCTCATTTTTGGAGACACCATTTAGAGGGTCTTTACATAAGCATTCCTGGCATTTAATGAGTCAAGCACTTTTTTTTTCCCCTTTTTCTTTTTCCAAGATAATAATTCTGGTAAACTTAGCTCTGATAAGCTGAAGTTAGTCTTAACAAGCTTTCCATAAGCAATTTTTTTCTGAGAAAAAGCATCTCACAATCTATTTTATGAAATAATAATTATTCTCTGTGCTTCTCATATTATACCCTATGCTTACTCAAACAGCTTTAATATTTCTTGAAGTTTGGTGCTCACCTAGCAGGGAACTTTTCCCATTTCCCAATCAATTAAAGAGGAGCCAAACTTACACCATTGGTGTAATGAGAGATTTTTCACCTCTCTTTGGTAAACCTGCTTATACTGCTCAACTTGTGTGTTATAAAAATTTTCCTATGGTGATAATATTTTGAGCACTTGCCCAAGTGTACCAGTGCACTCAGAGAAAGCCTGTGTGGCTCTAATTTCTGTGGAGCTGACAAGTACAGCAGCCTTGCAGGGCACATCTTATCTGGAGCACAGAACCTGAATGCAGACCTGTTGTAGCAGTTCAGCTCAGCTGGTGCAGTGCTGATCAGGACTGACTGCTCCATGTAAACCACATCAAGGCAGGCTTGAATTCTTCCCAACAAGCTGCTGTGTTCCAGAATGTTTTAATCACGATTAGCTGACATAAGGCGGAATAAAATTTGCTTCCTAAGGGTCAGCTGTGGCCAGCATCCTGTCAGCTTTCTGTTTACAGCTGTGTTTCAGCACAGAGCAGCTCTGCAATGCACACCAGCCCAGAGTGACAGCAGCCACACACAGGGCTGTGCAATTGGCACAGCACAGGAGATTGCTCCCTGTGAGATGTGGGTGCATCATTGGACACCGAAATGAGTCCTTTGCAAAGTGTCAGAACAAAGTCTACATACAGCTTAAAGACTCATTTTTCCAAATGGTGAATTTTGCTCACAGGATGGAGTGATGCAGCTGGCCCAGGTACTGTTCCCTTCTTGCAGCAAATCAATACATGCTGAGCCAGCAGGTTGTGACACCTCCTCAGACTCAGAATTCATTAGTGCCTGTAGCAGCTTGGCTTGGGCAGCACAGGCAGAGTCAAGCTGAAACTCACCTGCACTCATTTTCAAATGAGGTCATGTTAAGGGAATCTAACAAGACAGTTAAACAGAAAAGAAATCCAACGTGGGGTTTAAATGGTCTCAGGAAGCAAAAAAGGTACCACCTTGATTCTGAAGCTGCTATGATTCTGAAGTGTTGGAGCTAGGGAGGTGCTCAGAGGAGCATCACCATCGTCCCTGCCCTGTCCTTACAGACAACCTTAGGCAACGCTTTTGGATTCCATCAGAAATGTAACACATTTCTGTATAAGTATAAAAAACATCCTTCTGCCTGTGACCAAATGGGAGATTGTTATTACAGGGGAAGCTTGTCCTGTGATGATTTTTTCAAAAATCAAGACTTCAGCAATCAAGACCATAGGTATCTGCTTTGAAGCAGAAAAGAAAAACACTTCTCAAGGATACAGTCAAGATCAATCTTAATAAGCACAAAGTTTTTCTCATCTCTTTGTTCTTGTAAGAAGAGATAGGTCAATGTCTTTGTTGTCTAAACCACATAAAATGTCCTTTAACTACGGCATTACTGTACAGACATTGGTATGATTGGTTACAGGGTGATTTGGTGGAACTTAACCAATTTATTTTACTAAGGTGTTCAAAAATTTTGTCATGTACTCTTAAAATCTTAAGAAGTTGTGACTGCTGCAGTAATTATGTCTGAGTTGAATTTAGGTGTATGCCAGGGCCTTCATAGAGTCAGTGAGCTACAACTGCAGTGTGTGCACACCCATGGCCATTAGAGCCACTGGCAGTTGGGTGGGTTTTTGCAGGGTTTACATATTAGATAACTGTCACAAGTGCTTCTGAGCAACAAACTGAAACCCCTGGCAACACTGATCAGGAAGTTTTGAAGAAATTATGAGATCATATTTTCAGATAGATTGTAATTATTCTAATAAACAACTGTACATTATTTCACAAAGCATCGTTTAGTTCAGTGATCACACAGAAGGGAGAATCCACATCCAGAAGCATTTGACAGAATTTTTAGTAAATCTTGGCATTTTAACAGTGAGTGCTGTGAGCAATAGTGCTTAATGAAATTCATAATGTCATTTACTCTAAAGCTGTTGTCCTGCTGAGAAAATAGCACTGTTTGTTTAAAATTGGATCAGAAATCACCTTAAAACTTTTAGAGATAATAGCTATATTTTGAATTTTATAATTTTTTAAATTCTTTTTGAAACAGGTCATTTTTATTTTCTGGAAGGGCAAAACGATGCTCTGCTTTGTGGAAATAGCTCTGATGCTGGGTAAGAATGAATTTCATCATATTATTGCACTGTGTAGAAATTAGATTCACATTCCATAGATGTGCAGTTTGAGTGGGGCTTATTTTGAGTGACCACTTCCTTTCACATAAGAAAGGCTTTTATAGTGGGCTTAAGATTTGTATTCTTGATCAGAGCTCAGTGGACTGGTCAGGTAAACTGAGGGTTTGCATGATGAATGAGTAATTTAGTGTCAGTATAGCTCCTGCCTGGTTGATAAGTAAAGGAAGAGCAATACCTGATAACGAAAACTTGTAAAATGTGTTACTTTGCAGTTCTGGCTGCACATATGAGTATGCTAACATCCAGCTGATAATATTAAAATGACTAAATAGCTAATGTCCAGTTTGTCTTTGTAGGCAGTGCCCAGAAGGATATACTTGCGTGAAAGCTGGTAGAAACCCCAATTATGGGTACACAAGTTTTGACACCTTCAGCTGGGCTTTCTTGTCACTGTTTCGGCTAATGACTCAGGACTTCTGGGAAAACCTTTATCAATTGGTGAGAAATTTTTAATGAAAAATAGACCAAATATGTTTGTATCAGTGATGCAAAAGGACTAGAGTCAATTTTCTTCTCTGAATTTTATAGTATGAAAACCAGAACTGTTAACATATACTTGCTTATAAATGTATTCTTATTTCCAGACTCTTCGTGCTGCTGGGAAGACATACATGATATTTTTTGTACTGGTGATTTTTCTGGGCTCTTTCTACCTGATCAACCTGATCCTGGCTGTGGTTGCCATGGCCTACGAAGAACAGAACCAAGCAACAATGGAAGAAGCAGAGCAGAAAGAGGCAGAATTTCAGCAGATGCTGGAACAACTGAAGAAGCAACAAGAAGCAGCACAGGTATCATTTATGGTATAGTAATGCAGGACTGTGAGAAAGTGAGTTTACTAGAGATACTCAATTTCTGCTTTCTGAATTTGGAAATATAAATGGTCTTTCAATGACTGAGCTAGCTCAGAGGTTTTCTATTCTGCACTGAAGAGGGGTATTGTGAATGAGTCAGCCATCAAGAAGGAATATTCAAAACTAGGTATAGGTTATTCACTATGTTTTTCTAGTCTAGTGCCATTAGTGCAGTCTGGTAGATTTCTGCATTTAAAATTTACTCATGAAGGATGAGAGAAGTATGACCAACACATATCTTGAGTCAACTGATTAATAATAATTAGAAGAAAAACCTAGGGAGAGAATATCCTACAGAAACCGTTAAGAACTGGGACTATTGGAGTAGAAACTATGTATAAGTAAATTAAAGAAAGGAAAATGTTAGGTCATGGTTTGCTCAATTCCTTCTGCATCATGGCAGGCAGCAGCAGTGGCAGCAGCAGCAGTGACAGCATCTGCAGAGTCCAGGGAGCCCAGTGCTGGAGGAGAAGCAGGAGGGCTCTCAGAAAGTTCCTCAGACGCATCAAAATTGAGCTCAAAGAGTGCAAAAGAGAGGAGAAATAGAAGAAAAAAAAGGAAACAGAAAGAACAGTCCGGAGGAGAGGAAAAAGATGAAGATGAATTTCACAAGTCAGAATCAGAAGACAGCATCAGAAGGAAAGGTTTCCGATTGTCTATTGAAGGCAATAGACTGACATATGAAAAGAAGTATTCTTCTCCACATCAGGTACTGCTTATAGTTGTTGTTTTTTAAGGAAAAGCATATATTTAAAGCATCATAGGCTGTTGCAAAACTACTTTAGTCTTCCTGAAGTACAATAATATGATGCTACTGCATAAACAAAGGAAATGCTGGTACTTTAGTTACCTTAATTAGTGTTGCTAGGGCTTGAGAGGAAGTGCTCTAGCTGCTAGATTGCCTTGTTAAAAAAAAAAAAAAAACAACCTCAGAATTAAATGTAACCTCATATCTCTGTTCTTTTAATGGGATTATTTAAAAATCATATTAAAATATTCTCTTATTGATTATGTAGGGTTCTTTTTAGCATGATTATACATTATCTAGACTTGCTAAAATGCTACAGTATTTTTCTGTCATGATAGCCTCACATTTTCCTCTTGTTTCAATGATGTTTGAGCCAATGCTTGTTCACTATGGGCAAGATCCTTCATACATGAAACAAAGTGCATGTATGGACTTCCTTTTTTTCTTGGTGGGAATTATGCAGCTAATTTATTTTGGCAACTTCAGCTGAAAAAGGAGTGTTCAGCACTGCTTTTGTCTTAAGTATCCATGAACAGTGATACTTCTATCTGTGAAATATTTCTCTAATGAAACACATGCAAAAATCTCACAGCATCATGTAGCTTCCAGGTGATATGGTTACTCTTATTTAAGAAAAGAAGAAAACCAATACTAATCTAATAACAGTGCTAAGTTGGAGGATTTCAGCTAATAATCATGTTTTTCATTTACCTGCAGTCTTTGCTGAGCATTCGTGGCTCCCTGTTTTCCCCAAGGCGCAACAGCAGAACAAGCCTTTTCAGCTTCAGAGGTCGAGCGAAGGATGTAGGATCAGAAAATGACTTTGCTGATGATGAGCACAGCACTTTTGAAGACAATGACAGCAGAAGAGATTCTCTCTTTGTGCCGCGCAGGCACGGAGAGCGGCGCAACAGCAACATCAGCCAGGCCAGTAGGTCATCCAGGATGCTGGCAGTGTTTCCAGTCAATGGGAAGATGCACAGCACCGTGGATTGCAATGGGGTGGTTTCCCTGGTTGGTGGACCATCTGTTCCTACATCGCCTGTTGGACAGCTTCTGCCAGAGGTGATAATAGATAAACCAGCTACTGATGACAATGTAAGAAAGTTTTAAATAGCTCAGGCATGGTGGCCTTTTCTTACTGCACCAGCCAGTGTTTTCTACAGAATGGAACCCTTGGCAATGCTTCCTGGTTGGTCAAGCTATGAATGCTCCTGCATCTTGTAAACTCTTTAGTAAATAAAACAGCTAAGATAGGTTTGCAAGCTAAGCATTTACTTACAAAGATTCACATAACTAACAAATGCAAGTCACAGTTTCCAAGTAATAGAATAATAACTTTCACATTCATAAAAATGCTGTGCTTCACTGTATTACTGTGCCATACTTTCCTTTAGCTGATCTAAAGGTCCATTTAGCTATCGTAGTTGACAATGGAAAATATTATACAACGTTATATAACTCCAATCAATATGATGCTGTATTACTACTATCAAAATTAGCATTATTAGTTAATTTTGATATCACTCTTCCTTATCAGCTTGGTTAAAAATGTAAGGAAGTTGTCAATTCCTTATTACCATTTATTTTTCATTCCTATATATTTTCCATCCATTTCTGGTGGAGAATTGTAGTATAGACAACAAATAGTTCATTGGAAGATCAAAGTTTTCAGTACATACCTCTAAAAATGCAAATGTCTGTGTGAACACATGGGCAGCACATATTGCTGCCATTCTCTTACCATACAAAGGTAAGAGAAAATGTCTCTAAAAAATTTCTTGCTTAGTTCAAATTTGTCTACTCAGACTGCTAAAAAATACTAGCATGAGGAAGCATGAGGAAGTCAGACTTTTCTTACTTGCTACAGTTTGATTATGAGAAAAGACTGTTGCAAACCCCAGAATATTCTGTCAACAGGAGCAAGGAAAAAAAATTACTGTTTGCAAAATTTTGTGCAATATTTTGAACTCAACCCTTTTCCATTTGTTTAAATTTGTTTAAATGTTCAAAGACTTTTCATATCTTAAAGAGAAAAATTCAAAATTTGAGTAAATAAGCTCTCTCTCAATCTTGAACTGTAGGTACCTGTGACCTAATGGAATTCTAAAATTATTTAAAAGGTACTAAAAAGTAATAAAAGTCCGACATGATAAAATATGAAGTGCACGAAGCACGTGTCCAAGCTAAGACACTACTAACAGGCTTTTGTAGTATTTGCTTATCTGGTTGTTTCTGCAACGTGGTCTCACCTGCTATCGTTCTCTGTATAGGGCACCACGACAGAACCAGAAATGAGGAAGAGAATATCAGGTTCTTTTCACGTTTCTATGGACTTCCTGGAAGATCCAGCTTTAAGAGAAAGAGCCATGAGTATTGCTAGCATCCTCACAAACACTGTGGAAGGTGTGTGCTGTGCATAGCTTAATATTTAATCCTGTTTTTCCCATGGACTTCTGAAAGTTTGAGTTGAAACTTGAAAACAGATTTAAAATAGCTTAAGTACAGATAACATCCAACAAACTGACAAATATTTATCAGCAAACTCAAAGCTCTTTATTTATTAAGGTTATTACATAACTAAGCATTAAAGTTATTACATAAGGAAGCATTTCTATTTCATTGTTTTGTCACCATCTAACTCATGTGCATGGTCATAGCTGAGTGGGTACCTATGCATAGTAATTAAAAATGTATGACACATAAATGACACAAGAAAGCCACTTAACATTTTTCGAACATATACAACTATTGTTAAAATATATAAGCAGTTTTGCAGTTATATTTATTCAGTCATTCTGTAAAGCTATTCTAGGTGATCAAAATGGTTTTTTTCTTGAATTCAGAATGAACACTTTCACTTAAATGCTACAAATTTCAGAATAAAAATATTGACATACTTGAACAGTAGGTGGGAGAAACAAGCTGAAGTGTAATCAAGGAAAAATTAAATACATAATACAAACCGATGCATAAATTGCTTCTCATTGGCATAGTGATTGTAATACAAAGACATTGTGCTTGACAGATGAGCTTTGAACATAGCAAATATATTCAATAGCAATTTTTAAAGGCTTTCCTTAAAAGCCCTGTGGAATGGGGGCTTAAAGGAGGTTAATCAGTACCACTACAGACTGAAAACTTGACTGGATCCATACTGGAATGAGGAATGTCAGAGAAATCACATAGTTACATATATAAACTTTCTTTTCCCCACAGAACTTGAAGAATCGAGACAGAAATGCCCACCGTGTTGGTATAAATTTGCAAATATTTTCTTGATCTGGGATTGCAGTCCACATTGGTTAAAAGTTAAACATATTGTCAACTTAGTGGTAATGGACCCATTTGTTGACCTGGCTATTACAATTTGCATTGTTTTAAATACACTCTTCATGGCTATGGAACATTATCCAATGACCGACGAGTTCAATAATGTACTTTCAGTTGGGAATCTGGTAAGTTTGTTGGGGTTATACATTCATGATTTGGAAGGAAATATGCCTGTAATAACTGAAAGAAAAGGTTTTAACAGCTTTTTGGGTGTTTATTTGCTTTCAGATATAAGTATCAGAACATTTTTGTAAATTGGACTGTCAACCCTGACTCATGTAGCTTAGGATACTGTAAAATCAATATATTGCTGTGTTCTGCAAAATCAAATTAAAAATTTAAAAATTGGCTCCAATGCTACATTAAGTAAAGTCCATCTTAAGCAGAGTTTGATTTGTGTGACTACTAAACCAGGAAATGCATTGTTTCCATGAAACAGACACTATGCAAATAAATGCAGTGTGAATTTCTCAATCAATACAATACAAATCTTTAAATTATGAATGTGTTTTTAATTGCTGTTTCCTGAGCAGAAATTTACAATAGCTAAAACATCCCTTTAAAAGCATTTCTAGAATTTTCTGTGCAAAAGTCTTTTTATATAGATAAGTGGATTGTTTTCTTTCTATGTTTTATGTAAAAGAATATCCCGCAGTACTTTTTCCTCTCCTATTTTTTATTGTTTTTATCCTCTGATAATTAGTAAGATGTATTTTCCTCAGGTTGTCAGGTATATTTTCTCCCTTTCTCTCTGCTTCAAAAAGATAAAATATTAAAGATTTCATGAGTTAACTTTTTGTAGCTCACCTGCTTTTGAACTGACAGGTTTGATCTCATAGAAGTATCTGCAGCTGCAGTCCTACTTTATCTCCTTCTTTAAGAATTTATTTCTTATAATGTGATTTTTAATAATCCTTGTTTTGTAATGAGCAACAAATCGTTCATGTAAATAACTATAGAATTTAGGGGGGGGAGAATGAATAGAAAATTCTATAGCTGATTTTCATATACTTAATATAAGGGAAATGCTGAACCTTGTTTCCTAATAAAATGTAAAATCTTATATTGTAGCATTTTATAGGTTTGTTTTCCAACCAAGAAAATTCTAATTAAATCTTGGTGTACCTCTGACTACAAAGGGAGTGTGAGAGAACCTGTCTATAAGCACCACATTCTCCCAGTTTTAGGCTCCCTGACATAATCCCCTTCTGCAATAGAGAGGATCTCAGAGGTTGCCTGCTCCAGTAGCTCCACTTTAAAGCTTCTTGTGCTGTTCTGATTGTTAGGAACCTGTCAGCTTTTCAAACTGTATCTTTCCTATGTCTTTCTCAGGGGTTCCAGTCCTGTATCTTAAAAATTGGTAACCTTTCCCTCTCTGGTGTTTGTATCTAGAGTGTATTTAAAGACTAACAATCTATCTTGAGTATTGTGTTCCCAGGCAGAGCAAGTCAGACTTCTTTCCTGTCTCCTGATTATCCCACTTAGATTATTCTCTTTAGCTGTCCTATTTTCTTTTCAGCATGCTGAAAAATGGGTTATCAAAACCAGAAAAAACAACAACAACAACAACAACAAACAAACCAAGAACAGAAAACCTGTCAGAGCAGGGCTCAAGCAGTTTTTAACTGACTTTAGTACATTCCTATCCTAGAAGAAATTCTTCCAAGTCTTCTCTCAAAACTACTCAGGGTTATTTCTTTGGTGGGTCTTAAAAATAATTCCTACTTCATTCAGCATAGAAACTCATGATGAGAAACCACTACCAGCAGCACTTTGTTTAAAATGCATTCTTAAATACTCTTTTATTCCTGACATCGAAGGGTTCAAGCCAACCAACGTTGCTGCTACTTCTGGGCACACCCAGGTAGAAGTTACTCAGCTTCAAGAAATTGTTGTACCTCAGCACATCATAATGTATCTAAGTTTCTGTATCAACTGAGGTACATTATAATATACCATTTATTCATCTGATCTAAATAATCACAGCTCTGTTGAACTGAATTATAAGCAGGTCATAGCAGGCAAGAAGCTGCCCCCCTGCAGTCTTAGATTTGGCCTAATTTGTAATTTGTATACCAAGAAAGAGATATACCATACAATTTCTTGGAAAGCATTCTGGTTTATGTTCTGAAAATCAAATCTGGGACATTTTTTGTACTGCACATGAGAAAGTCCATCTCCTTAGAAAGTTGAAATTGGATTTTAAATGTCGTAAAACAGAAGTTTATGTAATTTGCTTGGTATAAAATTTAATTAATAGAAAAATTACCTGGTTTTCTGACACTTGTTAAGGGAAAGTGGGCATAATAAATCACTACATTAAATGTAACTATTTTAAAGTACTGCTTTTGGATAAGATGTAGCTTGAATTAAACTAGATCTGGAGTATTATGTTTCACCTTGAAATAACAAACTGCCCTTTGAACTCAGGTCTTCACTGGAATCTTCACAGCAGAAATGTTTCTCAAGATAATTGCAATGGACCCTTACTATTATTTCCAGGAAGGCTGGAATATTTTTGATGGCTTTATTGTAACACTTAGCTTGGTTGAACTTGGTCTTGCGGATGTGGAAGGACTATCTGTTCTTCGATCATTCCGATTGGTAAATATACTTCAATTGTACTGATTTTTCAATGTGGCTTCATTAAAATAATTTTATTTTTTGTCTTAAAAATTTGCTTGATGTTTGCCATGATACTGATCCTGAGGACAGTTTCATTACCACAAATCCTTACTAATTGTGGTATCTTACACTCTTCAGTGGAAATTGATAGAGATCCAGATAGATAGCAGTGGGTGCCCTGGGCCTATTTCCAATGTATCCATGGTATATACACACTTTAAACATCCAACTATGCAGAAATAAATTGATTCACTAGTGGTACTATGATCTGATTGGCATCACAGGGACAGATCTCTACAAACACTAGTTTAAAAGTTGTCCAGATTATTTTAACAGGTGAACCCTAGATTTTAAGTTCAAATCAGTAGCTTCTTTGGCCTTCAGTAAAAGCTCTGCTTTGAGAATATCAAATTACAATTTTACAAATTTTTCTTGAAGGAAACGTTCAACTTCATGCTTTTAGACAAGATGACACCCTCTGAGCAGTCATATTAAACAGTCTTAAAGGCATATTTTGCAGCAATATCCTTCCATAAATTTAAAATATCCTTTTGCCTTTCTGGTTCTCCTAACAATATTTTTCTTTCCTTCCAGTTAAGAGTTTTCAAATTGGCAAAATCCTGGCCGACACTAAATATGTTGATAAAAATCATTGGTAATTCCGTGGGAGCTCTGGGCAATCTGACCCTGGTGCTGGCCATCATTGTGTTCATTTTCGCTGTGGTTGGGATGCAGCTCTTTGGGAAAAACTACAAGGAATGCGTCTGCAAAATTGCAAGTGACTGTGTGCTCCCGCGCTGGCACATGCAAGATTTCTTCCACTCTTTCCTGATTGTATTCCGAGTGCTGTGTGGAGAATGGATAGAAACCATGTGGGACTGCATGGAGGTTGCTGGCCAAGCCATGTGCCTTACAGTCTTCATGATGGTCATGGTGATTGGAAACCTAGTGGTATGTAATCAAAGTGTTAGCAAAAAATGATTTGGCAAGAGAGTGGTCTCAGTCCTGAAGTGAGCGAAGAGCTCTGGCTCTGCTTCAACAAAGCACTTAAGCAGGTGGTTTCAAGAAATGCTTAAAGTTAAGCTTAAGAGCTTTTTTGGATAGAGAACAAAATATTCTGCCATGTCAAAATCGTAAGAATGTCCAAGTGGGCACTTAAGAATGTGACTAATTTCTCTTTTGGCCCTTTCAAAATATTTTGTGCTCCAAATAATTTTAGTTTGTGGTCTCTTTATAAACCATTTGCTGTGTATTTTTTTTTATTATTATTTATACCATATGATTAGTCACCTGAATAATCTAATTTCTGTTGTGTGATGGGATAAATAAAACTTTTTAATGATGCTGAACAGCAAATCTGATAGGTCCATTTTTAGATACAAGCTTTGACACCAAAATATTTACATACTGTGGGGAATTAAAGACACATTTACAGATATAAGTCAGTTGTACAAATATTTTTGAATAGTGAGCAGGAACTAAGCTAAGTGAAATAAGCTTGGTTTTTATGGAGAAGAGAAAAATTTTTGAGGGTACTTTTTTGGTTGTGGTGAATTATTGGGATTTCAGTCTTTGATGTCAATAATAGGACATTTTTTAATAAAATTAATCTTATCTTTTTAAAATAAAGTCTAGAACATCTTTTTTTTAAAAATCTTTCTGCAGGTACTGAACCTATTTCTGGCCTTGCTCTTAAGCTCATTTAGTGCAGACAACCTTGCTGTGACAGACGACGATAATGAAATGAACAATCTCCAGATTGCTGTGGCAAGAATGCAGAAAGGCATAGATTATGTGAAGAGAAAAGCACGTGAATTCATCCAAAAAGCTTTTGTTAAAAAACAGAAAGCTTTAGATGAAATCAAGCCACTTGAAGATTTAAACAACAAAAATAGCTGTATTTCTAACCATACAACCGTGGAACTAAGCAAGGACCATGATTATATTAAAGATGCAAATGGAACCACCAGTGGTATAGGCACAGGCAGCAGTGTGGAAAAATACATAATTGATGAGAGTGATTACATGTCATTCATAAACAACCCAAGCCTCACTGTGACAGTGCCCATTGCTGTGGGTGAATCCGACTTTGAAAATTTAAACACAGAAGAATTTAGTAGTGAATCAGACCTGGAAGAAAGCAAAGAGGTATTTAGATATTTTTTTCATTTCTCTCTGATCTTTTGAGGGTCTTTGTTATGTGGGATTTGGTTTGATTGTTTAGGATTTTTTTTGTTTTACTTGTCAGAAGCCAGTGTGTTCAATTCTTAATCATTTATTTTGGCATTTCTTTGTAGATAGGCATAAATGAGTATATAAAGGAGGACTTAATTCTTGAGGAAAAGAAGTGTGAAAAAGAGTTAAAAATTATAGCCTGTTAGAGGGGATAAGAGGCCATGTAATGAGAGACTCAACTAATCCATAAAAACTATGTATGGTCCACATGGTAGTTATAACAACTTGTAGGGGACAGTGCCTTAGTTGCAGTGTTACTCCACCAGAAATTTTTGTTTGCCTTCTGTGACAAGGGTCTCATGAGGAGTGTGATACATCTTCTCTCTGCCTCTTGAAAAAGCATATATAAACCAGAAAATGTATAAATAGTTTATGTAACTCCTTTAGACATTCTTTTAGACATATGAATTATTTTAGATTTTAAAACTGTCAGCTCTTCTACACCTAGTTTCCCATAAAAAGAAGTCTTAACCATAGACTCTCCCATATACTTCAAGTTCACTTGGTTGTTAAAATTGAAAAGAATCAACAGATGAAAACATCTACTGTTGATAAAGGAATGCTAAAGCAGACTATTGATAGAAAGCCTTTTTGAGAACTGTAATTTTAAAAAGCATATTAAAGCTATAACTGTTGCATTACATAACTTTTTGTATGCAGCTATTTTAGCAAAATAATTTAAATTGATTCGATGACAGAATTTGCAAAACAACTACACCCTCAATGACTTATTTTGTTGCCATTTTAGTCAAATTAGAAAATTGCCTTTCCAGACACTTAACAATATTAATTTTCTCACTTGAGAAACCTCAGCCTTAACCAGCTAGTTCCCATTTTGGTTGCAATGCAATTTTTTTTTACAGGATAGCTCATCTTCCCCCTTCTGTCCCACTGTTGTATTGCTACCAGTGCTTCAGACACCCAAATTTTAAGGTAGCTGAATTCTTTATCACTATCCTTTCAGTGTGTGTAAGAGCCCTCTAGTGCTCTCAGCAAAAACTTGGTGTTAAGCTAAGTGCAATTTTTGAATCCTCCTCCAAGAAAGGAGACCTACACAAAACAGCCTCTACCCACAGCAACTTATTTCAGAGACAGTGTTGTTCCCATTTCCTAATTAATATCTGCAGCATTAATAATTATTTTCCTGTTAAATATTAGCTAAAATGTCTATAATTTATTTGACTTATGCTTATGAACCACTGCTACAATAAAGGTTCTTAAAATTTCTTCCAGCACATTATGAACCACCCCCAGCATGAAGAATTTAAAAATAAAACATTTAAACAAAGACCCTTTAGAAGAAAACAATGACATACCATCTATTCTCCACAACTGCCTTCATGCTGTCCAGTCCAGTCTTCCAACCCATTCCAGAGCAGAAAGTCAAATACAAAGACACCAGCTGGTTTATAACTGACCAAGGGAGAATTGATCCTGCTTAGACATAGGCTCAGTTTAGGAAAGCTTAGGAAAGCTCTCTGCTGATGCACTGCTAACCCTGTAGGATCAGGGTTACCTTTTATCCCATTTGAACTGTGACACTTCTGACTTTCTGCTACCACTGCTTTAGTAAGAGTTTTGTTGTTACTGTTTGGGGTTTTTTGTCCTCAGTACCAAAAGGTCTGCTGCCACCCAGCACTGATGAACCTGGGAGGAGGCTGCAGCCAGGTGGGGTCAGGCTCCTTCCCAAATAAGAAGAGACAGGATGAGGAAATGGCCTCAAGCTGCTGTAGGGGATGTTTAGATTGGATATTGGGGAAAATTTCTCCACTGACAGGATTGTCAAGCGCTGGAATAGGCTCCCCAGGGAAGTGGTTGAATTGTCATACCTGAAGGTATTTAAAAGATGTGGCACCTGGGGACATGGTTCAATAGTGGTCTCGGCAGTGCTGAGTTTATGGTTAGACTCAGTGATCTATATTGCAGCTGTTTCATTATTTTGTTTAGCCATACATATTTAAATATATTTCCTTCACAATTTTGCCCAAGTTTTAGCCACAGTACCAAAGAGATAGATTGCAACCAGGTTCCAGCTGCACATTATGTGTCACAAGTTTTTGGATTTTTAAGACGAGAATTAGCTGAAGTGCATTCCTTTTTTTTTTTTTTTTTTAATTTGGTTTCCAACTTATGCCTCACTCTCTTTATGCTCATCATGTTGTTGAAAATTTGTTGATAAAACACAATCTGATTTTTTTCCTTAAACTACCTCAGCCTTATTGTATGCAGATTCTGCTTCACTCTAAACTAGACTTCCAGCAATTTTAATCTGGATTTACTAACCCCTGGAGTATGGCCTTCTCTGTTTTTTTTCCTCATTCCTCTGAGCTCCCACCTCATTTACGTAGTTATTTTTAGACTCTTACCTGATTTTCAGTAGACACTACAAATTCCTGTATATTTTTTAAGCTTCATTATTTCTATGTAGGTCAAGAGATCATTATGACTTATGGCTTGTTGTGATCATAAATCTCTTCAGATTTAGCATTACCCACATTTTTCAGTTTAAAGCACAATTTTGTTTGAAGTCTGATCTGATACTGATGCACCTTCTATTTAATAGATTCATACAGTACAGGAAGAAAACCAGACTGTATAAATTTCCCAGACATTTATCAACAATTGACTTATGTTGAACTCTAGAACATTCAAAAACATTGTCTAATTTACATATTCCAGAATCAAATAATATTTGCCTTTAAATTATTTGCTGTTCATTTGTGATGCTTCTTTCCTTTACAGAAGTTAAATTCATCTAGTTCATCTGAAGGCAGCACAGTTGATATTGGACTTCCTGCAGAAGAACAACCAGAAGCTGAACCTGAAGAAGCCCAGGAGCCAGAGGCCTGCTTCACAGAAGGTATTTGGAAGAAAAACATTTGTAATAATTATTAATAGAATTACAGAACCATTTTCTATGTAAGTTAAGTATTAAGATTTATTAACCATATTACCCTTTTTTTTTGTGTTTAAGCTCTGATTATTAGCAGTAGTACTTTTAGTCCATAATACATTACATGGAAACTGATACCACAACTATACTATGTATTGGATAAACAGTTAAGAAAACATTTTATTGGTAATGTATCTCTATTTTTAAAATAAGAAGTATGTAGTACTGAAAGTTTTATTTTAGTATGTTACTGTACTTTCAGAGTTTAGTTAAAGATACTAAACACACTATTTAAAATATTTTTTCACAGATATCTAAGTGCTTTTTAAAGTATACATTACTACAATAGCTGTTTAGTGATAAATAAAAATTGCACTTAGATGATCTTGTGAAAAGTACTAAATCAATCTTCTACAAATTGGCAAAAGGAGAAGCCAAGGGATCTTTTGTGCCACCTGGGGAAAGAACAGTCTAACCTGTTGGACTCCTTCATCTTTCATTCTTCCTTCTATTGGCCCACAATTCAATGAAACTCCAATCTGGTCATAAATGTTTTTCCAATGGCATTTCCTTGGGAGAAACCTTATGGATGTGTGGATGTGAAGAAGGTGGAAAAATAAATACTTTTTAAAACAGTAGTATAAGGATACAAATGTAATTTTTGGTATCTGTAAACAAAAGTTAGATTTAGGCATTGGAGAATAAATGCTACTGTCAGGTTGGATTACTTCTGGACATGATAACAGATCATTCTTTAGAAATTTACATTGAACTTATAAGAGATAGTATTGTAACAGTCTAGGATTTGTCATGGAAAATACCATTATTTATTACTAGTATTTTTCTACATAAAATCAGTAGCTAAATCATAAAAGTGTAAAATAAGTTAGGGCTACAAGTTAGAGAAAAGCTCAGAACTCAGACAAGAGGCTTAGATTTTTTTAAGGCAATGAATGCAACATTGTCTGAATTGAGTATCCTGAATAAAAGCTGGTACAGTTTAATAAGCAAAATCTCTCTTTTTTTTCCTCCTCTCATTGCATACAATGCTCTAAAGGCTGTGTAAGAAGGTTCAAGTGCTGTCAAGTAAGTATAGAAGAAGGGAGAGGAAAGCAGTGGTGGAACCTTAGAAAAACCTGCTTCAGGATTGTTGAACACAACTGGTTTGAGACTTTCATTGTCTTTATGATTCTCCTCAGTAGTGGAGCTTTGGTAAGTAAAGCATGAACAGAATTTTTCCATGTTGTCAGAAAACTCCTTAAAATTGCCTCTTCTAACACTGCTTTAACTTAACACACTTCCATGTCTTCAGATGGTAGGACTAAATTTTATTCAGGCCTTGGGAAAAACAGCAAAAACAGTCTCTTCTTAACAACATGTAGAAAGAACAGACATAAGTGATTAGAGAGAGCCTCTTCCATTGCTGGAAGTGGCAGTGATGTGCCTCAGGCAGAGAGAAACAGCAAGTGAAGAAGAGAACAATCTTAACTTTCTTATTTGAGTGTGCTCCCTCCTTTCTCTGCTGTTTACTGATGTAGCTCAGGGAAAAGGACTGTCACTGCTGAGTGTTTGGAACTGTAATGGCATAAACAATTCAAAACACTTTGCAAGGGCCAGGGCTGGCTTATGTAGTCCTATAAATGCTGTGTGCTAGAACAGCAAAAAAAACTAAGACTGCGTGAAATTCTTAGAAATTCTTTCTAAGAATAAGAATTTATTATTTAGACTTACAATTCAGCTTCTACTGACTCATACTCATGTAGACTGAAGGGACATCTGCAAAAACATGAATTTGCTCTAATAAGCATGCAAGGGCAGAATAAAGGGAAGCCAACCATAATAAAAATCTATATAAATGAATGAAATAAACCCTAACAATAATAAGTTTTT
Source organism: Urocynchramus pylzowi (assembly GCA_013397555.1). NCBI lineage: Eukaryota > Metazoa > Chordata > Aves > Passeriformes > Fringillidae > Urocynchramus > Urocynchramus pylzowi. The sequence goes on from VZRH01004939.1 coordinate 971,611, forward strand.
TCAAAAAATACAAATAATGATTCAGAATAAAGAAATTGTAGATGAATTTTTAAATTAAAGTGAGCCTGTATAAATACACTGAGATGATGTTTCTTAGGCAAACTATTTGCTGTAAGATAATGCAGAGTATATCTAGCATCTACCCTGAAAGATTTAATTACCCTTTGGCAAATTACTTAACTTCCTACATAATAAACAAAATTGTGTTTCAAAATTGTATTATAAACTCATTAGATCACTGCCAACACTTTAAAATACTGTTAATACTGTTAGCAGTTTATGATAATACCTATCACTAGTTCCAGCTACATCTCTAAGAATTATTTTGCTTTTGTTTGGTCTAATATCAACACAACCATCAGAAAAACAACTTTTATACAATACCATGTGACACCTTCCGTGTCATTTAAAATTTTCCAAATAACAAAAAAAAAGTTAAGTCAAGTTTACGCCATTGAATTTTGGTTCATACAGCTAAGTGGAGAAAATGTTCAGTGACAAGAAATTTAAATGAGAAAAGCAGTGGAAGGAGATGTGAAAAAGGTGAATTCCTATTACTATACTTAGAGGAAGTTTGAGATAAGATCCCACAGTGTTAGTACCTCGTGCTTGTGAGCCTAAGGTGTGCCATGCAAAGAACCTTTATTTTGTGAAAACGTTTCAAAGGCCATGGATTAGCCCAAGCCTCTGGAGATGTGACTCTGCTCTCCCTTTAAAGTCTTTTGTGATAGTAAAAAGATCTCTTTGTACCTAACAGCACTGCATCCCATATTCACCCCGAGGCCATGCTCCAGACAAATCTCACTGTCCTCACAGCCAGGAAATGCAGCAGGCACGGGCAGGCTGCAGGCTGGCTGCACAGCCCTCCCCAGGCTCCCAGGCAGGGAGCAGACCCATTTCCCTGCCAGGAGCACTGCTCACTCAGCCTCTGGCATCCCCCACCTGTACAAGTGAAATGACAACTGCTGACTTCCCAGTTTCAGTGAGCACAGGAGTGTCAGGTAGCACAATGCCTGATGCAAGTAACCAGAATTACACAGATCTTAGCTTGATGTCTGATATACAAACACTGATCATTTGAACTGACAGATGTCAAGTGGTTCAAAAGCAGGCTGAGTAAAAATGAATGTTAGTTTCAAAAAATATCCAAATCTTTGCAAGCTAGCAGATCATTCCAGTTCTTTCAGCTTGATAAAATCGGTCAGTCTCCATAAGAAATTGAAAGCAATTAAAGGAAAAAAATTGAAGAATGTATGAAAAGCAGGAGCTATTTGTTTTTTCAATTGTCTAAAAATGAGAACACAAAAAGTGTAAATAACATTGCAAGGAGCTCAGAAATTTCAACAACTGTTTTCAACTGTTGTTGAAAGAGGTCATATTTCATAAAATGTGAATAATAAAGCAGGTAATTTTTTGAAGGTAGATAATGTTTTTTTTTTTAAGAAAGGAAGTACTTATTTTAAGATTTATAACTTAAATTTTTTAGGAAGCCAGAGGACTTAAAAACAAAAGGTAGCTTGTATTGTCATTGTCCTCAAAATTTTACAGCTATGGCCCTGGATTTTGTAGTTGGGTCTACCTACATACAGGCCAAATGATCTCAGTAGAATTCAGTTCAGGCACAACACTTGGCAGAATCAATTCTATCGGTCAATATGCAATATGATCTGAGAAGAATAATTCACTATCAGCAATAAATAAATAAATACATTTTAAAAAATCTCTGGCCAGTGTAGTGGTGCTGTGTAATATCTGTTCCTTCCTCCTGTGAGCTGGAAAATATATTCCCATAGGGAAAAAACAGATATATTCTGAGTTACTAGAAAAAGAAGCATTAGATAGAAATGAAATATCCTTGCCATTTCTTGAATATTATTGCCTTCTTTTTTGTTGCCTTTTTTGGTTTGTTGTGTTACAATCTGAAGCATGTGCAATTACAAAAAATACATATCTTTGAATGTTTATACTCACAGGCTTTTGAAGACATATATATTGAACAACGTAAAACTATCAAGACCATGCTGGAATATGCTGACAAGGTCTTCACTTACATCTTCATTCTGGAAATGCTGCTGAAGTGGGTGGCCTATGGCTACCAAACATATTTTACTAATGCCTGGTGCTGGCTGGACTTCCTGATTGTCGATGTATGTAGTGCATTTCCTAGGTGACACTTTTTTACTTGTCTGATAATTTTTAAACTTACTTCCTCTGCAGTTATAATATCTATTAATGCCAACTAGTTTGCTTTTCAACTCCAAAAGTAAGGTAGCTGGGAAAATTCCAAGTTTCTCTGTCTTTCACTTTATGTTTGTGGGACTGCCTTGCCAAAGTGTCTCTCTTGTGTTAAGAGAGACTGGAAGTTCTGCTGGACAGAAGGGCCTGGCATGGTAGCCCCCAGGCAGCTGGGGGGTTTATCCCAACACTGCTGTTGAAAGAGGTCATCCTGCCTTGCATTCTGGCCTGGGCTGCTCCATCCCACCTTCAGACCCATCATTCCTCCTGCTGTGGAATAGGTTGAACCCAGCATTTAGATGTGTGTCTGATCCACCAGACAACCATCTGAATCAAAACTCCTCTGGCAAGAAAATGAACATCATGCCCACAGATTTCAGCATGTGGATAAATTAGGGCTCTGCAAGGAAAGCAAGATCTATCTCTAGCACTGGTAGTATGGATTAATTAGTATTGAAGTCCAATAAGTACTACTGAGCAGTCTTCACAGGCAGGTTTGAAATCTTTGCTGCAAGGGTTGCCTCATAGTTCTAGCTCTGCAGAACTGTGCTGTGAAATGGGAGAGAACATTTCTTGATGCATTGATACAATTATGGAGCATTTAAGAATATCCTAAGTATACCCCCTGGGGAAAAAACCACCAGTGTGCAGGAATGCATACTGTTTCTGCAGCTCATGAATTTCTTTGGGTGAATCTCAAATACTATGTTTTACAGAGTCACAAAACCAGAACCAGTCACTATATTTTCAAGACAGTAATTTCTGGTAAAACATATATAAAAAAAACTAGTATTGAACTAGCTCAGTTTTAAAATTAAGATTCTTTTTGTCCTGGTTTCAATGACTTAGAAATGTACACTGAATAGACAAAAAGAGACCTTTATAAGAATTTATTGTCCCAAAGTATTGCCAAAAACCCAACACTTTCTCAATGTGTTCCCATCATATAAGGGCTAATTAGAGCATCGGAACAATTAATTTTCTTCAGTTTTTTTTTTTTTTTTTTATGGGTTTTTACAACATGTTTGATTTGTATACATTGTGGTTTAAATATATTGAGGATTCAACTCCACATATACAGCTACAGATAGCCATGTTTCATACAAAGAAAGTACCCTCTTTTGGAAAAAACTTTGCTCTTTAGTATTGAAATTTTCAAAATGGGTACCTAAGTGAGACCTACAACAAAAAACTTGAACAAGCATGCAAGCAGAAGCAGCTGTTCATTTTTAAAACTAATTTTCTCTAATATTTGACCTTATTTAAATTATGCTATCCCAAGCAGCCATCTTGTGAATGTGAAAATGTGAATACATCATTATGTGAATGTGTAGCACATATTCAGTGTCCGAATTAGTTCATGATATATGCTGGATGTACACAAGTGGATATTTTCTTTAATTTCCTTTAGATTATGGCAACTTGAAAGTTTGCAGTAATATGATGAATGTGCTGGAAAAAAGAAATTTAGGTTTCAAATGAATCAAGTTTTGTGGTTGCTAGAGCTGCTGAAAAGTTCAGAAAAGCTATTAACTTTTAAAAGCTAAAGATTGCACATATAATGCTTGTTTTTAAATATGAGCACAGTCCTAGAATTCTCTTTACCTGCTACATTGTTTTTTATAATGAAAGAGTATATGAGAACATTATGCTATTTTTGGCCCAATAAATAGTTAAGGAATTAGAACAGCATAATGAGGGAACATTTAGGGGAAATGGGAAACAAACAGAAAGTAATATTTTGGACAGGAGCCACAGAAAATGAGGAGAATGTGGAATTTCACACTGAGGTAATGTAGGGACATGGAATATTTAAAGGCCTGTCAAATTCTTCCACCTATGGAACTGTTCTTCTAAGGTCTTAGAAGCAACATAGTCCAGGTTAATGTCAGCTTGTAAAGCAAGCAGTCAGGCAAAAGAATTAGTCATTACTAATTATTACTACTGCCAATAGCAAAAATAATCCTTTTTACCAATTTTCAGAGGAGCAATGTTGTTCTGTGACCGTTGTGTAGTTCAACACAAACGTCAATCACTTCCCTTTCAGTTGTGAGCAATCAAATGACATTATCAACCACAATTACTGATCCCAACAGTATTGTAAAACAAAGAAAAAATAAGACCAATACCTAAATTGGTAAAAAGGAGAGATTAACGTAATTCAATTTTTGTGGTTTTATATATCCTCAGATCAGTGGTAAAGGATGAAATTCAGAAGTACTAATGTTTCCAGATATTATTTATCTTTGCTTGTTTGTTTATCTATTCACCTTTCATATTGCTTCTTTCTTCTTCTTTTTTTTTTTTTTTTTTTTTTTTAACTTGAAAGACTCCCTATTCCTGAAGAAAGGGATCCAAAATTAGACTCTTCTAACGAAGTGTATATCTCACATCTATGGTATGTAAAGTAGAATGTACCATATAATAATTTTTACTTTCCTGTTTTCATATAGGTCTCTTTGGTTAGCTTAACAGCAAATGCATTGGGTTACTCTGAACTTGGTGCCATTAAGTCCCTTAGGACACTAAGAGCTTTGAGACCTCTAAGAGCTTTGTCACGATTTGAAGGCATGAGGGTAAGACAATGTGAAAGTGTCTGAAACTATGCATGCATATAAAGAATACATGCATGCACAACAAGGAATGACAAGTCCATGCAGAAAGGCTGCACTATCTTTTTTATCGCATATCTTTTACTAACAGATAAGCAAAAAGCTTCATCCATTCACCTAAATCCATATGCAGTTATCACATAGAACTTATATTCATTAAGGTTACTTTACTTTCTAGCCAATCTCAGGAGTTTTTTCATATGAGTCTTTGAAATTGCCAACTATGAACTCTCTTAACAGAGTCCTAATAATAAATAAAATGTAACACAATTGTATTAATTTCCTTTACTGATAAATATATCAAAATATTTACGCAGGAATCTAATTTAGCATTAGTTAACAAAGATATTTTCTCCTAGAAATTGAACTTCTTCATTTTTCATAAACCCCCTTTAATCTAACCCCATTGAATTTCATTAGATGATACTACAGATATATTCATATCCACTAGTGGTTCAAATTTATTTCTGAGTTTGGCTGACTTAAAAAGCAAATCAAGTATTTGATTCCTCTATGAAGTTATTCTTTTTGTAAAGTAAATGCTTCTTTTATTTCAACTTATCTCTATTCAATATTCAATACAATGTATATAAAGTTGTTTCTTGCTACTCTGAGTAATTTAGAGGCCCTGCTTACTATTCATCTCACTCAAGAAGGCATTTTGACTTATTTTTTCATTTGTTTATACCTTCTGTTCCTTAAAGCCACTGAATACAAACTAACTCTATATGCATGTCAATGAAATATGCTTTAAGAGAATGCTTTTTCCTGCGTCATGGAAACATAAGAGGAAGCAATCAAAAATCTTTAGAAAAAAGTCTAAGATTAATGAAGTCAAACTGAGGCTTCGAATTCTTTTCCTGAAATTGTATTCAGCAGACTACCTTTCTCCACTTCAGAATGCAGCAGAAAATACATTGCTAACCAATGATTATGGAATTAATAAATTTCAGCTTCATGCAGCAAATTGACTTTTAACAGTTTTCTCCCTATATGAAACTCATGAAGCGATATTCAGCAGGGTAAGAGCTGGTCAAGTACCACAGAATATGCAACTATTTGATTTAGCCATTTTCTCTTTGTCTTTCTTTGTACATACTGTTCATGAACATTCAGATAAATGTCTGTGATTTTGTGCAGAGGAATGTTGGGAAACTGCTGTCAGCTTTATGTTTTTAATGATGTTCTGGTCAGCTGCAGGAGGACTGGGAGACCAGTACAGATATTATGCAGGGAGAAAAAAAAATGCTGCTATTAAAATGATATTGGAAGAAAAGACCATTTCTAAAAATATGTTAAAATTGATTGCCAAATGTTTTATTCATTTTTTCTGTATCTTTACATGATCGCCTTAGTAAATTTTCCACTTACAAGATTTAGGATATTCGTGCATAAAGAAGCTGTTGTTAAGGTACCTGTTATTTGAAATCTATTTACTGCTTTCCCCTACTGCTTGCTGAATAACTGTGAAACTCTGCCAGGAGCCCAATCATGTGATAGAATTTCAGCTACACAACATGAATAATTCATGAGCAATTTACTGGTTAGGAATCACAGAGAAGCTTGGAGAAGTAAATAGGCTTTAGCTCTATCCTCCAATATTAATGACAGTCAATGAAGTACCTGATTCCAGTCACTTAGCAGATTTGACTGGCCAAATATATAGTTACTACTTGCACTTCTGAAATAGTGGCTTTTTTTCCAAAGCACTTGGCAAGTATTCAAAACAGCTCACTGACAGTTGTTGGCATTACTTTATGAATGACTCACGAACAGTAAAAAGATTCAAATGATAAATAATTGACCAGCTCATAAGACTATAGTCAAATTGAAGTCTTCTCAGAAACCTGGTTCATTTCATAAGAATTCATAAAAAGAGATTCTTTTTTCTGTCTGCAGAAAGTAACAATAAAGCAGCCCTCTTGGCTTTCTTACATTGCCCATACCTACACTGAGCTGTGGTAAAACAGAGTTTTTATTCAGCATGTATTTAAATTTTAATGTTTACCCATGCTCAAAACTGTGCAAATTTTTCACTGAAAATGTAAAATATCTGAAGTATTCCACAAGAGGCTGTGGATATAAGAAGCTCTGCATCATTTTGTAAAACAATTTGCCAAGTACTCAACTACTTTAATTCAATGTTTCTCTTAAATAAGTTTTTCATTCTGGTGAATTGGAAGAGTGCAGCATTTTACAATGCAGTACATTTTACACAGTCAGTACATATTAATGACTATTCTGTTATGCCTAAATATGAAACACACTTCAGATTTTAAGTTATATTATTAGAAGTCTTCAGCTATACTCTTTAGTTACAATTAATTTTATAATTATGCTGTTTCATAATTCTCTTTCCAGAGTGAGCATAAGATATATGAATCCCTTGCACCAAAATAGGGTACAAGCGATCCATAGCTTGTGCTTGCCTTAAGCACAGAAGTGAATTCTGCCATATTAAAGGCATTTAGAATATCTGCTAGTATACTGAATTCTGAGAATTTTTAATAATTTCTATACTGAATCTCAAAACCAACTCCACCCAGATGCTGGAAGGCAAAGTAAAGGATTGCTTTAATTTAATTTAAATTTCTGTCTTAGGGTTTATATTCTCATCTCAATTAGTGTATGTACTAAGCAGAAGTGGCTGCAAACTGAGATTTGAATATACCCATTGCTTTTTGTTTAGCTTTTTAGTACTCGCAGTACAATGCTTTTGCGCTAGTTCTGAATTGGTATGCTACTTGAAAATGTAGAATACGGAGTACATTTGCTTTGCTGAGTTAGAGAATTAAGTGACAATAAAGCATGCATTTGTGTCTAACTTCACAAAATAAAGCATGTCATGCCGTGCTTGATTTATTAGAGAAATAGTAGAAGGCAGCAAACAATCTGAAATCCACTTGCACTTTCAGTTTTGCATGCCTTATGCATATTTCTGGCTGATGGCTTTAAACATTTACTGTATTTCAAATTTCCAGTCCAATTTCATAACTTTTTAATTCTAAATTAGAGTATTTGATGTCTTAAATCTCCTCTAAAATTCAATGGCTATTCCTTAGATTCCCTTACCAGGAAACTGGCAATGAGGCATTTTCAAGAGTACTCAAAACTTCATGAGTATGAAAGAAACATTTCTCATATAATTGAGTTATAAAACATAGCATCAAGTGTCTGTCATTACAGATTCACAACTAATACCAGGCTATATATTTCTATTTCATATAGGATACGTTTCAGCTTGGATGGGGTGGACCACTGGTTCCTCCCCTTACCTGTATTGTGGGTACAGTATTTCCCCTTTTCTACCCTTAATGAGTACAGTCTGACTAATCACTACATTGTATATTAAGGGTTAGGGGGAGAGACAACCTCATCTGCAAATCCCAGTACCAGTAAAAGTAGATTCTATATATTCATCCTCCACTGCTTCTCAATTGCTTTAAATCTTTGGAAATAATTCTTTGATAGTTCAATGTTAAAGAAAAAACATGAATATGAGCACATGGGTATTTTTGTCAGCTACTTTAAGATTTCTAGTTGCTTTTTTAACTGAGATAAAAATTAGCTTTCTTTAAAAATTTGAATCCGGCTTTTATATTGTTTTGGAAAGATCTGTGCTTTACCCTGTTACTCAATCTATAACAAATATACTCAAAATAACCTGAAGAAATTTGTGAACATTACTCTTAATACATTAAACATACTCCAGAATACTCTGATCTGAATAGTCACAACAACATATATTTATATAATTGTGATTTAAATTTTTGTGTAATTTAAAACACCCGATATGTTACAGTAATTAAAGCACTCCAGGTGCATACACACAATATGTCACGTATAAAATCCCTTCTTGGAATATGAATTCATTCTTCTTTGCCCTGTGTTGGAAACTAGTTTCCATAATTTTTTTTTTTTTTTAATTCTAGTAAGAGTATTATCTTTCTTGGGGGTTTAAAAATTTCCTGCAGGAGACACGTCAGTGATATAAAAATTTTACATTCACTAGAAACATAAGCAAAATTCACTTGTTAGAACTACAACCCTTGCAAGCACAAAGTGCAGGAGGGTATCACTAATGCAGGGGTTTTTATAGCTGCAGTGTAAATGATGGATCAGTAGCAACCATGTTCAGTGTAAGTTTAGCATCTTATCTCACAGTTAAGAATTATGGATTCACTCTCAAGAAAATGAGTGAATATTTTCTGCAAATTTCTCTTAAAAATAGAGGAATATATTTCGTTGATCTAAACATCATGTACTCAGAAGGACTTTTTGAAGACTGTGATCTTATTCATTACCTTTGAGCTTTCAGGAAAGTCTATTAAGATGTTTTGTGTCTCCTGAACAACAATTTAAAAAATTTGTAAACTTTGAAGTCTCTCTATGTAGATGTTCATAAATCCTACAGGAAACATCTTAGTATTTTTTTAGACTGTAATTCTACAATAAGAAGAGAACTTTTGAAGTTACTTTTTAAAATTGAAAATGATACAATTTTTTTCCAGTTTCATATTTATTGTATCTTACAGAAAACCCTTACTGTTAGGATCAAAACTTTAAAAAATTTAAATGGGATACATAATATAGTTTGCATTTTAATTGAAAATGTTACAGGGCATGTAAAAGTTGATAACATTTCATTAAAGAAACAAGGAGGGCAAGAAGTTGGGGTTTTTTTACTGCATCCAGTGAAATAGAAAGATACTATTCCCACATCAAGTAACTGCTCTGTTTTCATGCTCATGTCTCTTTACAATATTTACCAGGTCTTCTGTAGACTTAGTAGACTGTTGCGAGAATAACACATCCCAGTGTTGCTACTTTAAACAAGTTAAATTTTCTTATTGAAGCTAGAACAGAACTTCAGAATTACCCAGCTGAACCTCTCTGGTAACAATTGTGGCATTCCAAGATATAAACTCAACACCCAATAGTATGAAATTTCTCCAGCACCAAGTGTTATAAAAATGGTGCCTTGTTTGAGAAAGTATTTTGCTTTGTTTGAAGACAAAATTCACTATGAGAAGCATTCTCCAGTCAGGTGCACTTGTACAATAACAGTTACAGAAAAGTAGAACATACAGAAATTGTCTTGTTCAGGGAGTGATTTTCTTATCCTCTGAGACCGTTTATCTCTTACTTCAGCTTTATTTGTTCATTATTGTTCAGATTAAGATTTACTTGTAACTCCTTGACAGGTCTCTTTGGTTCTTTCCACCTGCCTGACTTTGCATACTCTTAGTTAAGTCCAACTCTTTTTACAATCACTGCTTTAAATGGGGCTTTTTTAATAATCTTCACTGTATATTCCCAGTACAGTCTTCCTTTTACTCAAAATATTGAAGACACTGTAATAAATAATTTTTTTCAATTGGTTCACACAAGGTGCTTCGCATGCCTAACACTGACAAAATGCATTCATTGTTTCTTTCAGGAAACAACCTTTTTTGATTTTTTAAATTTATTTAAATAATACTACAGTCCCACCATAATCATTTACTTCTTCAAACTTTTGGTTTACTAATTTTTTACTGATCGTGACTTAAAGATAAACATTAGTTAGCAAAAATAATGGAGATTTTATTTTTTCAAATTTCTTATAACTTTTCTAAACATTTTTCCAAATGTTATTTAATTCTGACCTTACATAATCCTAGATCATGTCATAAAAAATAAAATATTTATGTATGCACATAGAATTTGGGCAAACTGTGTAGCAAAAGTAGAAACTAGATTTTTACTATACACCTATAAATGGCAAAATCCATTAATTACAAAATCCATTAATTACCTGTAATTTGTCTTGGAAGATAGGTAAGAGACAGAGCCAGACTCTTCTCACATGTGCAAAAATGGCAACAGGACAACAGCTTTAAATTGGGTTAGGGGAAATTCTTACTTGATAGAAGGGGTTTTAGGGTGGTTTCTGGGTTAATTTTTTTCATTTGGGCGATGGGGGTGTTTGATTTTCACTTTGGTGGGGGGGTTTGTTTGGGTTTGGATTTTTTTTCATTTAGGGGATGGGGGTGTTTGATTTTCGCTTTGGTGGGGGGGTTTGTTTGGGTTTGGATTTTTTTTCATTTAGGGGATGGGGGTGTTTGATTTTCATTTTGGTGGGAGGGTTGTTTGGGTTGGGATTTTTTTCTCCTTTTCTTTTCTTTTCTTTTCTTTTCTTTTCTTTTCTTTTCTTTTCTTTTCTTTTCTTTTCTTTTCTTTTCTTTTCTTTTCTTTTCTTTTCTTTTCTTTTCTTTTCTTTTCTTTTCTTTACTTTTTTCTTTTTTCTTTTCTTCTTTTTGTAGTCAGGTAAATACTGAAACAATAGCATGTAGTTAGGGGATTATAGATCATACATTCATATCAACATGGTGCATAGTGTACCACTCTGATTTCTATTTGTGGGACAAACTTATGAAAATTAGTTTCTTGCAAAAAATCCATTGAGACAAAATAGGAGTAATTAATTGAAAATGATAAAGTTTTAATTAATTAGATTATTCTACATTGTTAGGTTCCCAGAATCTAAAATTTCTTCTAGTTCCTCCGTAACCATTACTTGGATCATGTCAAGAAGGTTGCAGTTTCTCTCACAGATATACCTAATTTTTCATTCTTGCTGTCTCGTCAGCCAGTTCATAGCTGATCACCAAGCACATGCAGCATGCTTCTTCCCAGGGTACCCTTCCAAGTTATTCAATAAAAAATTTTGTAGTTTTGAGGTAAAAGAATTATTGCAATTTCTCTCTCAATTCCTTCTCTCTCTTTCTTTTCCTGTTCTGTCCCCATCTGCTAGATTGTAATATCAAATATGTTTATCACCTGATATAAACATTGATGAAACAGGATAAATTTTCATTATTATCTGTGAGTAAAATTCCCATCTCCAGTAGTGCTGTGGCAAAGTACATTTACTTTATCCTTTCAACATAAAGAACTTTTATCCTTAGATAGCCATTGTGTGAACTGACAGGTAACCAGGGTGACCAGCAAAACACAGCTCAAATGCAAAGAGTAAATTCATTTCATTACCTTGCCAGCAATGCTGGAAGGCAGAGACACATGGGGACACAAGCTCCCTTAGGGTTACTTCATCCTCGTGGGGACAGCAGGGCCTGCAGCCTGCCCCAGTATATGAAAGGGCTTTGTGCATGCACAGCTAATCACAAGGTTGTGCTTTTATGAGCTCTCTGTCTCCCAGAGGAGGCTCAAGCACTTCTGTGAGAGTGTATTATGTCTACAAAGGAATTCTGCTTCTCAAAACAGGCAGAGGATAAACAACACTAGGCATAATAAATGGAGTTTTCCCACACTGACATGCTTAGCATTCCCAGCTGCAAGTTCACTTTGAGAGAAACTATTCCCTCCTCTCCAAATCTTCCAGTTTTAGCCTTTCCCTCCCAACAGCCATCTTCAATCCAACTCCACATATGCGCTCAGATGAGACAGGGTACCTCATGTGGGAATATTTTTCCTGTACTGCATCACCAGTTATCTTTCTTCATGGGCACCTCCAAGCCTCATACTAAGCAACCATGGCAGAAATCCCAGAGCCTCTGCTGAGGGTCACTCTTAGTCCTCAGCACTGGGCCATGTTTTTATTCTGTCTGCTGGCCCTCAGGTCCCCTACCTCCATTGCTTTTGTCACAAACATTTTCAACTGACTTTGCTGCTCCTAAATTAAGCCCCATATCTGTTTCCTCCAATCCCACTGACATTCTGCTGTGTTATGGCTTGTAGAAGAGGCTCCTCTAACTTCAGAAAAAGGCAGTTTCCATCATCAATTTTACAGTACTAGGGAGAAGAGAAAGCCTCATTATTATTATTAAAGATTATTACAGCATTGGATAGTTATTTTTGATTAAGGGGTGGGGTTTCTTCATGGTCTGCCTCAGATGCTCTTTTGATCCCCTGCCTGGGACAGGTATTGTATGTTTACTTACAGTTACTATGTCCTTTCTTCCCTTGCCTCAACTCTTCCAGAGTTCAAGAGTGAATACACTTGTTTGTTACTTGATACCCACTTGGTCAAGTCAGCATGGTTTCAGAGTCTTCTTGACTTCCTTGTGTGTTGTCCTCCAGGTCCTTCACTATGGTAAATGCAGATCCCATTGTCACCTGTGCCTACATCTGTGTCCATTCATGGTGTACCTCCTGCCATTCTAGCAATCTTATCTGTGTGCTGCACCAAGAATCCAAACCAATGTCTACTTGCTCACTTCTCCATCTCTCACTGCAAATGTTCTCTCTGGCAGCTCTTTGGGAACTTTTCCTATTTAAGCATAAAATTACAAAGTTGATACCTTCCAAGTGGAGGCAAATAAAGTACTTCTTAATTTTGAGTAGAAATAATATTCCACACACAGTCCTGTAATCTCCCTTTCCATCCCAAAGATGGTAACTTCCTCCTCGTTTGCACCTGGAAGAGAGTTTGGAACTTCTTCACAGAATCTGCAAAAGTTATGGGAAAAGTGGATAAGTACTACTAAAGATTTTTCCTTGTTTGTTTACAGATTTCAGGAGAGCCTGATATATCCATTACTCAGCTCCAATGTAGGGAATTCCTGAAAAGTCTGTGGCAGCTGAGGTGTCAGGATCCATGGAAAATACTTTCCCCTGGCAATTAAAATACATCTATATCTCACTATGTGCTCAGCTATGTCTCCCACAGCAGGGGTCAATCTAGTAAAGCTTCCTTGTATTCTATTCATACAGCAGGGATAAGCTGGTGTTTTGTACAATCCTCATTCTACACATATGATTGGTTCTGACAGCAAAGCTGATTTTTTTTTTTTGGTCCAGTTTTTACTGTTTTCTTTGGAGATTTTTCCAAAAGAAGATACAAACAGCAGCCATGAAAAACATCTGGATTACTAATTTGTCTTGAAAGAAACTCATATTGGCCAGAAGATAGGACATACAATTAGTATCACAGCAAATCTCTTATATATAAATCTGATATTGGAAGAGAAATGTTACATAAATTTAAACATGATAAATTGTGTATATATATGAAATACTGCTTTCTTCTAGAGGAGACATGGTTTCCCACAATGATTTTTTTTTCCCCCTGGATGAATGTTGACTGAAATGTAAAATAGTCTAGAGCTCCTTTGTCTTTTTAGGCATCAGGTGTTGCTTCTCACTTGTTCTTATTGCTGTTCCACCTACCTGAAGCTATAGGAAGGTGAACAAGCAGAATCAACTTGGGCTTTTGCAGCTTTGCTCACTGGAGTCAGCCTGACCAGCAACATCCCAGCCTTGAGGAAATGCATAGGTAATTCATAAAGCCAAAGAAACAACTATGCAAACGTCTTTTTCCAATTTACTGGCATTATATTCTGTATCAAGAAATAACAGAAAACAGGCCCAAGAGAAATAACCCCTTTTAAAATAAAAAATGCATTTTGAATCATGTATATCTGATCTAGATTTAAAGAGCAAGCAAAAATAAGAGCTGTAGTTGCCAACATTCTTTTAACTTTCTACAGACTCTTTCCAACAAGATGAGAATGGCAGTTTTTATTTGCTAAATTAACTCATTAAGAAATGCTAATTGACCTTATTTCTGCATTCAGTTCACTTTTCAATTGGTTCTCCCTCTCTTCTGTCCATTTGCTGTAACTTATGTGTGTAGTTGTTGTCTGTGTATGTACGGGTGCAATCTTGGATATATATTAAGTTAATGTCCTGGTTATCCTGAGATACCTCAGCTAATTCCCAAAGCAAATACAAAAAAAAACCCAAAAAAACAAACAAAAAAAAAATCCCAAAAACCAAAAAACCAGAAAAACACTGTTAAGGCTAAGGCAATTACCTCCAACTATATGTGTTGAAGAAATTAAAGACCTCTTGCTAAGGAGGACTTTACAGTCAGCCAAGCATTTGACCAACGTGTAGCAATACAGTTTTACATTTTAAATATGACAGGGGTAAGGCTCAACACTTGTGAGGAAGAAAAATCAAACAGAAAAAAAATGCAAACAGAAAACAACTTCTGAAAGTTTTAATTTTCTTTTCTTCTTTTCTTAAAAAACCTTCCAGGGGGACTGGATAGCTCAAGGGGTTGGTAATAGGATACAGAGCCTTTCATCTCTAGGTCACCAGTTCGCATCCAGGCCAGGTCAGTAGTGACCAAAAATTATTACCATTTGATGAGTTTTCAGTGACCTCTATGAATTAAGTTGTTGGAAGCATTGTTGGAACAGTTGCTGGAAGCTGTTCTATTTTTATCCAAGAAGATGTGGCTGATCTTTCCATAGTCTCAGTGGTGAGACTGTATTACCTGTTCATCTAAAGATTATCAAGTGCAAGACGCACTGATGCATTTTGTAGAAATCTTTCTTTTCTACAATTATTATCAATTCATAATTGTTGTAACAGTGATTGTTGCTGTTAGTATTCTGCTGCCTGTTCTGGATCTGTGCTGTGGTTCAATGGATGTCAGGGTTGTTATAAAGGTAACTGCTACAGGCACTCAATTTTTGCAAAACCATTCTTTGTGTGAGCAGAGGTAACCTTAATTCATTTGAGTTGCAGAACTAAATCCCCATCTTTCTTTCTTGACATCTTTATTTTCAGGTTTTTCATCAAGACTAAACAGAGGAATTCAATCAGTGAAACACATCTGTAACATTTTTATGAGTGGGGGAAAAAAAGACAAACACTAGCTGGCCTAGAATTTCAAAGCAGCAATAGCATAATGCAGTGTCATAGATAAGGTCAGACTTGGAACAAATTTCAGAATTTCTAATTCCATTTCTAATTTTTATGTTGTTCTCAATTCCATTAAGCTAAACAGCAACAGATTTATTACTGGGATCTTTCATCACCAAAAATACAAGCAATATAAAAAAATTAAAAATTAAAAAAGGGCTAAATTTAAAAAAATAAAATTGTGGTTTTATAGAGGATAAGGATTATTCTGCTACAGAGAGGTCCCATTTCTACTGTCTGGAAATGGAGGAGACCGTTCTAATTGAAAAGAAAATATGCCCTGAAAACAACATTTCTACCTAAGATCTCTAAACAGGTCCTAATTGCTAGCCATAAAATTTGGGAAGAAGAGGGGAGAAGGGGGCTGAGTGACAAATAACACAACCACAGTATTCCTCTTCCAAAGGCCTTCTAGAGGCTATGAAATACAGGTAGTAAGATTGAGCAGTTCTGAGCTTGCTCACAATTATGTTGGTAGTGGGGATAATGCATCTATATTGCAGGGAACAGAGATGGGCTAAGACAACTTAATGTACTCCAATATCCATGCCAATCCTTTCCTGCCTCGCTGCAGGACTTAGATTACTGAAAGTCAGAACCCTACTTCATATTTTATTTTACCTTCCTACCAGGTCCCAAAAGTTTACAGAAGCCAAAATGTAAACTTTTAAATAAAATATAAATGAGAAGCTGGAATTGGATACTTAAGGAAAAATAATTGCTCATCACAAAAGTTTTGATAGGTCTGACAGACACATGTGATTAATTTCTGTATATATCAGAAAAATGCACCTTTTATCTGCATAAGATATATTGACATCTTGCCTGCAAATATCTGAGAAGGTAACCCCCCCAAAAGTAATTCAAAATGCAAAATCAGAAGTTCTAAATGTATCCTTTTTTAGATAAATGAAGGGTATTGCTAACTTAATTCATGAAACAACAAGACTGGAGCTTGAAATAAATTATGTTGATTCAAGTAGACACATACTGCAAACCTGTCTTGCTTTCGTATACAAAGAAATTAATCTTTGTTATAATCTTGCATGGAACAATAAGGCAATAAAGTTATGTCTTTAATTCGCGCATAATTCTTTTATGTAGAGCTTAGTTTCTAGATTCATGGCATTTGTATTTTCAGCTTAAATTTCAAAACTATGTTGATCAAATCTACAGGTTGCCATTTTGCTTCAAATATTTTTTAAGCCATAATTTCATTCATTTTTTTAGAACTTTATTATGTCTACATTTTTCATTTAGCACATTTTTCCTTTTTATCTAGAACAAGTCAGTGTCAGGCATCATCTTACTACTGCCAAGTCTTCTCTTTTGTTTTTCTATTAATTATTTTCATTATCTCACTTATTTTCTTTTCATTACATGTACTAATGTTAATAATTTCAAGGAATGGTGCAATGCTACAGTTATTAATGTACTGCTTTAAAATTGATAGTATTAGTTTCTGAATAAGCATTTATTAAGGAATGGTGAAACAGTATACAAAAATGTATTGCTGTAAATATGCTTATACTCTTTTCTCTTTCCCCCTGTATTTGTGTACTAGGTGGTTGTGAATGCCCTTTTAGGAGCAATTCCATCCATCATGAACGTGCTTCTCGTTTGTCTTATATTCTGGCTAATTTTCAGCATCATGGGAGTAAATCTGTTTGCTGGGAAGTTCTACTACTGTGTTAACACCACAACTGATGAAAGGTTTGAAGTCGACCAAATCAACAATTTTAGTCAGTGCGAGGAACTCATAAAAAACAATCAAAGTGCCCGATGGAAAAACGTGAAAGTAAACTTTGATAATGTAGGATTTGGGTATCTTTCTTTACTTCAAGTAGTAAGTGATCACTCTTTATATACCTTTTCCTGTTTATATGCAGTAGTGAAAAACAATTCTAGCAACAAAGAGACAAAACATTTACCTGATGATTTTTGTCTGTGACTTAGTAGCACTACTACACTGGTAACTGATTACTCTTTTCATCATAAGCAGCAAGTAGAACCTACTATGATGAATAAAGAATCTTTAGGACATCTAATGACACAACTTCCTATTTATGTCTTCCTGAGTCCTTTAGCCACTTCTAACTTTTAAAGTTTCTAGAATTACCTAGGAATAGTATTCAGGTATCTAAATATTTTAAGTTTTCCAGTTGCTGAACAAAAATTCTCCATTGGTGTCATTAAGTCACAAAGAATTCCAGGTAATTAATCTCATCTCAGTTTTGTGGCTGCTGCCAGGGCAGATTTAATCTAAAAAGCAATTTCTCATTCAGAAGAGAAATAAGACAAAAGAACTAGCACTCGATACTATAATCTATGAAATATTTTCCTGATACTTCTGTGCAAAAGGACCTCATTGAGTTTATTTAGCAAAATCTGAAGGAAGAAGAAAGAAAATATATGCAGAGAGATACTAGAAGATTATGCCTTCAATATCAAAAAATTGTGTCCTCACAACACTGTCTATCTTTGTATTTTGAAGCAGCTACCAATCTCACCCAGCTTTAATCAAGAAAATGCTGGACTTTTACCTATGTTGTATACCTTCAGCAACTTCTATGTTTTGTTGTTTGGTTTGTTTTTGGTTTTGTTTGGTTTGTTTGTTTGTTTTGAGGTTACTATCTAAATCTGCAGTATCTTATGTTTAATTTTTATTGCTTTTAAATAAGTTTCCAGTTTTTATGTTGTTTATACAAAATCTCAGTAAAACAAATCATTAACATGATGCACTGGTGTGGACATTGTCCTGCACAAGGTCTAAAACAATAGTTCTGATTTCAATAGAATTGCCTCTCCCAGCTAATGCAGCTCCTTACCTGTGTGACTGAGAAGTCTGTACATTTAAATTTCATTATGATTCCTTAGTTTACTGTCACATTGGGAAAGAGTGGGGAGGGAACAATAGCATTAAAGAACTGAAATACTGAATACAATTTGATTTTGACAACTAAAGACTTTAAGTACTTACTTTCTTTGCCTCATTTATGAAGTCCACCCACCCAGGGAGTCAGAAAGCTTCATTATAGGTGCTCAGGAGAAACAAGACATCAAGAGAACTCTTTCCAGGTAGTTTGCTACTCTTTTTCTAGTAGTAACCTATTCTACTCTGGGACACAAGTCATTATTCCAGGTTCATTTCTTTCCTGGCTTTGTGGCTGAAATCACCACCCCTCAGCTACCTGCAGTCATATCTATTTCAGTGTTCTGGCTATGCATAGATTGTTTCATCTTCTATTTATTGAAAAGAGACAAATATTTCCTTACATGAAGACTTAGATTCTTAAATTATTGGATTTTTTGGGAGGCGAATTAGGAGAAATTTGACAATTGTTCCCACAATTCCAAAGGAAAATTTAATCTAGACCTACCACAGAGGGACCTAGCTCTCATGGAGGACAAGCCTGTTTGTGTGTGCAGTATCTACTATGTAGAGATCTTGCAAGAACATGATGGAGGATTTTTTGTGTGAGTAGAATGTCCATGACAACAGCATTTAATTTTTCTGTATTGCTAAAATGCTTGTAAAATCATCAAGACCTTTTTGTTTGACATAGCAGAAAAAACAGGGGCATTTCTGTCACTGAACAAAACATCATCCCTGCATCTTTTAGGGTTTGGTAAGTAAACCAGTGGTAGTGATTTTGCAGTTATGGAATGATAAGATCCCTAGGACAGGGAAAGAATAATATCAGCTTGATTTTCAGTTAATCCATTAAAATGTGGACAATCTATGCTTATTCACTTTCAAGGCCACAATTCATAACTATTTGAGATTCATACATTGCTTTCTCAAGCAAAAAAGACTGATAAGGTGCTTTTCTATTTGATATATAAAGTACTTTGGATCAAATTCTAGAACAGGACTCCAAAACCATCATGTCAAAACACATATGACACTTGAATAGGTATGTTATAGCCCTAGATTTTCCTACCATTCCTAAACAGCTTGCAGCAATAGGAAGAAGACTAAATGCTAAGGTATGACTCAGTTAGAGGTACACATTATTGTGTCAGAAACAAAGATAAAGCTATTGAAAATTTAGCAGTTAGCCTAAAATTATATACTGAGCTTGAAAAATCTGATTTTAATGATGCAAGTGGATATGCTTTCTGTTTGCCTAGAGTGAACATTAATGGCCTTTCTACTGAAGTAATTTTGTTCTCCCCCTCAACAACCTCAGGCACAGACTTTTACTAGTGCTGGACCTGAGAAAATAACCCCAGGGAGGTCAATGTCATTTTTCTAATAGCAATTTCTGTGAAGAGTATCAATGCATGAATTTCTGATACAAGGCCAGGAGGCTAGAAAATAAATACAGAAAGCTTCCTCTTCCCCATTATTTCCATTCTCCATTCTGCCCTCTGGCTCATGCCCTTTGAGTCAGGCAAAGAAGGCTGTAAATCCCTTCAGCTTTTCTGGGTAAAAAGAACCATAACCTTACTATCTGTATCACTATTAGAGTGAATACTAATGGAAGTTACAACCATTTTCATGACAAAAAATCAAAATGAAAACAAGCCAAAAGAACTGCAAACCAAGGCACTGAGGGCTTTATTATTCTGGGAAAGACATAAATGAGTGCTGTGAACATTTTTTTTTTAATGTCTCTGGCAGTATATGGGTCTGTTCATCAGAGAAAACTCATCTTTTTTAAGAGTGATATGGAAAAGTAACATATATATTTCACACAGAAGCACTCAAAAGCACAGGGATAATTTCAGAAAGAAGTATTCTGGCCTCAAAAAATGCAAATGTGTGATAGTAACTTTAAGCAAAAGGAACTCTAACAAGCTCTTTCTTGAGGTTACTTGGCAGTGCTGGTGAATGACTTCCCTGAATGAGGGGCCTATGAAAAGAACATGACCTAATTGTTGGTTGACATTTGTTTTTTGTTGGTTTTTTTTTTTTTCTTTCATGGGAGATGTTTTTGTGTGGAAAATCTTAGCATTATAGCAATGTTATAATTCTTTCTGCCCAAATACACAGCCTAACAATACACGTCATTGATAAAGCCAAGTTTTATGGACTTTGTTGATCAGACTGATTTCCAGAATTCTTACATAATTTGAAGTTGGAGTATAATTATTCATGCCATCAGTCATATAAGTACACATTTCTTCTATAAGATTTTTTTTCTTCTATAACATAGTGTAGATCACGTTGTTTCATGTGGATCTTCAAGCTTCTTTTTTTCATTTCTTGGTCTGAACTTGCTTGAGTATTTCTTTGTCCCTAAAGAGAAGCATCAAAGCAGAGACAGATCTGCTGGAGAAATTCCTTTCACAATTGTCATGCACCAATGAGTGAAGAGGAAGAGGCTGGTGTACACAAAGAGATGTGGCATCTGCCCTGATAATTTTATGGCCTTATGCCTTTTAACTTGAACCTAGTATTTGGATTCCTTGGTAAGTAAATCTCCCAGAGGCCTGCTTTTATCCTGCTCACCATGATAAAATGTGACAAACCAGAGGGTCTCAAAGCACAATATTATACTCTACTGTTACTAATATCAGTAAGACAACACATCTCTTGAAGTGTATGGTAAAAAAATAAGAAGCTGAATTCTAAGGCTAAAATTTTAGGGTACTTTGAAAGTTCCAACAGGTTAGTATTTTAAAAGCAAGATGCATCTCCAAAATGCAAGATGTATCTCAAAAGGGAATGTGAAGCTTCGTGGTGATTTTTTTCTGGTAAACAAATTGAGTGGTAAAACTCCAGCATAATTTACAACTTCATTAGAAATTATTTATTGGGGGAAAAAAAAATCTATGATTTTTTACCAATAGTAAAGGAGATGGGATTTTTGTTCTGTTTTTTATAACTACATTTGAATCTGCATCTGAATGTGTCATTGAAATCTCCTTGGCAGAAAAAAAACTCTTTGGAACAGATGCTGACTTCAGTTATACTGCTGTACTCTTTGAAATCAATTAATTTCTCCTGATTTAGTGTCACTGAGGATACAAAATATATTTTATATGGTAATATATAAAATGGAAACTAATAATTTGATCTCTTGGTCATTTTCTGTGTTATTTTCTTTCAGGATACAAAAATGCACAAACAATACCTTATTTCTCTTTAAGAGAATACATTGCAGATAAATATAAGCATGTCTATGCATTTACAGTAGAAATAATGCTTTCACTGAATGGGATATCTTGACTCTCTTTCTTAATTTCTTCAAAAATTTTCATATCTTAGAGTTTTGTGAACCTCATTGTGGAAATCACAAGATAGCAATATGTTCTATTTTTTTTTTTCCACCCCACACTCTTTTCAAGTTTCCTTTGTAACAACAACAACAACAAAACCAATAATAATAATAATAATAATAATAATAATAATAATAATAATAATAATAATACAGCTCAGTTCTTCAGCTCTATTTCCTATCACTAGTTGAAAGGGTACTGTTTCTTTATGGTGCAGTATTTTAGTGATGATGGTGAAGCTTAATATTTTAAAATTAGTCTATCTTTTTTCATTAACTCTATTTAGTCTAGGCTACACCAATACATTTGCAAAACCACCAATAATTATTCTGTTTTGCCTGGGGGACGGTATGCAAAGATCATCATGAGTCTGAACCTGAGGCAACAGCACACACTTTGCACGAGTGCCACTCCATCATTCTCATCATCTTTCTGAAGTGAAAGTCTGCCCATTATCTGCACATGGTGTTTCAGTCTGAAGTGCTAATTTCAAGTCATGATATTCAAAAAAATGCAAATAGTGTACCAAGACAGAAACAAAAGTAGCACTGTAAGACATGATGTAATCATCTTGCCCTACTTAGACCTTGTTAGATGAAATACTGAATCCTGTTTTGGTTGCTGTTGCAAGAGATTATCTTGTGCAATAGAGCTCAGAGCAAAATAAGGAGAGTGATCAGAGTTCTGGAAAACAAGAGTTGCATGGGGAGATTGAAGGAACAGTTACCACTACCTAAAAAAGACAGCAACAATCAATTTGCAAAAAGTAAGAGATGCTGCATGAAGGAGTTTCCTGCAGTTCTCCAGATATGTAATAGCTACAAGAAGTGAGTCTTAAATGGCAACAGAAGGATGTAAGCATTAGAAATAATAAAAGGAAGTGCCATAATACATTTATTTTATAAGGTTGTGGTGTGTTCACCATTAAAAACCTTTGAGAACAAGTAAAGCATATATTAGTAATTACATAAATAGACCTTATCTTCCTCTCCTAATCCCTTGCAGTCCAAGTATTCCACGAGGACTTTAAATTCTTCAGCTGACTGCTACTTGTTTCAGATTTATTCTTGATTTATTGGTCCTCTAATATTACATTTTGATTTCACCATCATACTGTTAGTTACCTGAGCTTTATATTTTCTGTGTTGACCCCAAGACATGAAACTTGCTGCACACTGGATTTGTATCTAAGGATAATCATGCTTTTTACAGTATTCCACTGTTCCAAAAGTGTAAAGGACCTTTGCTTTAAGAAAATAATTTCTTCTCATTTTAAATTCACTTCAAGATGATGCTAAAATGCTCCATGTCCTGCATAAAAAAAAGATTTCTTGAAAGTTCCACTAGAATATAAACCTGAAGATGATGGTGATAAAGTAAAAAACATGGATGAAGTGTTCCATTCCTGATTCTATCCTGCAACTGGTCTCTGTGACAAGGAAAATGAAGGAACCAATGATCTGCAGTCTTGTTTTGCAAAACTGTAATGAGGATTAAACAACATAGAATTATTACCTTTTTTTGCTCTATTTTTGGGCACAACTGGATTAAAAACCAAGTGATTTCTACTTGGAGATGTTGCCTAGTTAAAAGAGAACTAATTGCCATGACAGAGTAAATTACTTTCTGTGTTGAACATTCTGATGAAGCAATCTATACCTCACTGTCAAATATAAAAATTTACAGATTTTGGGCAGAGGAAATGCCTCCAAAAGTTCAGTAAATGCTGTCATTTATGAGGCATATAAAGTATTCAATGCACATGAAACACTTCCTACTCCTTTATCTCAGGATGTATGAGACAACTAGGCTCTGTAAAGCACTATATATTATATTTAAAGTGAACATAGAATTATTAAAACAGGTAAAATCTTTCAATGTGTATTCTGATTATAGGAAAACACCTTTTTTGAGATAATCAAATTTTTGGTTCCATTTTGTTGCCACCTTTCTGAGTTGGGATGGAGGAACTACGTATTAGTCTTAATTGGTGGCAACTCAGTTACATAAGGCTATACACCCAGCTGTTCATAGCTCTTGCAGTTGACATGATTTGATGAACTAAAATGCCTTCTATAATTTTTGTTAATTAGAGATAAGTTAATCATACTTGCTGTTTAAAATGTTCATATCTAATACAAAGTAATGGGATACACAGCAGTATATCAGATGAGCAGCTGAATAAAAAGCCAAGAGGCAAAACACTTTAGAAATCTAATGCTACTGATTATTTCTGGTGCTGTACTGAGTTGCTGGAAATTATTAAATGAATTGTCTTTAGAATGCTTAAACAGGTGTGTACTGTTTACAGGCTACATTTAAAGGCTGGATGGATATTATGTATGCAGCTATTGACTCAAGAGATGTAAGTACTGCAAATATTTTAAATTATCTTTTTGTTTTCCTGAGGTCTGTCTGTCTACACGTGTGTATTTATCCTAAATAAGCAATTATATCCATATAATAATAAATTAATTAGTATGAGATTCTGTGGTAACAAAATGGCAAATGAATGCAAACTGCCAGGTGCTATCAGCAAGAGGTAGAATAGACAATATATAGTGATATAAGTGATAGGAATATTGTCCAAATACAAAATATTAGTGACACTTTGTGCAAGGTTGCCACTTGTTTGGTTGAAATTTTCACATGAAGTCTTAGGAATCATATGTCACTTTTTTTTTCCCTTAGGTGTTACAGCAACCCAAGTATGAAGACAACTTGTATATGTACTTGTATTTTGTCATCTTTATAATTTTCGGGTCTTTTTTCACCCTGAATTTGTTCATTGGTGTCATTATTGACAACTTCAATCAGCAAAAAAAGAAGATAAGTATTATTTCATTTTTCTTCTAAAGATATTCTAAAATAATGCATCTTTGTAGGTTCATGATATATGGAAACTACACCCATAGCTTGTTCCAAATTGAAAAAGCTGCAGTATGATATGACAAAATCATACTTGCAGCATTCATTAAAGTCATAACATTTTTCATTTAGGGAAAAGGAGAGATCCTTCTACTATCAATTTCCAGTTTAGTCTTCCTCAAATCATCTGCTTTTTCATGACTACTTCCTGCATGATCCAACCCCTTAATCAGGTTAATTAACTCCCTACATTAAAGCATTCATCATTTCTTGGGATTTTTTCCTTCTTGATTTTTAGTTATTCTATGAGGACGCACACAAAAAAAAAGCTAGCTGGTTATGAAACACAAAAAATAATTTCATCATGCAATTAAAGATAATGTTTAAATGATCCCAATTATTCAAGTTCTAATTTATGGCACTGAACAATCTAAACTATACAGAGCAGGAGTGATTTGTAACTATTGCAGGAACTTTTTTATTGTTTCACAGTGCAGATGTAGATAATCTCACTGGTATAGATGGTCTGAGTAGGAAATGCTCGCCTTTAAAATTAATTTCTGTACATAGATAAAGCAAGGAAAGCTCCAGGACCAAAGCATGAATTACTAGTTTATTTTTACTTTACTGGACTGCATCACTTTTTTTGTGTTTATGTTAATAATGAGAAATACTAAGCAAAATTTCTGGATGCTGTACATGTAGAAATGTAGAGGTATATGGTCAAGGAGGCTGTCCAGCTTACAGTCCTTGCATTCCCACATCTTCAAACTTCCCACACAGTCAGCCCCAAAGGGCTGTATCCAGTCCTGTGTGTGCATTGGCATTCCTGGAAATAGATGTCTACAAGTATCTCTTATCTAGGAAAAATTTTCTTAAAGGGTTATGGGAGGTCTCATAGATTTTCATTCAAGCTGTCTCTAAAACAAGGTTACTATGGATTTTGATTAGAAATATAAAAGACCCATAATTCCTTCTATATCTTCACTGTCAGATTTCAAAGGCAGGTTCATGCTTTTGCTAAATACAACTTCATTGAACACAAAACTAATCAAAATAAAAGATTTAAAAGAGAGCATTTTGCTCCTAATAGTACCAAGGGTGCTTCAATCTCCAGCGAAGTTTCTCCAAAGTCTGATAATCCATCTTCTCAAGAACCTTGAAGACTTTGGACCCCAATGATAATGTGATTGTTAAACTAGAGATACCTAAAGCAGATTTCTGTACTGACAACCTGACTTTGTCCTTTTCCTTTGTTTCACTACAATCACAGTTCAGAAGTGACAGTATTGAGCAACCCAAACTATCTGAATTTATCTCAAATACTCTTTACTGTATCTCTTATTATAAAAGAAAAGAGGTAAGGGAAATGATATCTTGGAGTTCCAGGAAAATAACTGTAAAAGATGTTGCTTTCATTTTTTTTCTTTTCTTGAGAGATACAGTACTGGATGTCCAGACTTCTAGACTAAAAGCTTAGATTGTAGACAGATGCATTTGACAGCTAAGAGATTTTTCCCGATTTAGTCTTTCTTATTTTTGAATAACTCAGTTTTTTCAGCACTGCATAAAAATGTGATTATAACCAGTTCTGATTTCATGTTTTTACTTTGGAGGTCAAGACATATTTATGACAGAAGAGCAGAAGAAATACTACAATGCAATGAAAAAGCTGGGATCCAAAAAACCACAAAAACCTATACCAAGACCAGGGGTAAAATTATTTATACACATCAGACAAATAGCTATTTACAAAGAGTTTTTATTGGTACAGGGAGGGCAGAAATATGCCAATTGAAAATTATCAGTAACCGGGGCATTAGTCAGCAGAAATGGAAAATAAAAATAAAACAAAAAAAAAAAAATTTCACTTACAACAATTTTATATATGAATATGCAACACAGGAGGCCAAATGAAGTTGTTGTATTTGAGTACTCAATTAGTAAATAGTGTACACTAGTTACAATTTTATTGAAGTCTCATAAGCCTTACTGCATGTGTTTTTCTACTTTCTTCTAACAGGACATGAAAATAAATTACAGTTTGTATTTGATGTTTCTTTTTTCTTTCTTCTTCAGAATAAATTCCAGGGAATGGTCTTTGATTTTGTGACACAGCAAGTATTTGACATCAGCATCATGATTCTTATTTGTCTTAACATGGTTACCATGATGGTAGAAACTGATGACCAGAGCAAAGAAATGGAAAATATTTTATACTGGATAAACCTTGTGTTCATTGTCCTTTTCACTGGAGAATTTGTCCTGAAATTGATTTCACTTCGCCATTACTACTTCACTATAGGCTGGAACATTTTTGACTTTGTGGTTGTCATTCTCTCTATAGTAGGTAAGTCTTGTTAATTAAACTAAGAGGAAGGTAAAATGAATAGGAGGTGAACTTTTACTTGAATAGAGCTATATGGTGAGCTTTTGCCATTGCAATATTTACAGCCAAGTCATTCAACTTTACATTTTAATTTGTAATTTAGCTAAACCAACCATCAAAACTGTTATAATCATCCAACATTTATTGCACCTGCAAATATTACGTATAACTGCTAAAACAGAAGTTATGCCAGTGTAATCTACAAGGTATCTTTAATTGCTTCATAAAACTACCAATTTTAAAACTGTGTTTCTAAAATTTCCATTGTGATACGGAGATTAAGTGGTAATGTACCTTGGTTTTCTTTTCTTTTTTGTCTTTTTTAGGTATGTTTTTGGCTGAGATGATTGAGAAGTACTTTGTATCTCCCACACTGTTCAGAGTCATCCGGCTCGCCAGAATCGGTCGAATCCTGCGCCTCATTAAAGGTGCCAAGGGAATCCGCACTCTGCTTTTTGCTTTGATGATGTCTCTTCCTGCTTTGTTCAACATCGGGCTGCTGCTCTTCCTGGTCATGTTCATCTATGCGATATTTGGCATGTCCAACTTTGCCTATGTCAAGAGGGAGGTTGGGATTGATGACATGTTCAACTTTGAAACGTTTGGCAACAGCATGATCTGCCTGTTTCAGATCACCACGTCCGCTGGCTGGGACGGTTTGCTCGCCCCAATTCTCAACAGTGGGGAGCCAGACTGTGACCCCCATAAAGATCATCCGGGGAGCTCTGTGAAGGGTGACTGTGGCAACCCTTCTGTTGGGATTTTCTTCTTTGTCAGCTACATTATCATATCCTTTCTGGTAGTGGTGAACATGTACATTGCTGTGATTTTGGAGAACTTCAGTGTTGCTACTGAAGAAAGCGCTGAACCCTTGAGCGAGGATGACTTTGAGATGTTCTATGAAGTCTGGGAGAAGTTTGATCCTGATGCAACACAATTCATGGAATTTGAGAAATTGTCTGATTTTGCAGCAGCACTTGAGCCTCCTCTTCATCTACCCAAACCTAACAAAGTCCAGCTTATTGCAATGGATCTGCCCATGGTGAGCGGTGACAGAATTCACTGCCTTGACATCTTGTTTGCTTTCACAAAGCGTGTTTTGGGGGAAAGTGGGGAGATGGACGCCCTCAGAATACAGATGGAAGATCGGTTTATGGCATCCAACCCTTCTAAAGCTTCCTATGAACCAATTACAACCACACTGAAACGAAAGCAGGAGGAGGTGTCTGCTGTCATCATTCAGCGTGCTTACAGACGTCACCTCTTAAAACGAACAGTAAAACAAGCTTCCTTTATCTATAACAAAAATAAAACTGAAGGTGGGGCTGGTCAGGGTATGAAAGATGAAATCCTTATTGACAAGTTAAATGAAAACTCATTTACAGAGAAAACAGATATAACTGCATCAACAGCAGTTTGTCCGCCTTCTTATGATCGAGTAATAAGGCCAGTCAAAGAAAAGCATGAAAAGGAAGATAAAGATGGTCAGAAATAAGAGGAAATAGCAAAAAAAAAATCATATATGTGCAAAGTAGTTGATAGCCTGTAAGGATCATGTGTTTGTGTCAACAGGACTCCTGAAGGAGGTCTATGCCAAACTGACAATTTTTACAAATATACTGTACATTAAAGGTCAGTGCCTATTAAAAGACAGTGACCCCTTGTCAGTGACTGTGATAAGAAGAAACAACCTTGACAGGAGGTTACTGTTCTCACTACCAGCTGACACTGCTGAAGAGGAGAGAAAAATGGCTACACAGACTGTAGGGACCAGTTAAAGGGGTGTGAAACCAAGTATTTGTGTGTTTAGCATAAAACAATATGGTAACTCTATCCACTGTTTGCATTTCAACTGCCACATACTTCATATTTTTACAAAATCTGTGTTGGTGGATTCATCTTGTTTTTATTCATATGTTGTTTATTATATGTGACTATTTTTGTAAATGGGGCTTCTGTTAGGGAAGGGAATTAAGTACACCTTTACAGGTACAAGGGCCAGGTGTTCTATTATACAACTAATATACACACAGAAATTATTTGCATGAAGGCATGCTGCACTTATAGATCATGCATGAAAATAACATTAAGTCACAAAGAACAACAGGTTTTTTTAGCACAGTGTTTCTGGAAAGGAATAACAGATTTTGAGGTGCTTAATTAATGTATTCATGTTGTATCATGTTCAAACAAGTCTTAGTATGCCTGTAAAGTCCTCTACAACTCACAAGAATAGTAAATATGGTTTACTTTTTTGCACAGACCATTAAGTTTCAGAAGGTGCAAACTTCTTCCTAGGTCTGGAGTCACAGATTTTGTCTTTGTCAAATGTCTTTCTGCATACAAATACTAAATGAATCTGCCTCAGCCCACCAAATTGATCAAAAAGAGCCCTCTATAAAGTTGTTCTGCTTTATCCTGCAGTATTGTTTAGCCATCTTCAGCTCTCAGTAAGGTTGATGTTGTACACGTTAATGAAAAGCCCTCTGCTATGTAAATAATTTTTAACCTGTGGTGCATGTTTGAGCAAACAGATAATGACTTTAGCACATTTATTGCATCAAATATGTACCACAATAAGTGTAGTGTGCAAGCATTCAACAGGTAAAATTATGTATTATCTACCATTATAGATAGTTTGGATGCAATCAATGCATGTTTATATTGCCTATGCTGCTATTCCTTTGACTGTCCAGGATTCTTAAACATGGGAAGCCATACATCAGAGCTAAATGAAATAAACTACTCAAAAAGACCTCATTCCTCCATACCATTAAGCAATATTTTGCAGCTATTTAGGAGCTTATTTGTTTTACATTTCTGAATTTTCAGTGAAAAGCATATAGTGTATATCCAAACTGTACAGATGTTGAAAACTACTAAACCTGTTGAAAATAATGTTAGGATTTTATAAGCAAATATAAATACTGTAAAAATCATTTTATTTTATTTTTCAGCATTATGTACATAAAACAAGAACTGAATTTTATCTTCAGGTTGATGTCACAACATTTTTGTTACTTTCAGTCCATAGCACTTTTTCACAGAAGAACTCCAGAGAACAAGATATTACTAGGTGAATGGATAACTGTAGGATCTTATTTTTTACAGTATTTGCCAAGATATAAATAATTTATGCTAAATAAGTTCATAATTTGCTTCTAAAAAGCTAAGTTGTTTTGGTTTGGGTTTTTTTTTGTTTGGTTGTTTGTTTGGTTTTTTTTTTTTTTTTTTGCAGTTGGGAAATGGTCTAAAGTTCAAATTGAATGTCTAAGCAGTGCCTGCATCATAGTTTTCAGATACAACCTTTCTTTCAGAGAATCCTGAATCTTTTCTCATGTTTACTCACAGATTTTTTTTTCATTCATGCTGCACTAGAACAGTTCTAAATATTATCTAGGGTCCACGATATTTTTTCACAAAGAGAAAGTAGCAAAATTGTATAATCCAATCCATCAGGACATTTTATGTTTCTTACACAGGAAAATTAAATATAGATTACTTTTATTAAAATTATTGACTAAATCTGTATTAGTGAACTGCATGCAGGAAAATGCTATTACCCTAACTGATGCTAAAGAACATTATTAATGCGTCAAAATAATAAAGATTACATTTTTTATTGTACGTTCCTTTTGTGTTTATTATCTGACATTAATATAAAAAAGGGTATGCTTTTAAACCACAGAATGAGAGGATACTGAAAGCCTTTACAGCAGCTATACTGTTCTTCCACGTAAGAAAATCCTTGGGACTTGCTTGTTAGTCACTAATTAGGAATTTCTTACTTGATGTGTGTTAGACAGTGAGCATGATGCTTCTGCAAGTATCCGTAGTTCTACCCTGAGTGACTCCATGCAGGAGGGTGCACAGCCATGGAATACCAGAGCTGCCCTGAGAGTGTCCCAGGAGGCTCAGAGCAGTCACAGGAATGAGAATTGAGCATTCAGGAGTTTACAAAGACAAAATGAGGACAGAAAATAGTACTAGATCCATGGCATTCCCCAGCTTGGGTTGAGAGCCAGTTTATTCTTGCTGGGTGCTGTTCACAAACAGGCTACAGAGCGTCTCACATTTGAGTGCATTTCTGAAAAAGGGGAAATGGTGTTGGAATGAATAAATCATTGGTCTTTTCATTAGGAATTTTAAAAGTCACTCTGGAAGCACCCCATTCCTAGAAGCAACCATTTGTGGATACCAACAGAGGAAAAAACAAATACATCTGGAAAGTGGGCCTGTTCCTTATTCTTTATCAATTGCTTCAGTTAATTTCTAAAAATATTATTTTTACATGTTTACATAATTTTATATTGCATTTCCCAACAACTTACAATGAAAACAATCATAGGTGAATACTGAACTTCACATGAAACCAGCTGATGATCAGCTGTAGTCTGTATGCTTGCTTAGTGGCTAATGCAGAATTACAATTCCCTGTAATTCATCAACAATTTTTCAAGGGAGGGAAATTTTTCTCTGTAAAATTATTGTGAAATACATTATGAAAAAAGAGGTCTACAGCTTTGATTCAAAATGCCTAAGTATTGAAATGAAAAGATAAGTATTTTCAGATTAATATGTGGACAGAATATGTCTTAAATGGTTACCTTAAAAAGTATGTAAAAAACCTCAACTTGTTTCTCATACCTCTAATAGGTTTTAAATGTTACAGAAGCCTAAATGGTGCTTCAGAACAAGACAAGCAGAACTTAAACACAGCAGGAAAATCAGAGGATTGTCTTGGCCGGCAAGGAAACCCAAGAATGCTTATTGCTTAGTGCTTCTTTTGCACCTTCCCGATGCTGGGGATGAGAACTGGGGACAGAGGAACTCCCCGTGTAATGGACTCGCTAGGAAAGGTCACTCTGAGCACTCTGCCAGAAGAGCCAAGCAGCTTCTCCTACACCCTCCGTGCAGCTTGGGCTCCGCTCCTTGTCCTTGCTGGCATCACTGCCGGCTTTCCTGATGGACAGACTGCGCTCCCATTCCAAAGGAATGCTCTTCAGCAATCTATGTTTTTAGTGTCTAGAAATTATGGCTGAGGATGCTTTCACCTCCATAGGAAAACCCTGATTTTACTAGTCTTGGCAACTCTAATTCTCTAGGAGGAAGGAAAAGGGCGGGAGGGGGGGTGACCGAAGTTTCTCCCTCTGATTTGACCCTACTGCTATTCTATTTCTAAGAGAAGTGCCACATAACTTGAAGTGCTCGGTTACACTATGAAACGTATGGAATGTGGGCCGCTTAGTGGTAAATTCAGCCAAGAAAAGCAAGGAAATAA
Organism: Urocynchramus pylzowi; assembly: GCA_013397555.1. Lineage (NCBI taxonomy): Eukaryota > Metazoa > Chordata > Aves > Passeriformes > Fringillidae > Urocynchramus > Urocynchramus pylzowi. The sequence goes on from VZRH01004939.1 coordinate 1,003,940, forward strand.
ACACATTCCAAAGCTTCCATTCCGGCTGTGAGGGCTGCCGAGGCACGGCCGCCTGCCCACCGGCAGGGGGCGCCAAGGCGCCGGCAGCCTCCCGCGCTCTCCCTCGGGCTCTGCCGGCGGTTCCCGCCCCGCCGCCTTCCAAGGAGTTTCTCTTCCCGTGTCTCTCCCGCCTCCTTCCCGCCCAAGCCAATGGCAGGACGCTATCCTCGCCCTTCCGGAGCCCCCCCGAGGTGGCGTCGGGTAGCGACGACGATGGACGCTGAGGTGCAGCAGGTGGGCGCCACCGCCGTCCCGCTCCGGCGGAGGGAGGGAGCGGCCGGGAAGGAGGGAGGGATGGGAGCGGCCGGGGGGGCCGGGCAGGAGTGCGGCCGGCCGGGCTGGGGCGGGAAGGGACGGTGGGCGCGGTGTCCCCGGGGCCGTCCCGGGGCGAAGCGTTGGCACCGGTGACCCGCGGCCGCTTCCCCGCAGGCGCTGCTCAATTACTACTGCCAGGAGGGGCTCTTCCAGCACGTCCGGGCCGCGGCGGACGAGGCGCTGGCGCTGCTGGGCGCCGACCCCGCGCTCCTCTTCTACCGGGCCTACGGCGCGCTGAGGGCAGGTAACGGCGCGGGGCCGCTCCTCCCGAACCGCTGGGCTTCCTTGGCCTCGCCTCGCGGAACTCAGCCCTTAGTCCGCTGCGCTGGGAAAAGCGGTGTTGCGGAGTCTGAATGTGTTCCGTGTTGAGTAAATTACCGGTGTGTTATCATCTGTCACCGCTCCTCCCCAGTTTGAATGAAAGTGCTCTAGACAGCATCGTACCGAAGTGAGAAATAGCAATTAATTTTCTTTTTCGTGGTTTCATGACCATGGGTCAGGTAAATGGGTTCCTTGGATGGAATTTGAGCCCTGCCCAAACGCATATTGCGTTTGTTGGGAAACTCACTAGTGTCTCCCAGCTAACAGCTCTTCCCTTCAAAGCAGCTGTATTAATTTTGTTGAATCCTCTGTCTCAGGGAAACTGACAGCTAATACCTAGTGGGGGATCTTTGTGTAAATTATACTGTTCTGATAAGTTTATTTAGCAACATGTATATTCCAAGGATGTCAGAAATATTAACAAGTAACACAACATAGGGAGGGCTGAGACAAGTCTAGGAGGGTGGGCTGGTTTTGAGGGAGTGTGTCTATTCCCAGACTCCCAGATGCTTTTATGTGAGAATCCTGTCATTTTTCAAGATACTGGCTATTTTGCTAATATTCAAAATACTCACACAAATAAGGCAAAAATACTGGTTATATAGAGAAGACAGTTGACAGAATTAGCACAGAATTAGTGGGCCTAATTCCAGTTCTTTGCATTGAGATGCTATTTTCTTTCCGGTGTCTGTTTGAAAGACTTGCACAAACAAGTGAAAGTGGGTATATGCATAAGGAACAAAAGCATAGAAGGGAAAATTTAAGTCAGATTGATGTTTGATGATTATATTCTCTGTCTTAAAAAGTGTGATAGCTTATTCTGTGTTTTTTTTTTAACTAGGTGATGTCCAAGAAAGTATTCGACAGTTGGAGTCTATTAAAAACAAACCAGAGGTGTCACTTTGTACAATGATGGCTCTGATTTATGCCCATAGAAAGAGCCCTAATCCAGGTATGCCTATTAAGACATTCTGTTTCATGTTTTAAACAGCTCTGTGTGAAGGCCTGAGAGTTGTAGGCTAATTCTGCCTAAGTTAAAAATATTTACTCCAGCTTTTCATTTGACATAGGATCTATTACTGAATTGAGTGATGCTTACCAAGATTGTAGACAAAAATACCAAACCACTAAACTCTGAAGCATAAGAGTGGATGTTAAAATAAAACACACACAAAATCTGACTTACCTGCCGTGATGAAGAATCTTCGAAGGAAAAAAATTGAATCAAGCTTCTTGTGATTGTTGATCACTCCTGTCTGATATTTGTACTTTTGAGTAGAACTGCGACTTGAAAAGTCTTTAAAGCCATGCCATTTCTGTCTTTTAAATTATTCTGACCACACAAATGGAGAAAATAATTTTGCGAGTTTTGGTATTCCCTTTTCCAACCTAAAAGGTGGAATAATTTTGTTAGGAATTGCATTCTCAAAATAAGAGTTGGTTTGTGAGGTACATTGACTGGTTGTTAAACTATTGCTGCAGTATCTTTCTCACTATGGAGGTTTATAACTGCTGCTGACAGTTTGTTAAACAATTTGATGTGAAACAGCTTTGACTAATGGCATTACTCTTACTATTATTACTCAGGGACTTGTCCTGAGTCCCTGAGGATTAATACTGCAGGACAGCAAAATTATTGTGGATCTCAAGACTCTCTGAGAGTGAGAGCCTTTTCCTCATTCATTAGGTGGGTGACCATTGTCATAGCAGGAGATTAGGTTGGCCAGGCAGCTTCTGCCTTTCCCAGTGCCTGGCTGGGTCTGATCCCCTGGGTGTCCTGTAGGTGCTGTGTAAAGGCACTCAATAACCTGATCCATGACTTTCCCTGACACCAGGGTCAGGTTGACAGGCCTGTAGTTTTCCAGATCTTCCTTCCTGCCCTTCTGGATGGACATCAGGTTGGCTAACCATCAGTCATCTGGGACTTGCCCACTTCTGGGACCTCCCCATCAGCCATGTTGCTGGGAACCCTCTTCTGCCTTTTCCATCTGTACCTGATAAATATTACTGACTGGGTGGGATTGTCTGCATGTTTATCAATGTACAGTGCAGAAACAGTGTTTGCTTTGGAAGCCCTTGGCTTACGTGCTGTTCTTTTACAATATTTTGTGAGGCTGTCAACAAGAGCTCTGAACAAAACCTTTTCAGATCGAGATGCTATTCTGGAGTTGGATGCAAGACTGAAGGAACAGCGTAAATCAGCAGGACAGCAGGCTCTGTACTATGCTGGCTTGTTTTTGTGGCATCTTGGTCGCGAGGACAAAGCCCGTGAATATGTTGATAGAATGATTAAAGTCTCTGGTGGTGGTAAAGAGGTAACTGGTTCTTACCTTTCTGTGATGGAAAGGATTAATAGGACAATGCATACTCTAAAGCTAGACTTATGGCATTAATGCTGTTGGAAGTTATCCTGAACTATTTTATTATTTTGTGTTCTATTACTTTCCTTCTTAACTGTCGTAAGTTCATTTGACGCAGCTGAGTAAATTCCCATAATTATTTTTTTGTTGACTAATATTCATTTTAGTGAATAATAAATAATGGTGTAATAAATGAAAATAAATCAATAAGTGGAAATAATATGCCGTTAAGCCAGTATTGCTACTTGATACCAAGACTCATAATTCCTAGCAAAAAAATAAGCCTGACAGTGTCACTAGAGGGAGACATCTGGATCTGAAGGCTCAAAAATACCCAGAGGATTGGGGATATAAATTGTTAGCTGTTGTTAAGGGCAAAATGTGCCTAGGGTTTTACTGAAATAAGTGTTATATATAGCATTGTCTTTGGCTCTTACATACAGACATTACAATTCATTAAAATCTTGAATCTCTAAAGAGGTTTCTGAAAACCTACTATGTTACTTTTAAAGGAGGTATCAGCTTCAGTTCAAGGAGAGAAACATAAAAAATTTGCTTATTTTTTGTAGTTAAACATCTCTGAGGCAGAGCTGTTAACACTGAATGCATTATTGTACAGTAATATCAAACAAAAATGTTCTGCTGTGTGGTTCAGGACATTGTTCAATTTGTAATTTATAGATTTGTGTCTGATCTATTACATGAGTTAGAAATCTGCAACTATTCTAAACATTAGTTTCTGAAAGTATGATTTAAGTAATGGCTTAGCTTTCAAACTAGCAGAGATTATTAATTTAAATTGGTAGTTATTTTAAATAAGAACTAATTTATTGACTAATGTATACTAATGTAGAAATAACTTATATTAATGAAGAAATAATGAAGAACATTGCAAAGCAATAATATGGTAGTTCCTAAAAAGACTAAGAATAGATCATTTTGGTAAAATAGCAGTATTTATGACTTTGCTTATTGAAACAATAGTAGTTTGATTTAGTTTGCTTGTTTTTATTCTTAGGAAATATTGTTTGGGTATGTTGCTTAGTGTGATATATTTCCAGCTGAACTATTTAAAAATATTCAAAGTAATTAATTAATTTTTTAAAGGCACATGCATAGAAAAGAAAAAGTACATTAGTATTTAAATATATAGAATTTTTTTTTATAAGTTCACTTATGATTAGCTCTTTTTCTAGTTTGGTAATATGAAATTATGTTTAAATGTTTACATCAGATTTTTTGGGAGGTGTTTCAGAGTGTTTAAACTTGGTGAAATAAGATTTGTTTAGTATACACTTATTTTGAAAAGACAGTTTATATATTCCTTGTATAGAAGTACAACACCTGCCTTTCTTTTAAAAAATGCTGGAGTATATAGAGTTCAGTCAGTCTAAACAGGTGCTCTTTCTCATAGTTCTTTTGAGGATTTGAAAAATGTCAAGAGTTCTGCCTTGCACATAAAATTTTTTCTTTTTTATCCGAAAGCAGAAGAAAACCCTCGAGTTTCTCCCTTTTTGCAGCACCAGTATGTTTCTTGGTGTCTCATATTAACAAAATCTTAAGAAAACATTGTGCTAGAATGTTTGCAGAAAATATTCTGTCTAATGTGGTCATGTTTGTGAGGTTTTGTTCTGACTGCTGAGTATGTTAGACTTGTTAGGTGCCATTGGTGTTTTTTTCTAATTCTGTAAGTAAATATACTATTTGGTTAGTTTAACTCTGCAATAAATTACCCAAGTGTTAGATTATGCTAAGGACTGGTTATAATTATGCCTCTGAAGCAGTTAAAATAGATACTCTTAAGTCCTCTATTTAGGTTATTTCTGCTTATTGTATCTAGTATAATTTTCTATTACTTATTTGGCAAAGAATTCCAATTTGTATTTTGTTAACAGGGTTTAATTTTGAAAGCATGGCTTGATCTCACCTGTGGGAAAGAAACTCACATTAAAAAAGCTCTGAAATACTTTGATGAAGCACTGCAGGAAGGCAATGATGTTTTTGCACTGCTTGGTAAAGTAAGTTTGCTTCGCTATTTTAACTCGTCCTAAATGTCATCTTAGTCTTGTGGAGTGATGGGACAGATGCTGATATGAGTAGTGCATAATGAGCTTGTCCAAGGAGCAGGGATACAGCTCAGACCCTGTAGGTACTGTCTAAAGACACCAGTGTGAAAAGAAAGGGATAGTTTAAATCCAATCAGTGTAAATGTGTCCTTTTGTTACAATTTTGCTATGCACACGAGAAAACCTTTCTATTTATATTTATGAAATGAGTTTCAAATCACTGGAAAATTTAAAAGTGTGTAGTCTCTTCCTTTTTGCATGGGACACCTATGCAAATTACAGAATTGCTGTGGGCCAAAATGCAAAAATTAAACACTATAGTGGGATTTTTTTTTTAATATTGTTAACACTCTTTTTAAATTGTCATGAGTCTATTTCATGTGTTCATGTAATCATCAATGATTATATTTCATTAAAGGAGTGGCATGAATTGTTTTCTTTACACATTTTCTGTTTCAGGGCATATTGCTTTATATCACAGATGTTGTTACTCATTAACATGATGTTTGTTTAGTATTCCAAAGCTAAATGTAGAAAAATTTGTTCAATGAATATTAGAAGACAGAAGTTCAGGAGAGCGTGCACAACGGTATTTGGTTAGGTTTGTGTGCTTGGCTGCATGTGGACCATTGAATTAGATTAAGAGTATATGTCAAATGTAGTTACTTAGTAATTAGGGTTTAGACAGACATGAATCTCACTAAGGCTGAAAAAATGAACTCTCAAAATCTACTGTGTTTGCATTATTTCTGTCTTAAAAAGATGAAATAAAACAGCACACATATAGTCACCTGGAATACGGTAAGTAAATTCAAAGCATCAAAGCAAAACAGGGTTTAAATCCTAAATTCATTTCTACTTGAATTAATTTAAACCTCTGATTCTTAACATCTGAAAGTTTTGTATTTGGCATACCCTGTAAATCACGTTACAGTTAGAAAATTGTTAATTCTGACAACAACAATAGTTACCTACTGAGTGTGTGTTTTTGCATGGTATATGCCATGGTTTTTGCATGGTACGTGCCTCAGAGCTTGAATAAATGTTTCATCAGGGTGGGTTGTGTTAAATATCCTAAAATTGTGGGATACTTCATACAAAGTTATTTGAAACCTGATAAAAGAATTTTACCCTTCAGCTACGTCTGTCTTTTTCTTGCTTACAACTGACTAGTAAGTTGTTAATACTGCAGTTACCTTTGTTACAGAGCACTTACCACACACACCAGGCTTTACACATCATCCTTTGCTATTTGATTGTTGCAATATGTCTAGTTGTGGTTGATACTCAGGTAAAACTATTACTTCAGGAAACAGCTGAAGTAGCTGAAGCTTCAGCTGAAGCTCTTTTCCTGGTTTCTGAATGAAAGAATTTCTGAGTCTTCTCACCTGTGTGTGTGTACAGCCTCTTGACATGGCTTCTCTTCCTTCCATTAGGCACAGTATTTTGAGGTCCGACAGAATTATTCAGGAGCTCTGGAAATTGTGAACCAGATAATTGCAAACTTCCCAAACTTCATTCCTGCTTTCATAAAGAAAATGAAGCTACAACTCGCCTTGCAGGACTGGGAGCAGACAATTGAAACAGCACATAGGTTGAGTATGAAGTAGCACACCACTAGGTTCTTTTCTTGCCATGTTTATACCCAAAGGACACTTTGAAACAAGAGTAGATAGGTTCCCATTCATTGTTAATGAATCTGAATTAGTTGCATCAATTTTTTTAAAAATAAATTTCAAGTAAATAAAATTTTATTAGAAACCAGCCTTTCAATTGTATGAGGATGCTACATCGATACATGTCTCCGTTTTGGATGGAAGAGGATCTTCCTTGAGATAAAGAGCTGTGCTTTCAGTTGAGATCCATGGTGTAAAATGACTGTGAAATACAAGTTATTCTGTTCCTGTTTTAGGATAAAATAGATGATTGAGAAAGTGTTTGGTTTGGTTTCTTTACATTCACGTTTTGTTTGGCTGTAGGCTATTGCAGAAAGATCCCCTCAATTTAGAAGCCATAAGAATGGAGGCCCTGCATCATCTGTGCAGGGGAGGAAATATATCTGAGGTGAGTCTTTTTATTAGCAGAATGTTGAGCACAACATAGTGCATGTGGCATGTAGTCCCTACAAAGACTATCTTCTTTATGTATCCTCCTCGTGTACTTTGGCTGGTCCTGTGCTGCACTAATCTGCAGAAGATAGATTCACCTGTTCTGATTTGAGTGGCTGCTCTGGCTTGTTGCTGGGGTGGTTTTGGATGAGAAGGAAATTATAACTTTTAACCTGCATCTTTCCAGAGAACAGGTCTCAAGCCAAACAGAAATCTGATCTGGACAGCTGACTGAATCATGTTGATTTGAATCATCAAAGTAATCTTTTTTGTGTAAATGCTCTTTTAATAAATTCACAAGCCTTTCATTATTTTTAAAGGTTCTGTTAATCGAAGGAAGGGAAATAGGTCTTGTAGTAATAGATTTTTGGAAGCAGGTCATAGTTGTTCCACCAGTGTTTTGTTCACCATTTTTTGACAATTATTGTGGCGTTTTTTCAGCTCTGAGCATTCTGCACTATTTTTCCTTCTACTCCCAAGATCCACTTTCTTGCACAGGGCTATATGGATGTATTTTGTATGTACAGCACTTGTGCCATTTTTCAGGAAGTTCTAAAATAGCTGATCTAAATTGTCAGCAGAAATTCACTCTTTATTTTTTCTCATTATGGAAAAACTGGTATGATTTAAGTGGAAAGTTAGCAAAAAAAAAGTGTTTTCATTGTGTTGTAGGTGTTTTCAAGTTGTAGAAGAAAAGGTATTTATATTGCTTAACACATTTTCAGTTGTTGCAAAGAGCTCAGTCATTAGCCTCCTTGCAATCAAATTTAAGTCTTGTTCACAGTCATGGGAAATATGAAGAAGTTGTAAAATTTCTGACTCCAGTTGAATCCATCCAGGAAGGAACCTGCCTGGACATAGCAGAGTGTTAACTAAAGATTCTGGAGTAAAATGTCACGTGTAAACTAAGAACCTTGTCTAGGAAAAAATTTCAAGTACCTTATTATTGTATGTCCAGAAAATCCCCTTAGATGTTTTGAGAAGCTCATGTTAAAGCTCTGAGAACTTGGAAGTGCTTTGCTTTTGAGCATGTGTGTCTGTATCACACTGAAGCCCTAACAGGATTCACAGATCAGATTCCTCACACTATCTTGCTTTGTGGGACTCCTCTGTTATACCAGACTTAGCTCAAGTTTTTCACCCTTTTAGAGCATGGATAAAGGACACAGGGTCTGCTTTATTGTCATTTTATTATTCCAAAGTATTGTCATAGGAATTCTCAACTCTAACTCCTCAGCCTGAAAGCCTCAGAATTTACATTTCAAGATGTTAGTGCATAGTGAAAATGTGAGCCGTTTGTAGTGAAAACTGTTTGATTGTCCTAATTTGTTAATTCTTTCTATTACTTATTATGTTACTCCTTTTTCTCCAAGGCTTCAGCAAGACTGGAAGACCTGATTAAAGCACTGGATAGATTAGAACCACGTAATTCTGAGCTATTCTGTAAAATGGCTTTAGCTTTCACTAGAACAGTGAGTATGCATTTTTTTCCTTAAGCAGCATACAGCTGTCTATATATCCTGGTTTTCTTCTTTTTTTTGGTAGGCAGATGTTAAATACCTACTAAAAAGTAGAAAATTGTGGACAATTGAAATAGATTAACTCATGTAACCTTGGTAACCACGTTTTTCAAGTCTTATATTCAGCATGAATTACAATGTTTAAGCCATCTCATTCCAAAAATGGTTTTACTCCTTGCTTTTAAGTGAGAAACAGTAAAAATACACTCAAATGTTCACCAGCTATCTTCTTACTGTATGAAACTGACAAGGTTAATCACATAACTTTGAAAGTGAAGGTTTCTTTAATCTCTGTATTTATCAAAAATTGCTATAAAGAAGCACTCAAAGCAACTATTATTGTGTGGTATTGTATATTTATGTTTGAATCCACCCCACATTAATGTCACAGTTTTTATAGAATTACTGCAGGTTAATTTAATCTTACATGAGGTGTTGTTGACTTATCTGGCTATATTCAGTGTGTTTGTCTAATTGAATCCAAAAACTAAGAAAACCTTAAGGCTTAAAGGTTGTTCTTACCATTAGTGTGGCCGGAACCAGCTCATCCTTCAGCATACACAAACCTTAGTACAAAGAGCATTTGATTTGGCATCTGACAATGCAGAATTTGCTACTGAACTTGGCTACCAAATGATTTTACAAGGGAAAGTGAAAGAAGCTCAAAAATGGTACAAGACTGCTATGACACTTGATGAAACAAGTGTTTCTGCACTAACTGGTAAGGTCTTACACTTCCTTTTGATTTTTACTAGACAGTGGTTTTTGGTCAAATTTTCCTATTACTGGTACTGGGAAAATCTAGAACTGTTGTAACAGGAGCACTGGGTTGTTTTTTTCAGATTCATTGTGTGCTTTCTTTCTTGTGGCAACAGCGTCTTTTTACTGTCTTTTGGTCTTCCTTATTGAAAAATTAATCTTTTCTGTTCTAAATTAGAGCTCTCAAAGTGATAGTAGGAACAGACATTTTGCTGTATTTTACTTACTTTATTATTTAATTTCTCTAGTACCAAAGAACAAGAGAACTCTTAGGCATTACAAAAATAAGAAAATCAAGGGCATGATAGAACAAGCTGTCCATGTCCTCATTTTGTCCAAATTAGCTTGAAAACCGTAATCAAGTCAAAACGTACTTTGGATGTATGTGTTGCATCCAAAACAAACCCACTTTGTAGAAAATCCCATTTATGTCAAGAAAATGGAGTGTAAATCTGTCATATTTGCCTGTCAGATTTTTCCCTGTATTTTTTTTCCCTCCTCGACAGTGCCACGGCCTTAAACAGTGTTATAACTTTAGATTGTGGGAATGGTTTATGTTTGTGCTTGAGGCTGTTTTCCTTCTTGTACTTTTTCTGAATTTAGAAGCCAGACTTTATGGTGCTTCTGCTTAGTCTAGAACCAGTTGAAGATGAACCATTTCAAACTGCTATATAGCATATTAATGTATCAATCATGTATCATCTACCCTAGGTTTTTCTGAGTATGTAAAATTTGCATTACCATAAGTCTTGATCCATTCTTTCTTTTCCTGTCACTGCTTTATGAAGAGGTTGAGGAGAGGAGAAGTTAGTTCTGGAAAAGAAAGCATGTCCTTGACTAGGAAGATGAATTGGCAATAAAGTCTTTCCATGTGTTACAGGAATTATCCGTTGCCAGCTAATACAAGGGCAGTTAGAAGATGCAGAGCATCAGTTGGAGTTTCTTAATGAAATTCAACAGTCCATTGGGAAATCTGGGGTAGGAGGCATCTTTCTTTACTGAGATACTTTGATTACAATCTGAACTGTGGCCTTCTAACAATTACACATTCTATATTTCAGTCACTTGATTAGAGCATTATAAATGGAGTACTGTTAAGTCTTAAGTCTCAGTTTTTCTTTCTATATAAGTCAGTGTGTTGTTTAACTTGGCAACCAGGCTGTTTGCTTGCGGAGCAAAAACACCATCACTTTCTAGCTGTGTTTTTTCTCCGAACGTAAGTTTGATATGTCAGGGAGGGACAAATATTAGTTATTTCCAGGGTTTTGTGATCAGACAAATGTAAAAGTTCTTGCACAAATTAAAGAAATGAATTGATAAAATAATCATCAAGTGTCCTTTACAACGTACTAGATGTCTTAGAGTATCCCTAAATATAAAGAAGAAGTGGCTTACATTAATAATTATGTAGTATTGTATGAGTAACAGATGAATGTATCTGGAATATGCAGAAGGTTTAGGGGTTTGTGTTTGTTTTTTCTTTTCTGTAGGAATTATCTTTCCTGCATGCAGTCCTAGCTATGAAAAAACATAAGAGACAAGAAGAAGTTTTTGCTTTATTGAATGATGTTCTGGATACTCATTTTTCATCTTTGCATGGATTTCCTCTTGGTGTGGAATATTTTGAAAAACTAAACCCTGATTTCTTGCTAGAAATTATTAGAGAATATCTTAATTTTTGTCCAGCACAGGTAAGCACCTGTAGATCACATCTGTCTAAGAATAGGAATTTTTCATTTTGAGAACAGTGAATCATGAAGCAAAAAAAATTGAACATTTTCCCTTTTAAAATGTGAATTTATTTGAAGTAAGAGTATGTTTTGGGAAATTACACCACTGTTTAGTCAAAGTAATGAAAAAAATACGCATTTTGTATTGTGAGCAAGTGACAGTAGTGGCAATAATGACACCTGAGGAAACTTGACATATTTATTCAATGCATTCTCTGTGTGTGGTTGCACTGTCTTTAGTATCTCTTAGGAAACTGTAATGATACAGTGAAGAGAGCTATCACCTGAAACTAGGATGTTCACACTGACCACCCTATTCATGAAATATTTTTGTTGGCTTAGGATATTTTTTCAATATATATAAATTCTTTCTTTTGTGTATTGGTAAAAATCAGTGGAATACTGCCTTTTTATATTATTGTTCATTCCAGTGAAAAATCTCACTTAGGTGGCTTAATTTTCTGTGGCTGAATTTGTGTGCTCTAGTTTTGGCAACAAAGGCATGTAGAACTTAATAAATTAAATGGGGACCTGACATCTTTAAAGCAGAAGAAACACATTTAAAGTTTCTTTAAATAGTGTCTTCCTTAAATAGATTATTCTTCTGAAATAGCTGGGAGCTGATTTCTGTTACCCTGTCTTTATTTCTAGCCTAATTATAGAACCTTTCCATAAATATGTTTATGTAGAGTTTTAAAATCTTAACAGGAAAACAAGTAGCTTTCCATTGTTATGAACTGCCTCACCATCTGTAAGAAAATGACAATATTTGAAAGTCTAAAACATCAGTAGCAGTGACAGTTTCATGTCACAGATGGCGGTGATAGGAAGTGACATTCTTGAGGTTTTGTTCTTATCTGAAGATTTCCCTGGGATACGTTCCAGAAATATTGAACAACAATGATGGTTTTTAATTTAGAGTTTAAACTGCTTTTCTGAATTTTTGTCCATAGAAAGGTTTTTAGAAGAAAAGATAGGCTTTTGCTGAAGTTTCCTTTATCTCTCTATTGCAAAAAAGGACCTCATGGTGTTTGAAAGTGTGGAGTTAGCTGGGTGGTGGAGGCTTCCATTTTGGTTTTGCATCCTGTGAAATACTATTTGTGAACAGAATTATGCTTAGGTTGCCTTTTCCTTTTTTAATGTATAAACCAGCAACAAGCTAAAGTAATAGAGGGAAAGGAATAATGTTTCTGATAAATTACAATTAAAACATGGTATATTGTACTAGCAGTTTGCATGAAAGTAGCTATTTTTCAGCTTCTGTTTTCAGTTTATTGCTAGCAGTATGGATGTGTTCTGTGGTGTGGGATAGGGTAGGCATGACAGGACCAGAACCTTTTCTTCTCAACCATCTCATCATTTGCTCTAACTTCAGCTTTGTTGAAATTTAATTCATGGTACTGCTGTGTTGGAGGAGTTGGCCTGGTAATTCAGAATGTGTAACCAAATGTTTATGGCCCATATGCCAGGTCTGAAGTGTTTTATTGTCCTTGAGGTCTGAGACTGCCTTGTGTTCCTGCTGATATCAAGAAGTTGCCCCCTTAAATTTCAAACTTGCTTTTATGTTTCCTCTCAACTACAGCTGCTTTGACTGATGGAAATAACAAAGCTTTGCTAATGCTCATTTCAGTTTAAGGTGAAGCTCAGATTTAAAAAGAAATCTAAATCTAAAACCTGTTGACTCAAATGCTGGTTTTTGTTAGTTTGTTGGTGTTCTTTTTGTATTACTTGTTTTTTTTTTTTTTGCTCCTAGCCTGCAAGTCCTGGGCAGTCTCCTTCACCACTTCTCAAGCACTGTGCTTCAGTTCTTGAAACTGTTGTAAAAACTGTGCCTGGTCTTCAACAAGCTATCTTTTTAATTGCAAAAGTGAAGTACTTGTCAGGTAATAGTTATATGAATAGGTAGTTAGCTGCTCCTTAGTTTATTTAATATAAAAAATTAATTTCACACTTGTAAATAATAATGAATATTTTTCTTTCACTGCAGAATACTGTTTTACAACTAAGTGAAGAACATTTGCTCTTCACTTCTTTGTCCTTCGTATGAGAGTATCTTAATTGTACAGACCTATAAATACAGTATTTTTTTGTCTACTTTTTCCCAAAAAGTCTATTTCTTGAATGATTTACAGATGGTGCAATGAGAAAAATACCATACCTTTGACCTGCTTTTAATTTCATGTCATAACCTTATAATACTTTGTATATGAGTTTATTCACTGTATGCTGACATTTATTTAAAAAAAATGGCAAATAAAAATGCCTGTATATAACATATATATATATATGTATATGTGTATATATATATATATATGTGTGTATATATATAGCTGTATTTCATATCAACTGCTTTTTCACTTTCCCTTTTTTTCCCCACTCCGTAGGGGATATTGAAGCAGCCCATAGTAATCTACGTTACTGTCTGGAAAGGAACCCTTCTTATGCAGATGCACACTTACTGATGGCCCAGGTGTATTTGGCTCAAAACAATATCAAGCTATGTTCTCAGTCCCTGGAACTTTGTCTAAGCCATAATTTTGAGGTGAGTTTAAGAAAAGAATGAAATAATTTTATTCAGTAAGTCATCTGAAGTTGTATGTTTTTGTATGTAATAATTTTCAACTGGACTTTTTATAACTCTTCTGCTACAAATTTAATATCTAAATGTTTATATTAATGTATCTGAATATTTATCAAAGAAATGACCATGAAGACAAAACCAACACCTCACAAGTCACACTTCATGGGTCTTATGCATTACATTACAGTATGGGATTTTTGATTGGTTGACATCAGTGGAACTTTATGTGGGATTAGCAGAGAGTTGGGAACACAGTACACACACACACACACACACCACTCATTAGATCAGAGTTGTGCCCAAGTGTCTTGAGACCACTGAGCTGGAAACTACCATTTCTTTGCAAGCATGTCCCATCTTACTTTTTTCCTTGAAGTGACACAAGAAAGCTGAAGATTAATATCTAATTAGCTACCTAATTGAGGTCCTTCCCATTTCACAGAGCTGTATTTCTCTTACAGACTTTTTCTTTCATGTGATGTTTTAGGAAGGTAAAGAATGGCACGCAGGACTTGTGCCAAATAATGATTGTATATTTCCTTTAATTAATAGCCTGGTGAAATGTGCACATAGCAGTGTGGGAGACACTCAGAATACCTTAAAATTCAGTCAAGTTTAAAATAAAGCCGCAGTTAATGTTGTTCTGTCCCACGGTCTCATCCCTTGTAATAGTTTCTTTGTAATTAGAAAACTTAGTAAATTACTAGTTTGTGTACTCTGAAAATTCTTATATTTTTGTAAGTAAATTTCTGAAATTGAATTTGTGTATATTTGGAGGAAAAAAAAGAAACCAAAGTCAATATTAAAAAAAAAAATCTTGCAAGGGGTTTGAATACTTTACATCAAGTAAAATTTGGAAACTCTTTATCTTATTCTTTCTTTAGGTGAGAGACCATCCTGTGTATCACTTAATTAAGGCTCAAACCCAAAAGAAGATGGGAGACATAGCAGAAGCTATTAAAACCTTACAGATGGCAAGGAATTTGCCTGGAATGAGAAAACCTACAGCTTCCTCAAAAACAAAAGGAAAAAGTATTGAAATTGATGCAAGTGATCGTGTGTCTGTGTTCCTAGAGTTGGTAGAAGCTCATCGCTTGAACGGAGAACCGGTAAGATGGCAAACCTGCTAAAATACAAAACATACCTGAAAACAATTCCCTCTTTCCATTCCCATTTCTATTAGTTCAGAATAGAAAGCCACTTCTTTTACCAAGAGGATTTGCTTAATAAAACTTCCAGCATGTGAATATCTGATTTGAGAACTTAAGTACCTTAAATTGTACAGAGCAAAGAAAAACAAACTCTTTACAGGTGCTCAATTTTGAGACTACAAAAACCATTTCACACTGTTGATATTCATTTGCTGGGATGTAGATCCCTGTTTTGTTGTTAGAATGCTATTAACAGTAGTTTTGGATCATGTCCTTATCTTTGTGTAGCAGCATCCCTACTACCAGCTGTGTCTGGATAAGCAATGGGACACTATGTATGTATAAGAATATAAGAGAAGCCATACAGTCTTGTGGTTTGGAGGCCAGCCTGCTCAAAGCAGGACCTGTTGGAGCAAGGTGCTAAAGACATTCTGTAGCTGAAGTTTGAGTATGTACTTGTTTATATGCAACACAAGTGTAATTTTCTGTACTAAAACTTTTTATAGTAGTCCATATCACAGGAGTTTTATTTTAAAAAATCAAAAATACTATGGCAAAACAAGTGCATACCATGGTTTGTGTTTTTGGTTGGTTTGCATAATGCCCATAAATGTTAATAATGTCTTTATTTTTGGCTGTTCAATGACAGGAACTAAATTAATTCTGTCCTTTTTATTATTTGCAGCATGAAGCTGCTATAGTCATCCAAGATGCCATGAGTGAATTTTCTGGAACTCCTGAGGAGCTAAGAGTTGTGATTGCAAATGCAGATCTGTCAATTGCTCAGGGAGATGTGAAACATGCCTTGACTATTCTCCGCAATATTACACCTGAGCAGCCTTACTTTGTACAAGCTAAAGAAAAAATGGCAGATATTTATCTTCAGTATAGGAAAGATAAGAAGTTGTATGCTGCCTGCTATAGGTAAAAGTGTGTGGTGTGCATAGTTTTCTAGATGTTTACTGATAGCATGGTGAACTCATTTTTTCTTTCTACTGCTATAAATGAGAAATATTTAGTGACAGGAACTCATTTGAGCAAATGTGGTAACTTTTAAAACAATAATTGAAAGTCTTATTTGGAAAAGGTATTTCAGATTTTTTTTTTTGTTTATTTGGTTTATTTTGAGAAATAAAAACTAAAATCTGCAGAGGATAAAATTGCTGTGCCCTTCTCTTGTTTAGATACCAGTATTGACATGTTAAATACTGAGCAAGGTTTTGTCTTCTGTTTCCAGTGACCTAGTAGAAAAACTGCCAAGTGCTCATACTTTTCTTCTTCTTGGTGATGCATACATGAATATTCAGGAGGTGAGTGCTTGCTAGAGATGAATGGAATATTTGAGTAGTTTGTTGACTTTGTCTAGTTGAAACATTGTGGCATGCTGACTCTTATTGATTGATGTTTGTCAAACAGAAACTGCTTTAGGATATAAAACAATAAATATTGACTACAAGTAACTGTTTAAATTAAAAACTGTTGAAAATACATTTCTTCTAAAAGCTTACTCTGTGAAAGTCAAGGAGGGAATGTTTTCTAGAGAAACAGTTTCATAAGACAAACAGATATCTAGAGTGAGAGCTAAATTGAAATATTGAAATCACAAAGAAGCTGGAGATGTTTAGAATAGTGTTCTGAAACTTGGAATAATTCTGAATAACTTAGTTTTCATGCTGATGGCTTTACTAAATGTTTTAATTTTCTAGTTCCTAGACGTCCTTTGCATCCTTTGCTTTCTTGATGAACTGAAAATGCTATTTGGTATTGGCAGTAGTCAAGTGGACATAGGAATTTGAAGGCTACATGTTTAAATTTGTATGTAAAAAAAAATAGATTGAGTTAGGACATGCAACTGGTAGTTTAGATTACTAGTTTGGGGATCTGTAGATGATTAATTGTTGTTTTCATATTAATGTTTGTGTGTAGTTTTCTCCTTAATGAAGAATTATCGCGCAAAGTGGAATTTGTTTAATCAGCTATAACGTGGCTAGAGGAGAAAAACAGATGCAGCACTACTACATCTACCTCTTTGTTAATCAGTGAAGATAGTAGAGTATTTGCAGTGAAAAAGAATGTTTATTCAAACTCGTTTGTTTGCCATGTCTGTCCATATTTTGTTTTAGCATGACAATGCAAATTTACATGGACTTTACATTTCCTGCAGGTTTATAGTAACCATTCTTCTCTCAGAAGTATTGTAGCTCATGAATCAGTACTGCTTGGCAGTCATTCCTGGAGTTGTTACCAAATTTTGTTTTTGTCATACACCTTTTATCTTAATCTTTGACTTATATGTGTTTATATTTTACTGTTGAAGCCTGATGAAGCCGTAGAAGCCTACGAGCAGGCCTTGAAGAAAAATCCGAAAGATCCATCTATAGCAAGTAAAATTGGAAAAGCCCTAATCAAAACACATAACTACTCAAAGGTATTCTATAATTATTAGGTTAGTTGAGTACTGTTGCAGCATGTGGGCTTTGTTTGGGTAAAAGTATTATATTTCAGAGTGCTAAAATAGATATTTTATCCTGAAAGTTCTTAGATTCCCTTCAGATCATCTGGCCAAAAGCACAATTGGTAGATCCACACATTGGTGTATTCTTATCTGTTGAATTGTAGTTTTGGTGACTTGCAGTGGGTTTGGGCCTGAACTGAAACCATGTTGTATTACTTCTCCATAGGAAAAAAAGTAAAGCAACATGCCATTGAATACCTAAGTAAGAAGGTTGTTGTCTTTAAGATTTGTCTTTAAATTATACACAAATTTTTGCTTCTTTCTTCAAGGCAATCAGCTACTATGAGGCTGCAGTGAGAAGTGGTCAACAGAACTTACTTTGCTATGATTTGGCTGAGCTTTTAATGAAACTGAAGCAGTATGAACAGGCAGAAAAAGTACTTCAGCAAGCTGTAGATCATGAGCCTGGTAGGACTGTTATTAATTCACAGGAAAACATACAATTTCTGCTGTTATTTGTGTTTTCTGCATGACTCTAAGGAATAAATTAGTTCATGGGCACTTTTTTTCAGTGGTTTAATGACATTTGTTAACCTTTGTTGCTGTCTGAATAGAGAAGCAGTATCATTAGTAGTCCATTCTAGAAGATTTTCTTATGTCACTGTATCACTTCCATGCTTTGCAGGGGCATGTTGGTTTTCCATCTTACTTACTTCTTACTGAAAAAGTCCTCTGATTTAACACTGTATTACTTCTAACTGAAAAAGTCCTCTGATTTAACATTGTATTCCTGTCATAGTTAAGCCTTTGAGGATCTGGCTAATTTAATAGTCATGCTCAAGACAGCTTGATTTTCCTAGTGTGGAAAAGTAATTAGCAGTAAATACAATTTGACCCATGTACTTTAAAATCTTATCTTCTGTCTTAAAATGAAGCAAAAAGTATTTTTTTATGTCTTTTTTTATGTTTTGATAAATACACATTCTCTAAGAGAAAAATGTTTATTTTGGCTGATTGGGAAAATTATTGCATGAGGTAATTTTTTTATGGAAATGCTAGAATAGCCTCTGTGGGAAAAAAATGAATTATAGGAAATGTATTGAAGGGAATGATCTTACATGGTCTAAATTACACAGTCTAATCTCTGATGTAAAATAGCGTGTCAAAATTACAGCCCTTGAAGACCAGTTTTCTGATAGAATATAGCTCTAGAAACTCCTTAATTTTAATAAATATAAAACAAAATTTTTGGTGGCATCTATATTTTAATGTGGAACTGTGCTCAAGATATTGCTTTGTCAGTAGAGTAAAATAAATTTAAGCCAGGGAAGGCTTGAATTCTTCAAATACTAATTGATGCATATTTATTTTGACCATTTTTCAAAAGCAGCCTGCTGCTTTTAAGTAGATACTGAAATATTTATTGTATACATGTCTATTCCAGACTCTAGCAAAAGAAGTATAGTTTGAGGTCAGGCTAGGAATTTCACTGAACAGTCTCATGATTTTTGCATGTAGAGTAGCACATTATATCAATTTGGACATTTTTTGTTGACTTTAGGAGGATTTAGACAAGAAATGTCAGGAAGGCTTTATTTCCTGTCTGCTCAGTCATTTAATATTTACTGTCATGTCTCTGAAAATGCTAATAGACCAGACAGTCTTTTTTTTTTTTTTTATTATTCTGTTTGCATCTTTCAGTATCTTTGGCCTTAAATCTCACTTTGTTTGTAGTCTGTAATGTTTACTCTTACCACCAACATACTCTGCCCACCAGCAGTGCACCAAGTCAGATCACAATTCTAAATAAGTAAGATGGAGCTGTGAATTTTTCACGCAAGCTCTTTCCTGAATGTGATGAGTTTCTTCTTCCTTTGACTTCACTGGGATCAGCTCTTCTAGAATAATGTTTGTTTAATGTTACTCTTACAGTTAATGAGTTGTCTTCTCTGATGGAAGATGTACGTTACCAGGTACTTCTGGCAAAAATTTACAGCAAAATGGAGAAGATTGACAGAGCTGTAGTTTCATTACAGCAGGTAAAGAGGAAAACTAAAAATACCTGTGAAAACTTGCAGTATCCTCATGTTAACCTCTGTTTTCACTTTTGTCCCATATTCAAACCATAACATCCATGTGAATGTGGAAAATGAGTGTATGCTGGGGATAAAGCACCAACGACTGCTGTGAAATGTAAAGTACATAAGGTGTTAACACAGTCTGAGCTTTTTGCAAGCAGTGTTATTTGAATTTTAGATCAGAGTGCAGGTTTTTACTGCAAGCCTGCAGTCTTACTTTGCCTTCATTTGTGTGTGGAGCATAGTTTTAGCTATCAGGTGAAAATGAAACTGGCCATGAGGGCAGCTAGATTACATGTCTTTAGCTCAACATTGAAAACCATTCACAGAGCAAAATGGAACAGCTTTCAACAGCTACTTGTTGTTTTGTTGTACTGCTGAACAGCAGTATTAGTATTAAATAGCAATAATAAGATCTGTTCATTCTGCTGTTCAGTATTATCCCTCAGACTGAGGCTTGAAAGAATAAAGTTGGACGCTAGAGGTTTAATCCCTTAGAAAATGCTTTCTCAACTAAAAGGTTTAGCAAGAGATGTGGTCAGTACTTTCTGTTCTATTGTACCTCCCCTCTGTGAAAGAGAAGGTAACAGAAATGGTAAGCCGTGGTAGCATCTTCTGACCAGCAAGAAAATTGTGCAGATTGGTTAGAAAGGTAATTGTATGCGAGGGTTTAAATACCAATATCTTTGTTAAATTCTTACTTATTTTTTCCTTATAATGTACTTCTTTCTTTCTCAAAGTTAGTCAACTTTTTTCCCCCCCAATTCTCTTTTAGTAAAATTCCACCTAAGCAGTCTCCTCTTACTCTTTTCTTTACTTCTTTAGTTTTTCCAGTTTTCTCACTATATCACATTTCAAAAAACTTTCTGTCCTTTTGGGTTCTTAGGTTGTTTTTTCTACTGCCCTCAAAACTGTGCTTCCTTGTACCCATTCTCTTTGAAATATTTTCCTGTTCCTTTTCCTTTTGATGCCACGTTCATTTACACAAAAACACCTGCATTTTGATTTCAGCAGGACTAGCTTAAATGTCTTAAACGGGTCTCTTCCCTTGGTTTTCAGAGAGATGCTGGAAGTTCTCCCCAGATGTTATTTTGTGTTTTAGTTCTAATTTCCTGCTAGGCAAAATGGTAGGGCTGTAAGAAGCAGAATAATATTAGTGCTTCCTTCTCTTAATTTATCTACTATAAAATAGTTTACTTGTCCTTTTTTTAAGTTAATTCATTTGAGAATTTCTGACTGCTTTCCCCACACCAGGCTCGGGAATTACAAGGCAGAGTGCTTAAACGGGCTCAGGTCGAACAGCTGGATGCAGTTCCTGCACAGAAACACTTAGCGGCTGAGATTTGTGCTGAGATTGCAAAACATTCAACAGCCCAGCGAAACTATGAAAAAGCAATTAAATTTTACAAAGAAGCCCTTGTTCACTGTGAAACCAATAACAAGGTCAGTTCTCCCTCTGACTATTTTGTATTGTTTTTCCATTCAGTTTTTAGATGTAGCAAAACATTTTTCCAGTTATCCACAGAATAGAATAATTTGCAATTATTTCTGCTTCATGATATACACAGAGCCTTGAACTTTCTCCCAGTCATTACTTACCATGATAGAATAGTTGCATGTACTGCTAACTTCTGTCTGTTACAAGAACTCCTGACTCAAGTGGTGTCTGCATGCACTCACAGTGAGCCTGTCTTCAGGTACCAGTAACGATGAAGACTGAAACAATCTTACTTGGTGCTTTTCCTCTGAAATTAACTCCCAGTGCTTTGGTCAGCACAGACAATTTCTGTCTTTCCTGTGTCTACTTTAGGAGTTTTAGACTTTTATCTGGGCTTGATAGGATTCTGATTTTAGTCACAAAATGTTTTAGTCACAAAATCCTGATCTTGAGCAGGATTATTGTACTGCTTCTCTCTTCTCTGCACAGTCTCTTTCCCACAGGTTGATGAATACAGGTAAATTCAGATTTATTTTTGTCCTCCTTTTCCTTTTTATAATTTTGTAACCCTGGGCTTTGGAGATAAGAGAGGGAGAAGCAAAAGTCTAAGAAATTTATAATTATGATGAGCACAAAGGTTAAGTGTTATCTTTAGTGAGGTTTTTTTCTAGATTACAAATCAATAAATACAATTTTTGTTCATTTGCCATGATAGCTATCATAACGATGTTATATACTTAGGTGTATGTGAACTCTTCTTATTTTGATGCTTGTTATTGAACAGCTGTCACATGCTCAAGCTGCTAAATACATGACTTAGTTTTAATTTTTGAGCTCATGTGTTGTGGTTCCAAGAATCTACATCCTTCCTTAAGCTACAGCTTCAGTGTATTCGAGACAGGCTTTTCTCAAGGCATTTTCTAAGAATGATGTGAAGAAGAAAAATAAATTGGGAAGGGAATAAAAACATCCTTAAAATGGTGATTTCCACATTAAGAGCAAGGGGACTTTCTGTCATGGTACAGGTACAGCTGTGGCTTTTTTGTCAGTATCAAAGGCTTACTTTGTCTTTCATACCAGTACTGAAATACCAGCATGGCATTTCTCTTCAGTTCTTGCTAAAATCATACTTCTAAGAGATTCTTATTGTTACAAGATGTAGACAATTGTACTGAATATCTGTTAGATATTACTGAAGATTTTTGGTTTAGTCCCAGTTCGCTAGCAACACAGAATACAGTGACATCTTAGAAAATAAGTCTGAGTTTCTGATTAATAACTTGCTGCCTGCTTGTTGAGTAAGGAAAGCAAAATATTTTGTTGCCCACAACTAGTATAAAGGAGTTATCGCAATCTATTTTCATAGTTTCATTAGATTTGAACTTGTTTTCTTCTCTTCATTTTTAAAAACATTGCTAGTACAAGATTAGAATTGAATTCTTTTAGATTACAAAATGTTATTTTGAGCTGTGAAAAGTCCATCTGTCTCTTGGCACCTTCAGAGTTTACTTTCCTTAAAATTATATGTGGAAATAATAGAATTTCCTTACAGAAACTATCTGTACCTTATTTGGTTAGAACAAAATCTCCTGTATTTTAGCCAAATGGATTGAAATACTGCATTTATTCAGGTAAATGTGAAGTCTATGTCACAGTGGAATTGTGTTGTTTTGTTTTACAAGGTGAAATCTGGTAGGTAGTACCCTCCCTTTGTTTCCTTGCTCAGGTAAGAGGCCATGCAGTTTCCCAAAGGAGACTTGAAGGGGATTGCAGATTGCATCATGCACATAATTTCATAATATCGTTTGTGTTGGAGTTGAAAACTTAAGAGACCACTTTCACTCACTAGATTCTAGTGAGTGGAAGTCCAGTTTAGCTGGCTTTTTTGCTTCCTGCAGGAAGTATTCCAAGACTGCCTTTTGGTATTCCACTGAGTTGTGCACATAAGAGCAGCAGCTTAAAGAAAGCTTTCATAGTTAAAGTTTTGACATGCATGCACTCTCTGTATCATTTCAGTGCTTACCCACCTGCCTTCCTGTTTTATTACATGGTATATGTTTGAGTATGAACAGAACAGGAAGTAGGAAGAAAACAGTTTAAAAACTGTGCTAGAAAACAGTTTAAAAACATGTGCCTGCATGTTCTGAACAGGATGTTCAAAACACTGTACTGATTCAGAAGTGCCTTTCACAAGTGTAACTAGTGAAAGAATTACGATGCAATTATAAATGTCTCCCTTTTGGAAACAAAATCAAAACACCATTTAAATTTAAGTAGGAGTGACTTACAGTTTATCTACTGCTAATTTTGCTTTGTGAGCAGTTTACCTTCTGTTTGCTTCAATAGAAACTTGATTAAATCTGTGGTAACTTGTGTTTATAAAGTTTTCTGTGGCATTTTATTCAGAATAGTCTATGATGGGACTTCAGCTTTAAGAATGTATGCCGGTGTATGTTTCAGTTTGTCAATATTGACTCTGTGGTGGCTTCTCAGAAGTGGATTCATACAGAGTCTTGATGTGGTAGGTTGGAAATGCAAATAAGAACATAGTTTCTTCTGAAACTTACTTGTACTCCAGAATTAGTTGGTGAATGTTAACAAAGTATTTGGTTCTTTCAATACATTTAAAACTACTTTCACTTATATTTTTCCAAGAGGATTATTCATACCAAAATACTGGTGTCTTCAGAGCAATACTATCTTAGCAGCCCTGTTTTCAGTGTACCTTTAGAATATCCCTCAGAAGAAAAGTTTTGTCTGTTTTAAAAGGTGAGGGAATGGAAATGGATTACATTAATTGACCGAGAGCCCACAGGAAACAACAGAAAAGGCTCTCTCTTTAGTGAAGATACAGTTTTTTTCCTGGAGCCTTATAATATCAGGTTGATACTCAGAACTGAACCAACTTTCTTAATCTTTGAATTACATACAGTTAATATTTTAATATACAGGCAATGTTGGAACTTGCACGTTTATATCTTGCACAAGACGATACTGATGCCTGTCAACATCAGTGTTCCTTACTGCTGAAGAATGACCAAGATAATGAAGCAGCAACGATGGTATGTGCTGTTATACTAATCCTGCATCAATGCTTTTTGAAGTTTGTGTGCCTGCAATACGATATATTCATAAAGCACTACTTTTATAACAGCCTACAGCTTTGTGATTTCAAAAAAAAGTAAAAAATCCATGGCAACAAAAAGTTTTTCTGTTCATACCAGCTGATGTTTCAACATGAAGTTTCTAGCAGTCACAGCCATTGTTCTACCTCAAAATAAAATGAGTCTTTAGAAGTAAAGGAAAAAGTAGTTGTAGTAAGATTGGATAAAGTGTAGCTCAGTGCATGTTCTATAGATAATTGGCTAATACTCAAGGAAGAAGCTATTTTTCCAGCACAGTAATAGGAAAACAAATATTTTTTTAAAGTGCTAGAATAAAAGAACTATGTATTTAAGATAATTTTATTGCATCATTCAACCTTAGTTAATCATATTCTTACTTAACAAGTTTTAATCACAGCTGCAGGTTCCTGTCCAGGACTTGTAGACTTCTTGGCCTAAAAGACAGCTCAATAGACTGAGCAACTTTTGATGTAACATCCTAGCAGCAAAATTAAGATGGGAATAATTTGTTTTCTCATAGCTGTCTAACATCTGAACTTTTTTCTAGTATGGTGTATGAACAGAAGTAAAAGCACTCTTGAAATATGTTATTTAATCTACTCTATATTAGCTAAAGATCAGTGTAGAGAAACTGAAATTAAATAACTCATTTTACCTTCCCTGTTGAACTGAGCTATCTTTCTTTTACCCTAACTGTAAACTAACTTTGCTTTCCATATGCATAATCTGCAGTTACTGGAAATAAAATTAGGAGTAAAACTACACAATGGTAAAAAAACATGTTTGAAAGATATGGCAGACTACCTAATTACTTTTTAATTTTCACCTTATGTGAAAAGGTGTTCATGTACTTGTTCATTATTACCCGTATGTGTTGTATATTGTGTTTGTTTTCCAGAGAGTAACAAAAAGTCCAAGTGATTTTGCTTCTTGTGCAGCTCCAGCAACACTTTAAAGCTACAGTTTTAGCTCTCCACATAACCAGAGTTCATTAATGTTTTCTCCCAAATTTACCCTAAGCCAAGACAATTATTTATAATTTTTATTTAACATTTTCACAATTTATAATATCTTGTTTTATTTTCTCTAAATTGTTCAATACTGTAGATGATGGCTGATCTCATGTTCAGGAAGCAAGATTATGAACAAGCTGTTTTTCATTTCCAGCAGCTCCTGGAACGCAAGCCAGGTGAATGTTTAGCAGTGATACTTTTAATTTGTTCTGATATATAGCTCTAACAAAAAGATTAATAAATGGCTGAATAAAAGCTCTTTGCTTGATTAAAAAATAAATGTTTTATTTATAATATAATGGGTACTAAAGCCAAAGACCATAACCACATATAAAAACATAAAGATATTTTAAGGGAATATGATAAAAAATATTTCTTGCTGCGATGTAATGTGCACAGTTTACCTTAAGCCAAATACAAATAGGGTGTTATTTGCTTGTTCATTGTAAGGCACTTTCTTTTGTAGTAAAAATGTCAAGTGCATGAGCTCAAAGGTAGTATTTTATTTGAAGACTAAAGTTTTTTTTAGTAATTTTCAAGTTGGGACCAGCAAGAAAGCTACTAAAATCTGTTTAAATTTTTCTGTAATGAATGTAAAGCTTTCTAATAGACTTTGAAAGAAGTCACGAGAGTGCAGCAAGTGGTTTTGAGTGCTTTTGAAAGTGAAGTACAATTATACTTCTATAAAAACCTGTATAAAGATATTGCAAGTATCACTTGACATCTTTGTTCTTGTATCTGAGGTTACTGTGTAATATGCCTTGTGTATAAATTTTTATATGTGAAAAAATTAAGGCAGACCCATTATTTCTTATATTATTCATCTAGCAAATAAACAGAATTACAGGCTGCTAATTATTTGTATATTTAGATAACTATGCAACCCTCTCTCGATTAATTGATCTGTTAAGAAGAGCCGGGAAATTAGAAGAAGTCCCAAGATTTCTTTCAATGGCTGAAAAGCATTCTTCCCGAGCAAAGCTTGAACCAGGATTTCACTACTGCAAAGGACTGTATCTTTGGTACTCACAATTATTATTAAGATAAGATTTATTTGACTGTGTAGTATAGATTTAAATTAATTTTCTTGTCATCCATTATCATTTAAAGGTGCTATGTTGATTTAATTAGGTGACAGGATTTAAGGAAATTCTCTGTTTCTCTGAGTATCTCAATATGTTCTTCCAGGTTCAATAATGTAATTCTGTTTATCTTCACATTTTGTAACTTGTCAGACTATTTTTAGTTTGTGAAAACAAGATCCTTGCAATAGTGTGCATGCTGTCCAAACCTTGCAATATCAATGTGTACAAATGGGTCATCTGTTTTTAAATACTTGGGATTTGGGTGGAATTTGGAACAGACAATTTTACTTGCCCAGCTTTAAATATTTTAATTATCCGTGTAGGTACACAGGCGAACCAAACGATGCGCTGCGGCATTTTAATAAAGCTCGAAAGGACAGTGACTGGGGACAGAATGCAGTCTACAACATGATTGAAATTTGTTTGAACCCAGATAATGAAACTGTGGGTGGAGAAGTCTTCGAAAATCTCGATGCTGACATAGGGTAGGTGAATTAAATAAATATTGCTTGGATTATTCTGTCATCTCCTCCTTCTGCTGCCCCTTGACAATGTGCCCTAATTTAAATTGCTAGGACTTTGAGATCATCTAGTGCTTTGAGTATGCTGTGCTATTGTGAGAGACCATTCTATACTGTAATAAGTGAGTCTCAAGCAGAAAATGTAGAAGATTTTCTCTGGAATGCTGGTCACTTGCAGTGTTACAATCAGCTTCTTGGGTTGGAATTGCTGTTGTTGAAGAGAATCAATGTAGAATGCCTGTATACCAGAGACATTTTTCTACAATATGGCATCTCTTTAGCACAGAAGCAGTTCTAACTTGTAATGAGTTTGGTGTGTATTAAAAAAAATAAGCTTCTATGAACTTTTTTTTCTGATAATAGTAATTCAACAGAGAAGCAGGAGTCTGTGCAGTTGGCTGTAAGAACAGCAGGAAACCTGCTGAAGGAGCTCAAGCCTCAAACCATTCAGGGTCACATTCAACTGCGAATCATGGAGAATTATTGTCTCATGGCAACCAAACAAAAATCAAGTGTTGAACAAGCACTGAGCACTTTCACAGAAATAGTTGAGGCTGAGGTTAGTACCCTGTCTCATTTCCTCACTCTTCCCTTTCATACTTTCTACATTTTCTTTAACTAGTCTTGCAGTTTACATTCAGCAAGTGTCACATGTTAGTGCTATTTGCTCTAAGGAGCATTCTGTCGAAGAAGATTTTATATAAAATTTTAAAAAGGCGTTTCTGAAATAACAATATAGTTTAGAAGTTTTTGGTTTAATTGCAAATTTAGAACCCAGCTAAATGCTGATATTGCTAGTTACTGAAATGTGAGTAGGCTGTTTGTTGCTGGGCTTGTTTTTTAATTCCCAGGCTTGCCAGCAGTGTGTCTTATGACTTAAATGAATTGCAGTGCTTCATGGCAATTTGACAGAATTTAGACTGCAGAACAAGATTATCCATTGCCTTAAAATTCATCCTTAGGTTAGAAATCTTCAATATTTTTATAACTATTTGTAGTTACTAGTTTTATGATTAATAATAGATGTTCCTGTTAACAGTAGCTTTCAACAGATTTTATTTCAACAGGTGTAGAAAGTTTTAGTCCATCAGAATGCAGTAAAATATATAAATTACTACTACTCTGTGTGCTGAACTGCCCCTTGTCTGAGGCGAGTATACTGAGGCTGATCTCACATGTAAGGCAGTTCTGGGAATCTCAAACAAGGTGTCCCTCTGCCTCCAGTATTGGCTTCCCAGTCCTGCTCAGAATTGATCTGAGATCCTGTGAATGTGGCATCTCTTTCACATGGTGACAGTTCCACCAGGAAGAATGCTGCAGTTTCTTTATTCTTCCCTCTAGGGTTGCATAAAAAAAGATAGCTTTAACCTCTTCATACTTCTGAGGCTATTGATCATGATAGGTATGGCTATTGAGGGAGAAGGGGGATGAGCTTATTATGTGGAAGAGGAGCTTTTGGTGGAATGTTTTTTTTTTCAATGCACTATGACAAATGTTATTTGCAGCACAACCTTAGAAAGAGATATGAAGGCAGAATACTGTGAGTCAGAAGCACTGAGAAGAAGAAAGAAACATTTCAGTTAGCTCCTGATGCAACTGCTCTCTGCATGTAGGAGTTGCAGTTGCAAGATGTGACCCCCATTCTCATCCTTTACTAATGAAGGCAGGATGTCAAAAATTGCACTTGTGCCAGGAGTTCTTACTGCTTGCTTTTGAGGCTCTTGCCTAGAATGGTGGCTTTTAAGAATCCTGTTTGTTGATATAAAGCTTGGATGCACACAGTTTAGACATTAAATTTTTAGGATCTGTACACCTAATAAGAGGAATCAGAGTCCCTTTCGCTAATATTTGACAGGCACTTCTGCAAGTGAAAAAAATCACTTTTATTGTAACTTCCAAGTGACTCCAGATTTTATCTAAGTGTTTATTTGTATAAAAAAAGTATAGCTCTTAGTGGTATCTGATTTTTTTTCTTGTGAGATGAAATAACCTGTGGATTTTTTTAGCATTTCTTGTGCCTGGTGGTTATCATGATTGCAGAAATAATTGTAGCACTAGGTGCAAAACCTGTCTGTAAGATTAGATGCTCTATCTTTATTTCCTGAGATTTAGCTTTTAGTTTATTTTTGGATACCTGATGAAAGTCTTACTTAAAAAAAAAATTAAAATCAAAATAAAAAAAGCATCAAGCAGTCACTGTACTTTTTACTGCAGAAGGATCATATACCAGCACTTTTGGGAATGGCCACAGCATACATGATCTTGAAACAGACTCCACGAGCCAGAAATCAGTTAAAACGGATTTCAAAAATGAGCTGGAATCCTATTGATGCAGAGGAGTTTGAAAAGAGTTGGCTTCTGCTTGCAGATATATATATTCAATCTGCAAAATATGATATGGCAGGTGAACTTCTAAAACGTTGCCTTCGTCATAACAGGGTAAGTCAGTGCACATTGAAAGTTACCTTAGGACCTTTCTATTTTAATTCATCAAAATGTTTACTTTTCCTCTGAAACAGAATTTTGAAATGTGTTTATTTGTTCATTTGCCTGGTATTTCACTTATTAAGGAGAAGTAGACCAAAACAAGACAGGAAACCAGCAACTTCACACTGGAGGGTGAATGCTGCTTAGTCATTTTTGTTCATGTTTTGTAGCAACTTCCCCAAGTTTCAGCTGAGGGGAATGTAAAAGCTTAGAAATGTCAGAGATGCATTTTACAGAGTTTCACAAAACTTATGAAGAAAGATGTGGCTGTGTAAATTTTGGAGACTTGCTCCATTTGTTGAGATGTTTCTTCATACTTTATGTTTTTAAACATTTATGTTCATAAGCCTGCTACAGTGCAGGCTTATTTTTTTTAATGCTGGTATTAATCTTTTCCTGTGGCAGTACTGTCTGGTAGATTGTCAGGGAACAAGGTCTAATGCACAGGAAAGAGAGGGATTTCTCTCCAACTTACATGCCAAGCTGGTAAGCAGGAATTGTGCTATACAAAGAGATGTTGAATGGTTTACGTCTTAACATATCTTGTAAATCCACAAGACAATATTTTATGTGGTATTCTCCAATTTGGGAGACTTGATTGGACTGACAAAACATGTTACTGTGATTCATTAATTTTTCTGTTAGTTTAACAGAATTGAATGACATAATATATACAATTAAGTAAATATGTTGAGTGAAAAGTTCATAAAAGGCTAGTGTAATTTAATAAGGAATTTTTGGATTTTAAAAAACTTAGGATTGGTTAGTAAGATCCCAGTGAGCAGACTGTTTCTATGAAATTGAGGCTTACTGATTACTCCTCTTGAGCTTGAACTTTTTGTTTTGTTTATCCCAAATGAGAGGGAAAGTATATTTTTATCCTCAACTTTCAAGCATTCCTATACTGATCCCACTATGCTGTGATTTGAAAGCTTTTTATCAGTAGATTTTGAAACCCTAATTGGAAGTAGTAAATTTAAAGATGGAAGGTAATTTAGATACCAATATTGCTTTGCACTGTCTTTGTAGAAAAGGTGCATATGCTTTTTCTCTTGAAAATGTTTTACCTATTGGCAGCATTATAACATAAACTGTTCATGGTAAGGGCATACAGTAGCTAGGTATTTTATAAATTATTTTCCTGCTTTCTGTACTAAATGTAAGATTTCTGCATGAATTACTATATCTGTTATATGAAGTGTTATTATGGAGTTAGATGGATATGTATAATATAAGCAAGGCTAGTATTTTCAACTAATGCTTAATAGTTTTTTTGGAACCTGCTTTTCAGATGCTTGTGACTTGCCACTTGGGTTCATAAGAAATGAAATACTTAATGGTTGATTTTTCTCTTCAGATTACTTATGATTGTCTTTCAGCTTTAATTGGAAAATAATAATGTTAAACCATTTTCAAAAACAAAGCTATGAAAATACTTTCTTAAGAAAAAATCCAAACAATATTTGTGGAAGGTACAACACTAGACTTGAAATGCAGCTGTGTGGAGTTATTATTAACTGAGAGAGATATCTATTTTTGTAGGAGTCATTGCAGTGGCCTCTGTGATGAATTCTGTACTTAACCTGGAGTAGAGCATAATTCCATATAACTTCCATATAACAGATACTTTAAATCAAGATTATTGTGTCATCAAAGTTAGGACAAGTATCACTTGTGCTTTCCAGCTGTATGGATTTGGAGTATTTTACCAATTAAGTTGTCAATATTATTATATGCAAGCTTACCTAAATATGATTTTTGAATAAATGTTTATATTTTGCAGTCATGCTGCAAGGCTTATGAATACATGGGATACATAATGGAAAAGGAACAGGCATATAAGGATGCAGCAGTAAATTATGAGATGGCCTGGAAATATGGAAACCAGACGAATCCAACAGTAGGCATGTATATATAACCTATAAAGTATGATTTTGGGCACTGTAGTAGGAATGGAACAACTACCTTTTACTGGAAAGACTGCTTTTAATTTTCCACAGAAATAAAGTATCACTGGTTTTCCTCACATAAAACCACAAATGTATAAAGGTGTACTGAACATGGAAAGCCCTCATGGCAAGAGGTAGCAGCTTTATGATACTTCAGAAGCTTCTGCTTACTGTTTTAGTACAAGGTTAGATCTGAGGCAGTTTCAGTTGGCTGTCTGTGAACAACTTTCTCTGTATGTACAGCTTTAATAATGCATTTATAGTAATCTACTATATACTGTTTGTAGTAGAGAGTCTTATAATTATACACATATATATATATGTATATGATGGTGGCAGGTCACTGATTTGTTTATTTCATTTTTGATTCAAATTATCTATATGGATCAGGTTTTATGTACATAAGTGAGGATTTAAAAAATAAATTATTTTAAATGTCTTTAAATATATATATTTTTAAAAAGATGTCCAACTGAAAACTTGAGGCACTAGTAAAGTTCCAGTTTGGATAATGAATTGAAATTTGCACTAAATCGTCACAGTTTAAATGTAGGAAATGCTTTGTGAAAAGGTTACATAGGATAAAATGCCATTTTCTTACTCAGCACCTAGAATCTGTCCATGGGTCCCAAGGCCGGTGGTTGACACAAATTCTGTTCCAGATTTTGGGTTGTGTTTATTGCCCCTTGGAAATACATACAACTTCTAGTCTTCATCTGTGCTTTCTTTGTGCACTGTAGGTTTTTTTTAGCATTAGGATGAGACAGTCTTTGGCATCAGCTGAAAAACCAGTGATTTTTTAAAAAGTATTTTAACTGTTATGCGCATGAACTGCCAAGCATTTTGTTTCCTTATCTGTAACTGCAGTGGTTTGGTTCATGGTTTTATCTAATATAATCTGTAGATTAAAGTAGTATTTTATTAATGGGACTAAATGTTTGTGGGTTAGCTCCTGCTTTTATAACATAGTTCTGAAAATGCACATACATGGATGGATTATCAAAACTGAATGTGTTGTGAGTCATAGGTACTGTGAGTCAAAAAATTAGGAGGGTCAAACCAGAGGAAGGCTTATATGAAAACACAAATAAAAATGACTGATAGATATCTGACTATAGGTTAAATGGAACAACCTCTATATATCTGAGTTTGAGTGCACTAATTTTTACTAGATATTTCTGTTCTTATAGACTGAGCCACGGTGATTGTTGCTAAAATATTTCAGTTGTTTATCAAATGAAATGTATTAGAAAGAAGTTTCAATAGTAAAGAGTTGTGATTTCTTGAGTTTGTACAGAACATAGAATCAAGACTTTTCATTTTTTTTATTTTTAAATCCTCTAGAGAGTGTTAATTCAACAAATTACAAAATCTTTTGATGTCTAGATAGGAGAGTTCCTTAGTGAAATTAAACTGTGAAATTAATCTTGCATACAAAAGAGAGTATGATATTGAAAGTACTTTATGCACTTGTTTCTAGTTTTGCATTACAGCATTGTGAGGATTGTCATGCATTAGAACAAAAATGGTTAAAGCAGCACAAATTTCCATCTGGCAAGTAAAGCCATACAAACTGGTATCAGATCCTGTATTTGCCAGTGAGGATAAATTTAAAAATGAAACATATAAAATTTCAAATTTTGGAAATTGCATGCTTATAATGTTTTTTCTTCAGGCCTAGTCTCTGTCCAGGCTGATATAATTGAGCTTTACCTCTTAGGTTGCAAGTATCAGCCTGGCATGTTGCTATGCGACAGCTATTCCATGTGACTTTTTAGATCAGTGGTCTGCTGACACTGGTACTGAATAGCATTTTAATTCCCTAGTTCGTTGTCCCTTTTTCTTTTTTTTTAAACTTTTTTCCTTTAATAAGGGAATTACCTTTACAGAGGGACAGTGTATTGCAGGCCACAGTGAGAAACTCTGTGGGATACCATGGTAATTGAAAGAACGCTGCCATTATGTATTCTCTCTACTAGCACATGCTCTCCAGAATAATGTCTCCTTTTGATTCAGACATAGCTATCAGTGTGTAAAGGAATTCTGTTTACTACTTGAAGTGACTTTCAGTAGAAATTTTTGTCATTACCAGGCTTATATGACACAAGAGTAGAAAAAAAAATACTAACTTTAGAAAACACATTTGAAAATAAATTCAAATGTGATATTTTTGTTATTTAATACAGAAACTGAAATTGTTGCTTTTTCTCTCCCCTCTCCCCTTTAATTACAGGCTACAAGCTGGCTTTCAATTACCTGAAAGGGAAGAGATATGTCGATGCAATTGATGTTTGCCATAAGGTAGAATTTGTATGTGTTTAATACTCTTTCTCCTGTAGCAACATTCTATTACATAATGACCCTTCCTTTTGGTTGAGTTTACATTTCTAAAATACATAGCTTAATGTTGGAAAAGTGCCCTACCTAAAAAGTTAAATATCCTCTTCATAATTGCTGTCTTGAGCTCCATGGAACCAGATAAATGGATGTTATTGGCTATCATATGTGAAGGGATATTCAAATGGCACCACCTTCTTTTGGCCATGTGGTTGCAACTTGGTGAATCCATACAGAAGTGCAGCTGAAAAATTTTATCAAATCAAATATTAGTATCAGAAGACACTGTTAGAAAGTAACCTGAGGTATTATCTTTGTATGGTCCAAACATAAGCAGAGCGAATGCAGAGTAAGGGGAAGGGCTACTATTAAAGAAGCAGAGGTAATATTATGAATTAATAATTACTCATATTAATAATAAAATAAATTAAATTTGGTTTTTTGGGAAAAAATAAAGATAATTAGGAAGGACAAAATGAATGGAAGGGTAAGAGAGAAGAGGGAATTGAAAGGGAGAAGATGAAGTAGTTAGAATATGCTAAGAAAGAACCAAGGGAGTAAAAACATAAAGGCAGTTCACCATTCCAGAGAAAGTATTCTTTAAAACCTCAGAAGTCTCCAGAGGAGCCTTCTGATTGATGCATTTCAAGCCACGCAGAGGCTTTAGCCTTTGACCCCCGTGTCTCTTGCACCAAGGTGAAAGGACAGTGGAAATGAAGCAAAGTGTCTTTGATAGAGGTGGTTTTGACTTGCATGTGTGGTGGTCTCTATCCGCAATTAAATATTTGTGCATTCTTAAAACAAGCTTGTTGTTAATTTAGTTTTAAAATGTGTAAGCTCAGTGATGAGGGGGGATTACCAACTCAGAACTTTTGGGTTGTATTGTCTTTTGACAGGTCCTTAAAGTACATCCAAACTATCCGAAGATCAGGAAGGAAATACTAGACAAGGCCCGTGTATCTCTAAGAAACTGAATTTGTTTTTTGTATGACTCATGGAGTTTTGTTAACCAGACTTTGGAAACTATGAATGAAATACTGCAGTGACAGAGACCACGTCAGCAAAAAAAGACTGTGGATATGATGAATTTAGCTATATTAGAGATCTGGATTATTTTTATGAAAAATCTGCTACCTGGAAAGAAGTTGTATTTGTTCTCATTCAGGATAGAACACTGCTCCCATGTGTGTTTATGTAAAGTGTTATTGGCATTATAAAAATGTTTTAAACATATAACTCAATATTTTGTTGTATTTGAAATAACATTAAACAACAACCTGTCTTATCTACTGGTGGTGCATTGTTAAGATGCCGGATTTTAGTTCATGTAAACCATTACTTCATAATTAAACAGTTATCTTTATTTGTACAGGTGTATTTCTAAATTATGAGAGGGTTCTATTTCTACATATATTAAAAGCATGCTTTATTTTTTAAAAAATCTTGAAAACAAACAGCTACATGCATTGTTCTCAATTAAATTTACATTTTTAAATGAAAATGGAACAGTTAAAATTTAGATCCTATGTAAATACTGAGTAAAGACTTTCATAGATCCTGCAGCTCTTACACAGATTTTACTTCCTGCTCATGCTATTATCCACCTGGCAGATTTCCCTGAAGAGAACTGTTCTTAATTTGTAGTGGATAGTCTTTCAACACTGTATGTTAGGCAGTGTAGTCAGTCATAGGCAGAAATTGGCACTCATTTTGTTTGATCTCTATAAAACATCTTTTTAGGGAAATAACTTTTATTACAGGGGATTATGATCTCATCTCACATACAGAATACACCTGTGAATCTTTAGGGGAGCAGTAGCTTGTCATGAATGAGTGAAAGGAAGGAGAAAGATCAAGTTTCTTTTCACTGATGCAGAATTTTTGAAAAAACCCTGTTGCACTGCTGTATTTGGTTTTCAAACAGCACTTGATGTTGTCTGTGTCTTACTAGAAAAGTAATGTTTTGGCATGAAAAGGGAATTCTTAATGGTAGTGATTAAGTTTATATATTTTATAAGCAATTTGAATTTTTAGCTTTTCCTGCTGACACTGTTTAGTCACTTTCAGTTTGATTTTTTTTTTTTTTTTTTTTTTTTTTTTTTTTTTTTTTTTTTTTTTTTTTTTTTTTTTTTTTTTTTTTTGCGTTTCTTTTTTTTGGACAACAAAGGGAGCCTGTTTGCTGTTGTATCTAATCTTGCTTATCAATAACTGGGTGCTGTATCTTAGGGAATTTTTAGCCTTCTTTTCTGAATACATTGAGGTGCATCACTTAGACAATGATGCTGCCTGCTGGTGGTTGCTAGGTCCTGCATTCCAGTAACTTTGGAGCTGTTGGTCAGCTAAACTGAAATGAAGAGGTGTGTCTCAGGAGTATAACACTTCTGCAAGATTTGTGTGAATATTAGATTGGAGAAGAGACTCAAATAAGTGGCCTCTTCTACCCCAGGGGTCCTTGAAACTTAGGGTGTGGCCTTGTCCCTTCTGTTTGAGCACCGTCAGTCAGTGTGTGTGTGACTCTACCAGGCACAAGCCCCTGCTGCTTGCATGTGACTTTTGCAGCATGACAGAGCTCAGAGGAGGAAGATTTAGTATACTAGGGAAAAACTGATGGTATGGGAGTGAAATGAGGAACATGGAAAGATCTGGAGAATGCTGAGGATGGGGGGAACTCTGACAGGTGGGCTCTGGGGGTCAGTAGGCTAGAAATTCTTAAACTATGCTTGTTGGTGGGGTTTTCTCACTATTAAAAGAATAAGTACTTACTGAGGCAGCTTCTAGTAAAACAACATTTCTTTGTACACAGCCTTATTCATGTAGGATCAGTGTTGTTACTTCCTGGATAGCATAGGAATAACATTAAGCTGAAGTTCAGAATAAAAATAGGTGCAAGATGTCTTCAAAAATGTCAAGACACTGATTTGCTTTTCTCATGAGATGGACATTAGCCTTTCATGAGGTGAGTGTGACAGATTAAGTCATAACAATGGTAAAATACAGAAATTAGTTGATAGAAATTGAACTGAAACTTCAGGCTTTTTGTGGCTAACTTCTGGTGAAGAGTTTCATGTATACCCTGTGCAGGTAACATTTCTGAATTCCCATTAGCCATCGAGGCACTGGTGTCTCTTTATGTATGAGGTCTTTAAAAATAGGAGTACAAATGAGACTTGTCTTTGGATTTCAATTTTTTAAAAAAGCCTCTAAGTAGTCTTTCAGAAAATATCTTGCTTTATCTTGCTTTAATATATTATTTTCAGTAGAAATAAATGCCCTTTCTATATCCCTTTTTGTTTATATAAGCCAATTGAAGTTTTCCTGTGCTTATTTTCTTTCCTTTTTTTTTGTTTTTTTTTTTTTTTTTTTTTTTTTGTT
>VZRH01004942.1:661-31639 GCA_013397555.1 Urocynchramus pylzowi
GCCCTCAGCCTCTCTTCCTACTCAAAAACGGAGCACTCAATTTTTCCAGATCCCACAGGAATCTTGTGTCTGGATGTGACATTAGTGCTGTGGTCTAGTTGACAAGATGGTGATCAGTCAAAGGTTGACCTCAGTCGTCTTTCCCAGTCTAAGGGATTCTGCAAATCCAGACCCTGGCAAATCATAGAATCATTGCCACTGGAAAAGACCTCCAGGACTGTCTTTTGGTCTCCCTGCGAGCCTCTCAGGGACCCTGGCCAGCCCCGGGTCGGCAGACAACGGGGGGGGCTCCCCCGATGCGTCCGACAGCGGGGGACACTCTCAGGACACTCAGAGGGGGGACACACTCCTGTGCCCCCAGGGCACTGATGGCACCTGGGCTAGTGGCCTTGGCAGCAGGAGAGACACTGGAGACAGTGGCAGAGGAAAGGCCGACTCTCAGCAGGGGCAATTCCAAGGTTTATTCAGAGCTCCCGAGCGACTCCTGGAACCTCAGGGGGCTCCTGCTCAGAGCCCCGGGAGCTCTGCCAAGGTTACATTTAAAGGGAGGTGGAAACAAAAAGCAGATAACGTTTGTTGAGCAATAAGGGTGCTAAAGGGATGGGATCTGAAGGAATGGACATTTTGGGCAATGTGTAGGATACTTCTTGGGGGGCTGACTCTTGGCCTCCAGCTAATCACACGAGGGATTGGGCCGAAGGTTCTGGATAGAGAGGATGGGATGCTGAGTGATTGACAGAGGGGCAGAATGGGGGGTTTGGGGATGATCTCAACCCAGGAGAATGATAACATAGGTATAGGGAAGGGGCACAGTTTGGGGTAAACTACTTAGGAAAACTAAAGGAATACAAAAAAACTATTACAAAGTATTACAAAGTATAAAAACACACTACAACACAGGACCATGCCCACTAAACACATCCCTGTGTCCTGGTCTGCCAGTGGTCACCACGGAGACAAGAGGTAGGGATGGCATTTTGCCACCGATGGTGGTGACCCCGTTTTCCATGACTTCGGGGCTGCCTGCCAGTGGCATCACGTGGGAACTCCACCTCCCCAGACTTTGGCCCTGCTCCCCTGGACACTCAGACCTTGCCCTGCTGAGCTGTAACAACTCTGACTCTGAAGCCTCTGGACACGGCAGTGACTGCTCCAGGGACCCCACACTCCACAGGTAAACTGATGGAAAATGTGTATTCCCATTATTTTTTTTGGCAGATCCTCCTCAGCTGATGCTGCACGGGCAGCTGGGGCGAGTCCCTGTCCCTGGTGGAGGAGGTGACCCGGGTTCCCAAGGGTTATAAAACCATGGCAGATGGGAAGCAGCTCCCACTGAGCCATTCCGATGACTCATCCCTCCATCCTGGCAAATGTCATCCCCCTGTTGTCACAGCAGAGATGCTGGACTTCACCTTGTCCAAAAAAACCCTGTAGGCTGGAATTTATTCCTGCTCCCAGAGCCAGCAAAGGATCTGCACCCCCAGCCCTTCCCCAACCTGCTCTTTTTCCTCTCCCTGCACAGGCAGTGACCACAGGGCTTTTCCAAGGCAGGAAAGTGCCATCAGCAGGGAACCAGAGGACGGAGAGGGGCTGCAGCAGGGTCCAGTTCTGGCCCCTCAGTTTGGGAAGGACATTGAGATGCTTGAGCACGTCCAGAGGAGGGCAACAGGGCTGGTGGGAGGTCTGGAACACAAACCCTGTGAGGAACAACTGAGGGAGCTGGGGGTGTTCAGCCTGGAGAAAAGGAGGCTCAGGGGTGCCCTCCTCACTCTCTGCAGCTCCCTGAAAGGTGCCTGTGCTCAGCTGGGGCTGGGCTCTTTCTCCAGGATCTGACAGAACCAGAGGTCACAGTCTCAAGCTGCACCAAGGGAAATGTAGGTTAGATATCAGGAAAAAGTTTGTTACAGAAAGGGTGATAAAGTTGTGGAATGGCTGCCCGGGGAGGTGGTGGAGTCCCCATCCCTGG
Source organism: Urocynchramus pylzowi (assembly GCA_013397555.1). NCBI lineage: Eukaryota > Metazoa > Chordata > Aves > Passeriformes > Fringillidae > Urocynchramus > Urocynchramus pylzowi. The sequence continues at coordinate 2,628 of VZRH01004942.1, forward strand.
GTGTGTTCAACACAGCCTGGATGTGGCACTGGGGGCCAGGGTTTAGCTGAGGGGTTGGGGCTGGGTTGGACTCGATGGCCTTGAAGGTCTCTTCCAACCCAGTGATTCTGGGATTCTGTGAATTCTGTGAATTATGTGATTCTGTGATTCTGTGATTCTGTGAATTCTGTGAATTCTGTGATTTGCAGCCAGAATTTACCCTCAGCCATCCTCCCAGCTGTGCCTGGAAGGGTTTGGGGTGGTGGCACAGCCACCCTCACGTGCAGCCCTGAGGGTGGCAATGCTGTGAGGATCCAACCTTGCACTCATCACACCTGGCATTGCTCCCTGGGACATGCCTGCTGCTTCCCACCTTTTTTATCCATGCCCACCTCTTGCCTCCAGCCCATGCCAGTGGCTGGGAAGGATTGTGAGCTGCTCAGAGCAGGGTTGGGTCACAGGGAGTGGAGGGGTCACAGTGTCCCTCTGTGGTGGATGCTCCAGCATCTCCCTGCCCGCTCAGCCTGTGGCTGGTGGGACACAGAGGAGGATGCCAAGGCTGTGCCACCCTGTCCTGGGGCAGGCCCCACCCGGAGCTCCTCGTGCCAGCTGAGCAGTGCAGCCGTGCCAGCCGAGCTGCAGCTTTTCTGCTGGCACAGCCAGGGGTGCAGAGACATTCCCCAGCCACTGTGAGGAACCACAACCCCCCCCATCCGTGATTCCTGGATCAGAGCTTGAGGAGGGCTGGGAGGCTTTACAAGAGGAGCACACAGATGCACCAGGAGGACCTCAGCCCCTCCCTGCTGCTGTGGCAGCGGAGCTGAGGCTCCTGCAGGAGCTGATGTTCCCCGTGGTGTCCCCAGCTCTGCCCTCGGAGCCCCCATCCCCCGCAGGAGCCGGAGCCATGCGTGTAGCCATCATCGGGGCCGGGGTGATCGGGCTCTCCAGCGCCCTGTGCATCCATGAGCAGTTCCACAGCCTGCTGCCTTCCCTGGAGCTGGAGGTCTACGCTGAGCACTTCACCCCCCACACCACCAGCGATGGGGCAGCCGGGCTGTGGCAGCCCTACCTCAGTGACCACGGCAACCTGCAGGAGACGTAAGGCAGGAGGAGGAGGAGGAGGAGGATGTGCCTGTCCCTCTCCCTGTGTGCCACGAGCTGCCCTGGCACAGCTCCATGGGGTTGGCAGAGCCACCACTGTCCCATTCTCATCACAGGCTCTGGAATAAAGAGACGTTCGATTACCTCCTCGGGCACCTGCACTCCTCAGCAGCCAAGGAAATGGGACTTTTCCTCATTTCTGGCTACAACCTGTTCACGGAGCCGGTGCCGGTAAGGAGCAGGTGACAGCCGGGGCTGGGCAGGGCTGCGGCTCAGCGGCTGCCTGCTGTGGGCGTGGCTGTGCTTCCTCCAGCCCCTGCTTCCCAATATTTCCAAGTTTTCCTTGTGACAGTGCCTGGGACATGGTGTTTTCTGTGCTCCCGAGGCAATATTGGTGTGAGGAAGAGCCAAGCCCTAGGAGAGGGGGAGTGACAGAGCCTCTCCAGCTGTGCTGGCAGCTGCACATCCAGCTGTGTCCCTCTGGGATGGGCTGTGTCCCATGGGGCGTGTCCCATGACCCCCCCCACGGCTTCTGTCCCACGGTGATCCCGGTTCATGAACGACCTCAGAGCTCTTTCTCTGCTGTAGGACCCATCCTGGAAGAACATTGTCCTGGGATTCAGGAACTTGACACCAAAAGAACTTGAACTCTTCCCTGGTTACAGGTATTTTTCAGTCTGTTTTTTGGAGACTCAGGTAGGACAGTCCTGGATACCTCCTGAATACAGCCCTGGCATGAGGCAGTGGGACAAGGAACTGCAGGCATAGAAATGTCCTCACTTCTTTAAATCTGCTTCCCTTCAAATAAGTAGGAAACAGCTTAAATGGCCAAAAAAGCAGCAACCAAGCACAGAAACCATTCCAGCTCCTCTCTCACCTCACCTTACCTCAGTGTCAAAATAGGGGAGGAAAACCAGAAGGTGTTTTATGCTGTAAAAAGGGAGGAAAAATCATGCACTCATGTGAGGAGGGTCCCAAGGGGAATTGGGGTCCCAGATCCACAGTGACTGTCAGGAATGTTGGGGCAGGAGGCTCCTGCAGGTCCTCTCAGCCTCCTCTCCTCCTGTTTCAGCTATGGCTGGTTCAACACGGCGCTGATGCTGGAGGGCAGGAGTTACCTGCCCTGGCTCACCAACAGGTGAGTGCAGCTGCTCCTCTTTCCTCTGGCTGCAGGTGTGGATTTTCATCCTGCACATCAGGATAGGGTGGGCAGAGATGCATCCCTGGGAAGCAGGGAAGAGGCTTTGGAATTCCTGTTCATTGCCCCAGTAGGGTAACACATTAACAGCGAGTTATTTTTTGCATGACAAAAATGAAAGTAAATGGGATACTTGGAGCTGCATCCAAGTGCTTTTGGCTTTGGAAGAATCTGGGGCTTGGTTTTATTCCTGTAATTTCTAATGCTGAGCAGGTGCCCTGGTATTGAACATTTGCTTTTAATTTGCCAGTAACAAATGAACTTGTGCTTCCCAGGCTGACGCAGAGGGGAGTGAAGTTTTTCCATAAGAAGGTTGAGTCTTTCCAGGAGGTGAGTGGGGATGTGGAGCCAGGGCAGAGGGCACAGCCCCATCCCAGAGTGGAGAAGCAGCATCCAGCAGGCAGGTGCTGCTCTGGGATATTCCTTGGCATGAGTGATGGGCCAGGGAACAGCAGCAAGACTATGCCAGGATCCAGGAAATAAATTCTACCAGGAAAGACAAAGGGTTTTGGGTATTGAGGGGTGGCTGACAGAGGATGGGGTAGAGCATTTATCCAGCATGGATTGGCAGCTTTCCCTGGAATGGCTTGGTAGAACACATGGGATGTCAGCAGGAGCTGGCTGGGGAAGAAGCTGTGCCCTGGATCTGGCCCTTATGCTTTATCCATTTCCTGACTGTTGGAAAGAGCACTTGGCTCGTTTGGAAGCAGGAATGTTGTGCCCCTGAGGCAACATCCCTGTGTGCTGCTCCCTCTCTCCTCAGCTGTTTTCCCAGGGTGTGGATGTGGTCCTAAACTGCAGCGGGATGCGCTCAGGGGACCTGCAGCCCGACCCAGAGCTGCAGCCCGGCCGGGGCCAGATCATCAAGGTGAGCTGGGGCAGGCCTGGGGGCTTCCCAAAAACCCATCTGTTACCATGAGGAGTGTCTGTGCCCTCTGGGGAAAACATGGGCTTGTGGCTGGATCCACACTGGGATCAGGCCCTGATTCCCAGCAAACACTGCTCATGTGGAACCAACCAGATCCCATTCCTGGTTCAGCTGTGGGAATGCCCTCAGCCTCCAGCCTGTTTCTCCATAGGGTGAGGGCTGGGGGAGGTCAGAAGCACAATGCTGACAATAAAAAGACATAAAATCTTTGTGGGAAGACAGTGATTATTTGGAGAAACACAGGAGAGTAGTGTTTGTAAACACTAGTGTCCTCCCTACCTGCACTCCTGTTTTCCCATCTTCCCATGGAAGCCAGCACAGGGAACACCGAGCTAAGGGAGGGTCCCATATCTGGACCCTTGTGTCCCTCCTGCTGTCCCCTGAGCCTGGCACCCACTCTCCAGCTCTGGCTTCTCCCTTTCATCTCCCAGGTCCTGGCCCCGTGGGTGAAGCATTTCATCATCACTCACAACTTGAAATCCGGGATCTACAACTCGCCCTACGTCATCCCGGGGTAGGTGACGATGGCCAAGGCAGGGCTGGTTGGCATCAGTGACATTCCTGTGTCAGTGTCCCCAAAGCTTGGTCTGGGACATGGCTCCTGCTGGTGTCTGCCAGGCCTGGCTTCATCCCTGGTGCTTTCCTTGGCTGTGTGGGAGGAGAGCAGAAGGACGTGGGCAGCAAAGCGAGGGAGCTCCCAGGTGGCACAGAGAGCACCCTGCACCACGGTGCTTCCATGTCCTGTCCTTTTCCAAGGACCAAAGCTCACCAAAGCAAACTCAGTCCTGGCCAAGGCCCAAGAACAGCCAAACACTGACAGTGGAGTGGATATTTTGGGGGAGATCTTTTGTTTTCACACCTGTAGCCATCTTTATTATCAACGGTGTGGACCAAACTGTGGTGCAGCAGCTCAGGGTGGGGAAAGGCACTGCTGATCCATGCTGCCATAGAAACAGGGCAGGAATTCTTTTACTTCAACAAAACCTCCCTAGGACAGCTCAGCCTTCCCCTCACTGTCCCCTGAGCTGCTGGTTTGCCTGGGGGCATCTCACTGGGTTTATCATGGAATCATGGAATATCCTGAGCTGGAAGGGACCGCAAGGATTGAGTCCAGCTCCTGGCCCTGCCCAGAGAGCTACACCATGGGATAAATAAATCCATCTGCTGTTCATCCCAGCTCTGCTTCCTCCCCAGGGCCTGCAGCAACCCTGCTCTGGCAGTGGAGAAGGGTCTTTAAGCTGGAATTTGAATGCTGCATCTCTGGCACTTCCTATTGAACTAACATTTCAGGCTTAGGCAGTAAGCCAGGATGCAAACAGGAGCTTTGCAGGCTCACAGCCCCCATGCAGCATATTCTGAGTGATTCCTGATCACAGTCCCAGGCACAGATGAATTCCTCTGCCTGTGCTTGTTTTAGCTCGAGCTGTCAGGGCTGGGCACCAGGCTGATCCCAAAGGGAGAGCTGGATCCAGTTCTCATGTGGAGGGCACCCCTTCCCTGCTGGAGAGCTCAGCCCTGGAGGGTCCCTCCTTCTGCTTTTGTGCTTCCCAATGATCAAGCAAGGTTTTGGAAGGGTCCAGCCATACAGACCCCTCCAGGCCCCCCTCAGCCCCTTAACCTGCCTCTTGTCTGTTAATCCACAGGAGTTTGGGGCAGCAGCAGCACCCATCTCTGTGTTCCCCTCCAGAGCCATCCCATTCCTTCCAGCTCTTCCTGAGCCAGGCAGGAGCAGACCTGTTTGATAAGGATGGAATTATCAGTCTGCTTTGCCCACACAAGGAAGGGCTGACAGGATTTAATGAGTGACTTGCTCACGAGCAGATGTGCAGGCACCTCTCTCTGCCTGCTCCACGTGGGAGTTTCTCCCATAGGAATATTTTGCAGGCTCAGGGTGTAGCAGGATCCAACATCACACTCACACGGTGTGCCTCCATGTGGTGGCCCCACAGGGGACAGCTGGGGACAAGCCACCACTGTGTGTCTCCTTTGGCTCCTGGTGCAGGAGTGAGTTCACAGTCCTGGGAGGGGTTTACCAGCATGGAAACTGGAGTGAGGAGAACAGTGCCAAGGATCACAAATCCATCTGGGACAACTGCTGCCGGCTGCTCCCGGCTCTCCAGGTGGGTGACCCGACTGCCAGCACGGGGCACAGGGAGCTGGGGGGCTCAAGATGCAGGAATGAGTGCTGGGACAAACCACAGGACCTCGGTGTTTCCGTGAGTCAGGATTTCTGTGTGTCCATCATGGATACCTGGGGCTCTTCCACCTGGCTGAGGCACAGGCAGGGCTGGGGCTGGCACTGAGACAAGGTTTGTGGGATAATAATTATTCATGTAGCTGGTAAAAGATAGAACCAGAGCTTTGGGAGGTTCCAGCCCTTTGTCCCCACACCTTTAGAGAAGGGTTGTGTGGGGGAAGGCTGGGTTGTGTCTGCTCCCAGTGCTGCTGTTATTCCCTGGATTAGCAGGAAAGGTGGCGTGGAGCTTTGGCACAGGGATTTGCCTCAGCTCCAGGCTGGCACCGCCATCCCAAATTGTTCTGCCTGGAGCTGCTGCAGGATGGGGAGCCCCTGCTCATCTTAGGGCTCACCTGGTGCTGGGAGGTTTGGCTGGTGGGATTCCAAGGAATGCTGTGCAGTGCTGACCTGTTTTTGCTTCCAGAAGGCGAAGATCGTCGGGGAGTGGAGCGGCCTGAGGCCAGCACGGCCCTCGGTCCGCCTGGAGCGGGAGAGCATCCGCCTCGGGAATGTCCAGGCAGAGGTACCCGCACAGCCCCGGGGGCCGAGTGTCATTAATGACCCCGGGGGCCGAGTGTCATTAATGACCGTGTTAATTGTGCCCCAATCACCCGCCCGGGGCAGTGACAAACAAGCCCTGTTCCTGAGATCATCCCCCTCTCCATCTCCCCACCAACAGCGAGGGAATCTTTGAGCCCAGGGATAAATGTCAGATACTGAAACAAATTATTGATGTGGCTGGCCCATCCCTGGAAGTGCTCAGGGATGGGTTGGACAGGGCTTGGAGCAACTTGGGCTAGTAGGAGATGTCCCTGCCCACAGCAGGGGATGGCACAAGATGGGCTTTGAGATTCCCCCAGCCCATCCTGGGATTCTGTGCTTCTCCCCCAGGTGATTCACAACTATGGCCACGGAGGCTTTGGCATCACCATCCACTGGGGCTGTGCCGTGGCAGCAGCTCGGCTCTTTGGGAGCATCCTGCAGGAGAAGAAGCAGCTGGCCACCCGCCCAGGGCCCCGCTTATGAGCACCTGCTCCCCTGGAATATGTGACAACAGTGGCTTAGGAAGCACAGCAGAGGATGGGAACAGCACAGGGATGCACACACGGGCTGCTCGACCCTGCTCCAGCTCTCAGTGTCTCATTTCCAGGTCGCTGCCGTTTTCCAGATGGCTCCACTCCCTCCACAACCTGCCTGGAGGAAGGGCTTTCAAATATGGACTAATCACCCGTGGCAAAGTGCACCAAGTGCTGTCTGGGATCAGACTGCAAAGGGCAGGCTGGGTTCAGCTGAACCTTGGACAGTCCTGCACTTCATCTGCACCAGGGGACAGGATCTGAAACGGAGCTGGGGACACCTGAGGTCTTTGCTGGCTGCTCCAACACCCAGTGTGTAATTAGATTTACAGGCTCCCCCCCAGGAGGCAAAAGCTCCTTAGTAGGAAGAAGCTCTGAGGCTCCCAGGGGAGTAACAGCAGCTCTGGGAGCACGTGCCTGGCTTACACCAGTTTTCCTCACATTCCTGCCAGGACAAAGCTCAGGCCATAGCACCTGCTTAGTGTAGCTGGCACCAGACAGCAGCACTTGCCTAAAATGGCCTTTCCAAATGATGTTTTAGCAACAAAAGCAACTTGTTCCAGCCCTGTGGGCTTGCCAGACTCTATATATAGCAGAGAGCATAAGAAAATAGCTCTTGTCCCTAAAACTCCCACGGGCCCCTCAGCTTCCCATTTCTCCCAGCTGTGGGACACAGCTCAGAGAGAGGGCCTGGCTTGGGGAAGGTTGTGCTTCTCAGAGGAGGAGCAGGACTTTTTGGGGTGTTAAGGGACGCTGCTGGGAACCCAACACACTGTTCTGAAGATACAGTCTGGCTGATCTTCCCATGCCACGTGTCTTTCCTGCTTTACAAACCATCCCAGACAGAGCACTGGATGGTGAGGAAGCCTAAAATCCAAAGGCTGTTGTGAGCCCAGCACAGTGCCTGGCTCACTCTCCTGTGTGGATAAGCCAAGTGTTCCTTACTCATCCGTGGTGCAGCTCCTCTCTCCTGCTGACTCTGTGTGCCAGGAATAGCTCAGCAGCGTGGGCATCTCCCTGCTGGGCTTAGCAAACACAGCTGGGCAGGGGAAATTGGGAGCCACTGCCATGCCCTGGCTGTTCAAAGAATTCCCAGCTTCCCTGGAAATGTTGCAGTCACTAGGTAGAGTCAGGAAAAGGAAAACAAAGGCTGGAGAAAATTCCCTGCAGATTAATGCTGAACTCAACGGTCTGTGATCCCACCTCAGGAAAAGCCAGGCAGGGGAACTGGATCCCCTTGGTTTCACTTATTCCAAATATGAGACATTCAGGAGCACATTCTCTGCTGTAAATCCAGCCCCACCTTGGTGATTTTGGGAAAATTCCACTGGACAAACAGGGGTGTAGGAAATCATTGTACACCTGACAACAAGCAGCTGATTCTTGTGATCTCAGAGCCTGCAGGAGCCTGTGATCTCACATGGCCTCTTGGCAAACAGGAATGAGCTGATCTCTAATTTTATTTGCAGGTTAACTCTGTTTGTTTTCTAAAGGCCTCCATTTAATCTGTGTGACCAATAAAGGGAATGTTCAAATCTCTTGTGCATGGTGGTTCTTCCTTTTAGTGATGGCATGGGAAGGGTCTCAAATGCTGATTCCACAGAAATGTCCCAGGAGATCATCATTTCATGTCTCCAAACACATTTTTCCTAAACATTTCATCCTGGAGGAGTAGGAGTCATCACTCCAGACTCCAAGCAGACCAGGGAACCTGGAATATCATAGTGTGAAGATCTGTAGTTGCTGACAGTCCCCAGGGCATTAAGAACTCACAGAAATCACAGAATTGTGGATTTGGATGGGAAGGGACCTTGAAGACCATCCAGTCCCACCACCCTGTCAGGGCAGGGACACCTTCCACTGTCCCAGGTTTCTCCAAGCCCCCTCCAACCTTGCCTTTGGCACTTCCAGAGATGGGACAGCCACAGCTTCCTTGGGCAAATTCCCCACTGAGGGATTGAAATTCATTTTGAGGCCAGGGAGTCAGGGAATGGGGCCTGGACGATTCCTGCATGTCCTCTGACACACACAAAGCACCACCTCCCATGCCCAGTGTCAGCACATTTTAGAAACTCCCAGTTCTCCACAAGGATCTCCTGTGACCCAGAACAAAGCTGGAAGCACATCAAGTATCAGGGAAGTCAAGAAACAGCAGCTCTGGCATTTGGGAAAACTCCTGCCAGAGCTCCAGGAGTGTTTGGACACCACTCCCAGGGATGCACAGGGTGGGATTGCTGGGGAGGCTGTGCAGGGCCAGGAGTTGGACTGGATGATCCCTGTGGTCCCTTCCAGCTCAGGAAATTCCATGATCCTCAGAATGAGCTTTAGAAATGAATGAGGATGCCATAAAGTAACCACAGATGAAAGAATATTCCCTCCAGCATTGCTTCAGCCACACAAACCCTTCTAGTTCCCAAGTAATTCCATTCCCAGGAAGGAGGCTCTGCACCCCAGGCTGGGAGAAGGAAGATGGAAGCTCTCTGGGATGAGAACACTCTGCATTAGCATGAGAAGGATTTGCAGCTTGTCAGTCATTTTGACTCATCCTTCAACAACCTCCTGCCTGTAAATTACTGGGCATCAAAATAAGAATATCAGTGGCAGGGTGGGGGAAAACAGGGTTGGGCACTAAATTATGGTTTAGAAAAACGATAGGGAAATGAAAGGTTTCAATATATTGAAATGGAAATTAGTAGAAGGAACCCTCCCTGCCCCAAAGTCCTGACATATGTGGAGCCACCTGATGCCAGCACACCCAGGGAAGAGCCAAACTGGCTGGGGTTTGGTGTCCAAACTGAATTAAATATGAAAATCAATTAAAGATTTAAGAGAATTAAAAAATTTATAGAATCCCAGAATGGTTTGGGTGGGAAAGGATCTTGAAGCTCATCCAGTCCCACCCCTGCCATGGCAGGGACAACTTCCACTATCCCAGGTTCTCCAAGCCCTGTCCAACCTTGCCTGGAACACTTGCAGGGATTCAGCATCCACAATATTTTGCTGTAGTGAGGTTACTTACAGTGGGAACAGGAATCCTGTGACTTTTCTTTACATCTAAATACACAAAATAGACAGAAAATGAGTCAGACCTGCAGAGTGCTGAGCCCTCTAGCTCAAACCTCTGAACACCAAGACAAAAAAAAAAGAAAAAAAAAGCAAAGTTATGACCCCTCCTAAACATCCCCCAGAAGAGCCAAGAACTTATTTCCTGAAAAAACTATTTATTTGTTTAACATAAAATATCTAATGTGGACTTCAACTCTCCAATGCTGCGTCAGGAACAGGAACCAGAGGAGTATTTTACAACAAGCTTGAGATACACCAAGTTTTTCAACATTAAAATGTAAATCCAGCTTAGAAACTGTACATTCAGACATGGAAACATTCGCTGCTCTTTCAGCAAGTATTTGGGAATAACAAATCATCCCATCCAAGCACACTTGGGGAATTACATTCCCACACCAGCTTGGCATGTTGGTAGCTTGGACATTTGGCAAAACCAAATCCCACAATTCTGTTTGAATTCCAAAGGATCTCACTTTCCTGTTTGAAACAAAGCAGTTGCAGTAATTCCTCTACCAGTGAAAAATACCCAGTGTGGAAAAGGATTCTTTGGAAGTTCATTTTGTACCTAAATGGTGCTGCCCTACTGATAAAATCTAGAGGTGGTGATTTAGAACTGGTGTGTGTCAACCCCAGTGTTCTCAGTGAACAAGCTAAAATGGCCTTCTCTTATTAATTACATGCAAATTCCTGCAAATCCTCAATTCCAGCTCCCTTTCTCCAGGGCCCAATAGGCTCCTGCTGAATTCAGCCAGGTGGGATCAGCTGTGGTGGGCTCCTACCTCTCCTTATTATTTAGCTGATCCAAAGCCCATGGATATCCACAGGAGATTTTCCCAGATTTCAGTGAGCTTTGGACCAAGCTTTAATACAATCAAAGATCCACCAACACCAATCTTGGTATTTCTATCATTAAATAGATTTTTTTTTAGTGCAGAATTCATAAAAAGTGAAAAGCAAAAATGCCTTCCATTTTTTGTTAACACTGTAAATGTCACAGGTTAAAACTGATCTATTCAACAGCATGGAAAATGTTGCATTCCCTATAAATCTTTACCTGGGAAGTAGCTTATCTGTAGGATCCAGGTGTGCATGAACAGACAAACTTCACCTAAACCTCTCTAAAGGCCGTTGAATGCAATTCTTTAAAACTGCTGAATATTCACCTAAAAAAAATGAGATGTGAACATTACCCTGGGAAAGCAGAATTTGAACTCAAGGCAAGGAGTAACAAACTGGGCCATGGTGGGGGGAATTCCTTCAGGCCAGGCCTGTCCTGCACTTTGCATTCTTTGTCACCTCTACCCAGGCTCAGTTCTGGAGTTTTGGGATGCAAACACAGCTCATGGCAAGCCCAAGGAAGGAAGCATGGAAACACCTGGGGGATTGGAATGGCCTGGAGGGCCTCCACCAGCAGCAGGATGAGGATGGAATGTCAGAGCTGTCACTGAGGGGTGAACAGCCCAACTGTGCCCAGCTCCAGGAGATCCCAGCCCAGCAGCTTTTCCAGCTCACTGGCCACACATGTGGGGTCATATCTGATTAAACCCATCCAGGATCTGCTTCCTCACTGCTGTGTCCCATATCCAGCACATCAGAGGCCACTCCAGCACAGTGGTTCCCCATCCCTGGAAGTGTTCAAGGTCAGGTGTGGATGAGGCTTGGAGCATCCTGGTCTAGTGGAGAGTGTCCCTGCCTGGATGAGCTTTAAGGTGCCTCCCAACCCAAATCACTTTGGAATTCTGGTATTCCATGGAACAAGTCCCTCTGGCTCTGCTCCAGGCTGCTCTAGGCACACAGAGAGAATGACCCAACTCCAGCCTGGCAGAAGGAGGTGAACAAATGAGCTGTGGTTGGTGTCAGTGCCATGAGAGCCCTGTCTGTTTACTGGGATCAACTGGAGCTTGATTTTGGGGGATTGTGAGGACACAGGGACAGGGGACACAAAGGGAACCAACCCAGCTGGAAGGGACAGAGGGTTCTGTGCCATCACCCACAGCTGAGCCCAGGGATCCCATGGATCCCTTGGGAGCTGAATTCATTTTCATCTCACTGGGAAAAGCCAAGTTTGCCTGTTTCCACCAACCATTCCTGGAATCCTTCACTGAGTCACCATCCTCCAGTGGGACTGGATGGACACTCGGTGCCTTGGCCAACTCAGCCCTCAGCAGAACATCCCCCCTCACACAATTTCAACCTCTTTGGCCTTTTCCATCAGCCTGAGTTTCCTGGCTTTCTTTAAGGAATTTTCCACTCCTGTTTTCCCCTCAGTCTCCAAACAAGCAGCCTGGCATGTGGTGGAGCATTGAGTGACCTCAGAGCTGTGTCCCTCAGTGACAGCTGTGCCCCACAGTGCTCACTTGTACTGCACCAAACATGGACTTGGAGATCTATTCCTGACCCCAGGAATTGGACCTACTTTCCCAGATACTTAAAATGTTCAACTGTAAACATGTGTTGCACATTTACCTGTGTTCAGGTGAGTCAGTTGCTCAAGACAGACCACAAGTCCCCACTGCTCCCACAGCCTCACCAAGTCCATCTTACCCACATTTGGTTGTGTGTCCCAAGGTCTGGAATCCTGAACATCCACTGTGACCTTGATGAGGCACATCTCAGATCCCCACACATTCCCACAGACTCTGCCACCTGACTTGTGCCCAGGGACAAGTTTGTGACAAACCAGATGAGCTCTGTTACATTCCCTGACAAGAGAGGGATCATCCTTGAGGGATGTTCCTCATCCAAGGTCACTGCAGATGGGCTCTTCCCATGGTTTTGTTCATTTATTCCAGCTACATTCCTCTGTCACCAGTCAATGTGCAATCAGCAGGAAAGGTCCTGCCCAGCTGTCAGGGAGTGGCTCCACCCCAACAGCAGCTCCTGACTCCAGCTGGGGCTACCCCACCATGAGGATGTGCCCAGGTAAAGAAGCAGGGACACACCTGGGTCCACACAGAGAGCCCCAGGAGTGAGAACCTCCTCACTCCAAGCAATAGACAGCTCAAAGTCCCTGGCAATGCCAGAGAAGTCCAATTCTGCTCCAAAAAATGAGGATTTGTGCATTGGACTCGATGAGCTTGGAGGTCTTTTCCAATCTTAATGACTCTGTGATTTACATTTCTGCTACAAGGTCCCAGCTCTGCAGCAAACACCACCCTCCCTGCTCCAACTACCCACCTGGGATGGGAGAAACAGTCAGGAATCAGTTTCCAAGCAATTCACTCTCCAGGAACAAAACCCAACTGGGAAGCCTGGGTTAGTTTGCCAGAACCACATTTTGGTGATGGTTTTGATGGCTAAAAGTGCAAGGCAGGCATTTAATCCATAGTGGTAAGGATGGAATCCACCCTGTGCCAGGCCAGGGCCACACTAAAGATGAACCTCTTGGTTTTAGGCATCAAGAGCTCAGTGTTTTAATGACAGCTTATGCTGGGCTGCAGTCACTTGGCATTTGCTTGGCACAGGACATTTTAAGCTGAAGAGCTGACCATGCAAGCACGACAGACTGAAGAGAAACCCCTCCTGCTAAACTTGCAAGGATATCTGGATCAAAGGCCTCTCCATCCAAAAAAGTTTTTATGAGTGTGAGCAAAGAGCAGCACAAACACAATTTGCTGAGGTTCAACCCCAAACTCCTGCAGTTTGACACGTGAGGATGGCAGTGATGGTGGTCAGCTTTCCATGCTTCAGGCTCGGAGGTTTTGTGAGACATCTTGCTCCTATCCTTCATTCTTCCAGCAGGTTTCCATGTCCCATCATTCCTGTGATTCCCCTGGGGAATGAGATCCTCTGCCCACCATCTCCTGGCCCCATTCCTTGTGGCTGGACTCCTGGAGGCCACGGCCCTTGGTCTCGATGGGCAGGAAGCAGGAGGCCAGGGCAGCCAGCAGGCAGCAGCCACTGTAAACCAGCAGAGTCAGATAGACTGAAGATTCCAACATCACCTGCAGGAGAAAGGCAGGGAATGCAAAACAGCACCTCAGCATGGAAATACAGACATTGATGGAGCAACAGAAATTTTAATTGTAGTATTGGGAATAAAGTTTAACTTTGAAGCTTCTGGAAAGGAGGGAGATTTTATAGATCATGCCAGGACAAGGGGCAGTGGTTTTAAACTCTCAGAGGGCAGGATTAGACTGGATTTTAGGAAGGAATTCTTCCCTGTGAGGGTGGGAGGTCCTGGCACAGGCTGCCCAGAGAAGCTGTGGCTGCTCATCCCTAGAAATGTCCAAGGATGGAGCTTGGAGCAACCTGGGACAGTGGAAGAAAAGCAGGCTCTACATCACCTTCACAGAATCATGGAATTGCTAAAGCTGGAAAAGACCTCCAAGATCATCAATCCAAGCTTCCAGTGCCTCCAGTCTCAGAGGAGAAGGGATTTACCTGTGCAATGAACGGGGTTATGAGGGCTCCCACTCTGGCCATTCCACTGCAAGTTCCCAGGCCCAAAGCACGTGTGGCTGTGGGATAAACCTGTGGAAAAAACATCATCCCATCAATCCCAGTGGGAAGTTTTCCTCCTTCCACTCCTAAATCAATGGGAATGAATAAATGGTGCCACAGCACATTCTGTCAGACAATGACAATGGGATCTACAGCTCCAGTCTAGAGTGAGGTCCACAGGGAACAGGTAATCAAAATGACTTTCCCACCCTGTTCTCACTCCCCTTGAATATTCCCATCACCACCACAATCCCCTTACCTCAGGAGTGTAAACATAGGCAGCCTGAAATCCTCCTGAAATAAAAGCTCTTGCAATGAAGAGCAACACAGTAAGAACATTTCTGTGAGGAGAAAGAGGAGAGCAGAGTTTGGGAATGTTAAGTACAATCTGCTGAGTTCCTTTGGAATTCACTTTTACTTCCCTCCCAGACTCTGGTGAGAAAACCCAACCCCAGCCTTAAATCCTTCTCCAGCTGAGCATGACCATCCCACAGCTTTTCAAACCACCACTCCCAGTTCTCCCACCACATCCAAGAGAGGACATGGAGAAATCCTCTACTCCAGTTGTTCCCTGTGCTGGACCCACCTTCCAACACAGAGAAAGAGCAGGAGGCTGCAAAAGGAGAAGACAAGGAAGGACAGGGCCATGGTTTTCTTGCGGCCGATGCGGTCAATGATCCACAGGGTCACCAACACACCTGTGGGAAGAGACAGGAGACCTTGGGAATCAAGCAAAGAGGGGCTGCAGCAGATTTAACACAGCCTGGCTAGTTTAGACTGGAAATTTTGGCCTCTTTCCAATCCTTTGCTGGCCCCAGGCTGGGCTGTGGGATGGATTGCTACTGGTGTCCTGTGAGATGGATTGCTACTGGTGTCCTGTGAAAACAGGAATTCTGTGTCCCAGCTGCTCAGCCCTGCTACATGCTCCACAAATCCACAAATCCACACTCCCATCCAGGGATTACTGATGTGAATGCCTAAAACACCTGCTCATGGCTCCCTCAAAGAACTTCTGTTCAACTTCTGACCATTGTTCCCTGCTGGATTTAAGGGCTCTTTAGAATGTGGTATTTTCTTTCTGTTCTGTTATTTAGATGTTTCACCAAATGATTTCTCTCCTGCTTTTTAATAGGAAATAGATCAAGCTCAGTAAATCTCACTATTAAGTCTTCCCTCTAATGCAATTTTCCCAGATCCTTTAGAAAGCTGATGCACAGCAGGAGTGAGGATTATTCCAGCATCAGTGTCACATCCAGAGGTACCCTGTCAATATTTCTCACTCCCACCTCAGTGTGTGTGAGGATCAAACCAGACCTTGCAGCCACAGCACCACCCCAGGCACCCACTCTTTTTTTCTGGGTATCCTTCCCAAAACACTTGTTTGGCAGCACACTCCTCTTAGGAATGACTGGGCATATTTCTCAGTCATACTTGCAAATTATCATTCATTAAATGGCTTCTCCTTGAGCTTTTAGCCCTGAAATGATGATCCAGTAGAGTGAAAATATCCTGATCCCTGTCTCTGGTGTTGTTTCAATCAGATTAACACTGGGAGATCCCCTCCATCTGAAGGATCAGTGGCTGTTCACACTATTTTGCTTGTCCTATGACAGACTGTACATTGAATTTTGCTGGAATTGCCTGAAAATCACAGGATCAGGACTGAGGCTGGACAGGATTGAGGGAGCAAGTTCTTCATGGATTCACTGTATCCATCATGCTCTGAAAATACTTCTGGAAAGTCACTTATGGATAGAAATTCCAGTGTTTCTGCCCCTTTGATTGAGTTGGTTTTGCTCCTCCTGAAGTGTTGCTGGGTTGGAACACACAGAGGGGCCATTCCAGAGCAATGACTGATTTTTTTCTGCAGTGATCCCAGGGCAGGGAGAATCCACAGAGCTCTGAATGCTGTGGGAAGCATCAAGCCAGACATCCCAGTCCCACTGCTGCTGCCAGAGCCCATTCCCACACCCTGAGCCATTCCAAGGAAAAACTGGAGCTTCCCATTGCTCCTTACCAGGGAATTCTGACAGGGTTGTCCAGAGCAGGTCAGTGTAATCTTCCTCTGTCAGGTACTCACAGGTCAGGCTGCACTTGGCTTTTACCTCCTGCCTTCTGCTGGATACTGCAGGGAATAAAGCAGAAATATTCAATATATTTTATGCAAACTCTTCCCTGTTTACCCTTCCTGCTGGGTCTTTCATTTTTACTGCTGAAATTTAGGAAGGGATGGACTGGAAGGACTGGTATGGATTCTCTGCACCCACCATCCTTTAAAATACTTCTGGGAAGTTGTTTAGAGATAGAAATTCAAGTCATTCTGCCCCTTTAATTGTTATTCCTCTTCTGAATGCCTGCAGTGCTGCTGAGATGGAATTCAGAGTCAGAGGGGCATTGAAGAGCAATGCTTGGTGATTTTGCCTGAAAACACTGAACATTTATAACATTTTCTGTGACAGGATGTCTCAGCTCAGTGAAAATTCCACCTCCTTATCAGCTGTACAGCCTGAATTATTTTCCAGTCCAGGGCTCAGGACAGAATTAACTCAAATAATTCAGTTTCTCCCAACACAAACTGGGATCCCAACACTTCCTACAATCTGAGAATACTGAATAACCCCATGTCCTCATAAACCCAAGGGTTTTTAGGGGCTGCATCCTCCTCTGGGGAGGCAAACCTGAGTCAGAGCTCTCAGAGCTCATCACTGCTGTTCAACCCTGGAATCTGGGGCTGCTCCAACACTCCCCATCCACCTTTTATAATTTCCCAACTTTCAGGCAGTTTTCCCTAATTATAAATGTTCTGAATGCAATCATTCCTCCCCTGGGGAATCAAACTGTTCAAGCCTCTTCTTAACTCAGTCAAAGCACCTTCTTTTTCTCCCCAAAAAATTCTGCAACACAAAGGATGTTGATTTCCCACCATTATCTTTTTTCTCAGCAGGTTTTCCCATCTTGAGAACCCAGGAGCTCCACAGCAGCAGTTTCTCTCTTTCAGAACTAATTACACCTGTCAAATCTGCAAACTTGTATTTATCCAATAATTTTTTTTTATCAAGAGGAACAGATAACAGGTCTGCCCTGAAGGTTGTCTTCCTGTTTGACATTTTGGGCTCAAAACCACTGCAGGACTTCTCTGCACTGGGCAGAGATGAGGAAAAATTTAAAATAAAGTAAACTTAAAACTCAGCCATGCTCCTTTTTCAAACCACCAGCAGAAGGTGATCTAATAAAAGATATTCCAGCAGTTTTAACAGGACATATTTAAAAAGAAAAGACGGAGCAATACTCACTGCTGCAAACATCTCCTGCTTGGAAGAGCTCTGTAGTTAATAAAACTAACCCATAATATGAAAAAGCATTGGAAAACCTGCAAGGAAGCAAATGAGAGAGGAAGTTTCAGCTGGTCCAACTTAAAAGAAACACCACCAATCAAAAGTGGTGTTTACCACTTTTAGCTTTGAAATACCTCAAAGCTATTTCAGCATTCAGAAAATTAAAGGGCAATTTGATTTGGAATGCTTGGGTGGTTGAATAAATAACAAATCAATACAGGTTGGGGCTTTTTTTGGTTGGTTGTTGTTTTCTGAGGAGGAAGTTGCTGTATTTGTGTAAAATCCCTTCAGTAAAACCCATTTAGAGCTGTGCTGGCACTGAACCTTTAGTTTTTCTCTTACCAAATGAACCAGAGCAACAAGGTGGTCCAGCGGAAATGGGGGGTGAAAAGATCCCTCATTTTGCCTCGGTCCTCCTGTTGGGAACAAGCAGAAGTTGGGTGATGAGGGACAGCTAAAGTGTCAAATTCCATCTTGTCTCATGCATTCAGATCTAGGAATTCTGACCTGAGCTCTTCAACAACCTCAAGCTTTGGGTTTTTTTTAATAACAGTGAGGTTAAATAACATTAAATGCCCATTTTAAAGCTGCTTTTCACTTCCAAATGAGAAATTAACTCTTCCTCAGGGGGAAAGAGGCCTAAATGATCAAATCTCATTTTTTCAGCCTAGTTGAGACATTAAAAATGAACAAAACATTGATGATTTGCTTACAAACCCCCTCAGTTTCATTGTTCTGTGACCTGTACATACCTGCCTGGAGACCACCAGTTTTCCCAAGGGCATTGGAGCTCCATTTTCTGTGGCAATCCTCTTCAAAGTGGCCAGAGCCTTCTCCTGGTTCCCAGATAACACATCATACCTGGCACTTTCTGGCAGCCACTAAGGGAGCAGAGCAGGTCACACAAACAGGAGGGTGTCACAACCAGCAATAAACTCTGGGATTTTCCTTGGGGGAAGCTCAGTGACTCCAGCAGATTCTCACATAACAAAGGATTACAGAACTAAGCTGGAAGAATTCCAAGAATCATCTCATCAGGCTTTAAAAACTGCAACCCCCCACTTTCCTCATGAACTCAGAACCATTTCTCTTCTATTCCTTTGGGTTTATCTTTGAGAACTGTTGGGAATTTTTGCAGCTTTTTTACATTATCCCTTCTGTGTAGGAATGGCAAAGCACCCAGAGCAGATAACTGATGCTCCTGGCATTCCAAAGATGCTCCTGGCATTCCAAAATGTATGGCTTTAAGCTCCTTTTAATTTAGAACAACCTTGTGAGCACTTGGATAACTGGAGGTATTTCTGAAAAACTAAGGAATAAAAAGGGCTGCTAAACCACCTGACAAGGACATTTATCTATGAGGAGACTGAGTGATTGGCAAAGATATCACCTAATAAATAATAAAACATATCACTGAAGCTCAGGTTTAACTTATTTTGGAATCTGACCTGCACTCTGCAGATTCTATCCCTGATTTGGGAGGGTTCTTAAGTGGAAATTGATTCTAGAAGTGACAAAATCAAAAGAGAATTTAGGGAAATAGCAACAGCTTTTGATATCTGTTGAGTCCACTGAACTTAGTTGAAACAAAGTAATTAAATTGGAGAGGGTTCCAGGCCTGATTTTACCCAATTCCAGCCCTCCATTGTCCTTCAGCAATTCCAGTCACATCAACACAACTCTCCCTGGAATGTTTTTCCCAGCGCTCAGTTGAAACTGCATTTTTCGGTCATTATTTCAGTTATTTCACAGAAGACACCACCAGAGAACTCAAAACTGTCCTGATTTCCTTCAGCTGGGTCACAGAATGGGGTAGAGGAATGGGAATTGCAGGAATTCACAAGAATCCATGAGGAATACCTACAAAACACAGGCCAGCAAAGAGCAGGAGTGGGAGGGCAGAGAGGATGAGGAGCCAGCGCCAGCCGAGCGTGGGCATCACCACCACTGCCAGGAGCACTTCAAACACAGTCCCCAGAGCCCAGAACACCTGCAAGAGGGAAAACCAACAGAAAAAATGAGCAATGGAGTGCTCCCAAGGCCTCTTCTTTGGAACATTCCAGGCTGTGCTCACCAGGGATGGCTGGAGAGAGAAATTCCAGGCTTGTGAATTCTGCCTTAAAATATTCCAAGGCCAAAATTCTGCCCTGAGTGACTTTGACAGGTTTGGATGAAGATGTGGAGCTGAATTTAGCACTGAATTTGGGGAGCTGTCAGCTCTCCAAATCCACCAGTGAGATGCATTTCACCACAAAATCATGGACACCCAATGCCCCTCTTGTGCTCACTCTGCAGCCCTGGGTGCAAAATAATTTGGAAAAAAGCAAATTTAACACCAAGAGTAGAGTGTGACAGGAAAACTTTCTTCTGCTTTTGGAGCTGGGCTGGTACCAGAGCTCAGGAGTGACTCAGCTCCACACCAGGGTGGACAGGCCAGGCCTGGCTGCAGCTCTGAGGGGATTTCCAGGCAGGAGGATGGAAGGGATGTGACCACCAGAGGATTTGTCCCTCGAGGATCAGAATACACCCACTCACCTCTATTAATAAAATGCATTTTGCTCTGGCTTTCATTGGAAGGAACTCAGCATATAAAGTTACCCTAAAAGAGGGAACAGAGAGGAAAATGTCAGCATAGAGAGGGAAATGCCACAGGTTCAAACATCCCTTTTGCCTTTTAATAGAGCTGCCAAACTCTTTTAATAGAGCAGAAACTCAAAGCTCTCCCTATGGAGAGAGCCAGCCAGGCTGTGACACTGGGTCACACCCCCCTTCCACCCCAGAACAAGCCCTTCAACATTGCAAGAGAGGACACAATTTGCTCTTTTTGTGTGGTTTTGTTACCCCATGGTCATCAGTTAAATGCAGATCTTGATGCTCCTGTTTCCATAGCCCTCATCTGAGCCAGAGCACCATTGGAAATTAGTTTTTATCTGGTATTTTCAGTGTGGTCCATCAGAATTCAACAGAAACTCTTGCTGGATAAAGAATTCCTTCAGGGCTTTACAACTGGCTCAGACAATTCCCATCCATCTCCTGTGCCAGGGTTCAATTCTCCAAGAGGGGAATACTTTCATGTCACTGATATAAAATAATTTGCATTCTTTTATTGTGGGATTCAAAGAGCAACCACTGAGGCTTTGTTTCATGCCTGTGCCAAAGAGTGATGGCAAAGGAATTCCTGAGAAGGAATTCAGGCAGCAGCCAGTCCAGGCTCTGTCATCTCTTTCAAACTGGAAAGGTTTGGCTTTGCTCTGTTTGCATTCCATTGACTCAGTCTGTTCCTGTCTCCAAACTCCTCAGGCCCCCTTTGAGGTTTGGGACAAAATTCCTGCTAACTTAAAGAGTGGATTGATCTCTGAGGAGCTGCCCAGTTTGTGGGAAGTAGGAAGTTTCACACAATATTTCATTCAAGCAGAGCTTTAGAGAACTCAAATCACATCTTAAAGTGCAGCTCAGTTCCCTCTGCAGTGCAGAGAAAACAGGAGCTGGTGAATGACCCCAGCAAAAGAAGGACATGGAATTGTTGGAGCCAGTCCAGAGGAGGAAATTACACTCATTCCATGGAGATCCAGGCACTCACCTCCAAAATCACACAGCTTAAGAATACTAGAAAGGAGCTACTTTTCCTGCTTCATCCATGTTTACCCCTCTGTCAAACAAATCCCTGTTACAGTTAGAAAAGGAAACAGACTCAGGGAGTATGGGATCCACTTGACATCTGTAACTGGCTCTGGTTTTTCTCTCAAGAAGCCACAGAACCTCTGTGAGCCAAGTCCAGTGGCCCTGGCTGGGCTGCACCTGCAGCTCTGGATTATTTATCTGGGAGTGGTCATGGAAAAGCCACTGGGAAGGAATCTGTGAGCCATCAATCCAAGCCAGGCTCTGCCTGCTCCAAAATATCACCTCCAGAAGGCAAAAAAATCAATTACTGGTAAGGATAGAAGACTACAGAGAGAGAGAATGGCTGTACCCTTCCCTTTACATTTATAATTAAAAGCCTAGAGCAGGGTTATTCATTGCAGGTGGAAAATCTATGGATCCCTCTCTTCAGTGAAAGGAACCACACAATGACAGAGAAATATCCTGACACTTCCTTTTCCTTCTGAGCCATCCCAGCATCTCCAGTGCTCCAGCTCTGGGCTGTGTGGGTTTGAAATTCCAGCTCAGGGTGAGATGGGGAAGTTCAGGCTCTGACTGAACAACAATAATCTGGGGGTTTACCATCAGAGTCAGGGCTCAGCTCTGCCTCTAAATCCTGCTGGTTAAGGCATGACCTGCCTTGCAACAAGACCAAGGTTTGGGGTGGCTGAACAGAAACAAGACTTCAGTCCTACAGGAAGATTTTGTAATAAGAAAGGGAAATGAGGAAGTTTGGAGTGGTGAGTATTTACTTACGACTGAGGCACTCCTCCAATCCCAAAGCCCACCAGGCCCCTCAGCACCAGGATCCAGCTGTAAATGGGAGCAAATCCACTGAGGATCCCATAGTAGAGTGTCCACAACACACTGATCTTCAGGCCCTGTGTTCAGCAAGAGTTAAAAATCACTGTAACACAAATTAAAGTGTAAAAGAGAGCTTCAAATGCCTTCTATTTCATTGGAGCTCAGTTCTGGATGTGCTTAGTGCTGCTTTGTACACGTGGACATCTGGGAACACGGAATCCTGGAATGGTTTGGGTTGGAAGGGACCTTCAAGCTCATCCCATTCCAGGTGCAGGGACACCTTTTACTATCCCAGGGTGCCCCAATCTGGCCTCAAACACTTCCAGGGATGAGGCAGCCACAGCTTCTCTGGGCACCCTGTGCCAGTTGCACTGAAATGTCCATGCTGCAGAAATATTGGGATATATCCCAGCAGGAGCTGCAGACTTACTGTTTTCCTCCCATACTGGTCTGAAATGTTTCCCCAGAGTGTGGAGCTGGACATCATTCCCACAAACACCACCTGTGGAACAACAGGGAAAAAAAAATCTTTTCCTTAACAAGTGAAAATTCCAGTATGACAGACACAGAACACAAACTTCCAGTGAAACCAGAACATTTCAGCCCAAAACAGAGTGAGATGTGCAGGAGGTCAGAGAATGGTTTGGGTTGGAAAGGGCCTTAAAGATCATCCAGGTCTCTCTGGGTTGGAGCAGGGAAGCAACAAGGTCCCTCCTCAAGTCAGCTTTGCATTAAAAAATCAACCAGTGACACCCCAGACAATCCCAGTCTGGCCTGGACTGGGCACACTGGTATTGCCCCATTGTGAGTCCAGCCCTGGAAGACACAGAGCTCTCCAGCTGCAAGGAAAATATTCCTGAATAAAAGCTGAGGAGCTGCTGGCTGAGATCTGCAGGACAGAGCTCTCCTCCAACCTCCTACCACCATCCTCAGCAGCTCTCAGGTTTGAATGGAGATAAAATTACACCTTAAAAGTTTAGAATTAAAGTCTGAAGTGTGAAAGAAAACACCCCTGAAGCCTTTTCAGAGGTGACACTCTTGTGCTGAGCTGCACTCAGGGATGGGACACTCATGGGATTCAAGGACATCATTTCAATCTGCTGAGCATTTGAACCATTTTACACAATCAAAGGGCATTAAAAACTAAAGGAGAGAGAAATCCAGGGAATAAAGTCCCTGCATTCAGCAGTGGCCTATGCTGAGAGAAGGGTTCACAAATTTGTTTTCTTAACCCCAAAGGCATTGCAGGATTCCAACATCACAGCACCATCCTTGGAGGTGGTGTTGTAAGATCTCTGCTTCCAAAGATCACTGGATAATCCCAGAATTATTTAGGCTGGAAAAGACTTCTGATATCATTGAGTCCAACC
Source organism: Urocynchramus pylzowi (assembly GCA_013397555.1). Taxonomy (NCBI): domain Eukaryota; kingdom Metazoa; phylum Chordata; class Aves; order Passeriformes; family Fringillidae; genus Urocynchramus; species Urocynchramus pylzowi. The sequence continues at coordinate 25,803 of VZRH01004942.1, forward strand.
TCAAAAATCAACTGTTCTCTCTCAGAGCTCTCAGCATGTCAGAGAGCTTCGATGTAGGGAGAAAGAAAGATTTGCAAGAAAGATTTATAATTTTTTAAATTATTTTTTAAAAATTGGTAAATAAATAGAAATTTACCAATTAAAAAAAAATTAATCAAATGGTTTGTATTTTAGAATGAATCTGAGTGAATTCATAGGTTTTCCTGGAAATTACATGAAACTTTGAGCCTGAAACCTGCAAACTGCCCTCAGTTCTCACTGAATTTCTTTACTTCCATCTTTAAAAAAACTCCTCTAAATCTCTTTTTAAAAAAACTCCTATAAACTTCCAAGCTGAAGGCAATCTGCAAAGGCCACGAGGAGATTTCATTTTGGGGATACAAAGCAAAAGGTCTGGGTAACAATGATGGCAAAACCTCAGGGAAGACAGGAGCTGTCAGGTATTTTTCCTACCGAGGTGAGCAATGCAACCTGCCAGCTGGGTAAGCGCCACTCACAGTGCAGCTGAGGAGCAAGGATACTTAAAATCATCATTTCCATGGCATCTGCCATCTGCAGGGGGAAGAGAAAGCAAAAATCAACAACTGCCTGCAGATCAGGTGGATTTAGGAGTCAATAACAGGCCTTGGTGACATTTCTGTGATGTTCCCACCTTGTGGCTGAACAAAATGTTTAATATTTGACATTTAAACCCATTTCTGATTGTCAGCACTTTTAGTAAGTCTGGCAGAGAGGATCCAAAGAGCTAAATCCAAAGATTTTGAGGAGGTGTGGCTGGTCAGTGACACAGGTTCAGTCACTTCCACAGTGCAAATTCCAGCTTTCAGCTCCTTCACACATGGATTCAGTCAGGACTCTTTAATGCCTTCTAACTTATTCTCTTAAACACTCCTGGACTTTGATCACCTGGAAACCAAATTCCACAGCTGATTTAGGATCTAAACCATGGCAGATTCCAGCTTTTTACAAGGCTAAAAGCCAGTAAATACAGCTCCAGGTATCAGGATCCTAAAATACACCACAGGACGTGCAACACAGAGCTTCAGAAAGAGCAGGAAAATGGAAACCAAGACTTTTTTGTTGTTGATATCAAAGTTAAAAGTGGAAGTGCTGAGTTGCTGTTCCTCTGAAACTGAGATTACAGCAATCCTGACTGATACAGACAACTGAGGTGGCAGCTGATGGGAGGGATGTGGCAAAATCACTGCAGGAAACCTCAGGTTCTGCAGGAGCAGCTGGGAACCTCTTTCATTTCAAACCAAATTGAAATGGAGAATTGAAATGGTTTTCCAAATCCTGATTTCTAAGAACTTCAGAGACAAAGGAATCCATCATTACCCCTCACAACAAGGCTGGGTGCTGCTGTTAATTTAGAATTTCCAGTGAAATTCCTGCTTTATTGTGCTTTTATCTGCTTGGAGACTCTCTGCTCCCCTTATTTGAAATCCCTGAGATTCTCTAAGTGATGATCATGAATTGATCCTTTGATCCTGATCCCAATTACTTGCCCATGCCAATCCAGTAATGACAGAGAGCTTCCACTGGAACTTCCCAAATCCAATGGCTTCCACTGCATCCTCCACCATGAAAGTATCTGGAAAGAAAAGAATTCCAGTGGATTCCTTCCTGAGGAAATCCAGCCCTTGAGAGAAAATTTCCTGGTTTAATTATTAATTAATTAGCTAATCTGCTGAGATCTTAAATATATAACAGAGCTACTTAGTTGTTATTATACAACTCCAACTCAGGAAAATGTCTGTGCTCTTCCAAAGCCAAAATAATTCTAATTTTTCCTAGAATATTTTAATCACGTGGAGGTAAATCAGGGTGGCACCCACAAATCCAGCCCATGTTCAGCCTCTTCCTCCTGGGAGTGACTCCTGCAGCCACTGAAATGCAGCTTTCTGTGGGGACAAACAGCTCTGCCCCAGCCCACAGCAGTGCTGGGAGCTGCAGGGGATATTTCAGTGCAACCTCTCATTAGTCAAATTAAGAATTTCTCCAAAACACACAAATCTTAAACCCAGCTTCTGTTAAAAATGCTGCTGGTTGTTTCCCACCCACTGCCATGAACCTCTTTAGTTTGTTCCAGCTGAAGGTGCTGAGATGTTTCAAATTCCTTTGCTCAAAAGCAAAATGAAATGATCAAGAAAAGCACATTTTGATATTTGAGTTGTTTAAATCACTTTAAGTCTCACAGTTCTAACACTTGCATCAGTTTGGAAAGGACATTCCTCAGGAAAAGCTTTGGCTCAGAGCTGTGAGATCCCCACAACAACACAAACCAGGAGGAAATCAAACAAAACCCAAGGGATAAAGCACAAAAACAAGATTAACACCAAATTTTCACACTGTGCTAAGACAAACCCAAAATTTCTCCTCCCTCCTAAGGCAGTGAAGCCTCCAGGCAGGAAGCAGAGCCTGAGATGGACATTGCTGATGTCCTCTAGGAAAAGAGGAGCCAGGAACTCTGCAGATTCATCTCAGCCTTGAAGGAGAGCCAGGTGAAGCTGCTCCAGGAGCTCTGAGCAGCTCCCGAGGGAATTCAGGCAAATTCCAGTGTGGCAGCTGGAGCCACAACACCCTGACAGGAGTATCCAGCACTGGGGACACAAAAAGGAGCACAGGGAGCATCCCACAGGGAATGGGTTGATCAAGCCACCATTCTCAGCTCTAGCACAATTCCCCCGAGTTATTATTTTCATCTGGGCATCCTCAACTTCTCCAAACCTGCTGGACCCAGCCTGACTGAGATGAAGAGGCCCCACGAGCCTCCCCCCGCAGGAAAACAAGAGCCCTGCTCACCGTCCGTGGGGTTGGCGAATTCCTTGGGCACCGCAGCTCCATCGCCCAGCTCCACGGGCTCCAGCTCCGTCCTCACCCCCTCGATCTGCACCTCGTGCTCTCCCGAAATTCCATCCTCCTCCGACCTCGAGCTCTCCCCCGTGCGGCGGAACTTCACCACCCTGAAAGCACAAAAAACTGGGCTGGATCCTTCCAGGAGGATTTTTCAGCTGGGGAGGCTTGAACCCCCTTTTCCATCAAGGTTTCTCCTCATTCCCTGTCTCCATTCTCCACTGGGAACGCTGGGATTTGAACTTCACCACCCTGAAAGCACAAAAAACTGGGCTGGATCCTTCCAGGAGGATTTTTCAGCTGGGGAGGCTTGAAAAATCAAGGTTTCCATCAAGGTTTCTCCTCATTCCCTGTCTCCATTCTCCACTGGGAAGGCTGGGATTTGTGTTTGGATTTCAGATATCTTGCACTGGGATGGGATCTCATCCCTGGGTTTGGACACAGAGGTTGTTATTGTGCTATCCACAAAGTTATAAAACCACTGAGGCCATAAAACTATGATGGAATGATGCATNCCCCCTTTTCCATCAAGGTTTCTCCTCATTCCCTGTCTCCATTCTCCACTGGGAACGCTGGGATTTGAACTTCACCACCCTGAAAGCACAAAAAACTGGGCTGGATCCTTCCAGGAGGATTTTTCAGCTGGGGAGGCTTGAAAAATCAAGGTTTCCATCAAGGTTTCTCCTCATTCCCTGTCTCCATTCTCCACTGGGAAGGCTGGGATTTGTGTTTGGATTTCAGATATCTTGCACTGGGATGGGATCTCATCCCTGGGTTTGGACACAGAGGTTGTTATTGTGCTATCCACAAAGTTATAAAACCACTGAGGCCATAAAACTATGATGGAATGATGCATATTTAATGAGATCCATGGTTGGTGTGCCTGGATTTAATTGGAATTAGGCATTGCTGTGTCACTGAACTGGATTTAATTGGAATTAGGCATTGCTCTGTCATTGAATTTCAGGGGTTTTGTCCAGGCAGGAAGAGCCCAAATTCAATTTTCTGAGTTGTTTTTGTGATTAGAAACTCCAGAAATGCACCAGAATTTGAAATATTATTTAGTGAAATACAGTTAGGGAATGGATGGATTTTTTTTTTTTTTCCAGCAGGATGCTGATTCTGTGGCTCTGCTTGCAGCTTAAACAGAATTATTTAATATCATGTCATTAATGAAATATCTATACTTTGAGACCAGAATTTGCTAGATTGACACAGCTTTGATGTTTTGGTCAGAGGGATTTGCTCCCTTCCCACAGAGAAGGTTCTTTTCCCATTTATAAAGTTTTCTGTGGCCAAAGATTTGGGAACAGATCCTCAAACTTCCTCCACTTTATCTGCAACACAGCAGAACTTTTTCCCTTTGGAAAGTGAAAATCCCTTGGATTTAAGTGAAATAGTTTTGGAAATAAATTAAACTATCCCAGAATCACAGGGAGGGACCTTAAAGATCATTCCAGCTTTGGAGGTGATGGATCCTACAAAATCTGAGAGTCACAAATCCAGGCAGGGATTGCCACATTCCTCAGCACAGAAAATAAAAATACAGACATGTAATTTAGGGATAGATGAAACAAACTGATACAAACAAAGGAAAAAACTCCACAGGGATAATTTCTGTGCCATACTTGGAAACATTTTTACATCTGGGACATCTCAGGGAGCTGCTGCATTTATTTGCAAAATCTCACAGCAGCAAAACACCTGCACTGGAAGGTACTTTGGAATGCATTCCCAGGTTTTGGTCTTAAAAATGGAAAAAAAAAAAAAAAGCTTGATAAAATAAGAACCTCAGGTCCTTTTCCCTGACAAGCTCAATCCCAACAAAGGGCTGGAAAAGAGCTGGAGTTCATGTCCAACTCGGCAGGAATGTTTTGGGACAGGGTGCTCTGTCATTGACACGGGCTCATGAATATTTAACACCAACTTGAAACATTCCTTCCCTGCCTGGCAGAGCCCATGATTTATAAATAGGAAATATGCTGCAAAACACCTGAGAATGGAGCATTAGGAACAACCAGCGTGGTTTTAAAGGAAGCATTTGGAATTCAGGGAGAAGGAAGGAATCCCTGGGGTTAAAGGCACCAAAGATTTTATCAGGTTGGGGCTGGTTTTTTGCTTTTTTTTTTTAATTTTTTTTTTTTTTTGCACAGATCCAGCAACCACATCCCAAAAAAATCAGCATTCTCCTTGTGCAGCAGCAGCGTTTGGCTTTCCAGAAACGCTGGCAATGCCGGTGGGGCTTTAGGGGTGCCCCCACCCCCCCTTGGCAGGGCAGGTTCTGCTCTGCGATTCCTCCCTGCCGAGGAGGAGGAGGATGGCGAGGAAGCACAGCGTTATTTACAGCCAACCCCCCCTGCAAAGGCGATCCCAACGTCTCCTCTCCCCAAACCCCCACGATTTTACCCCAACCCCTGCTGATTTTTTACCGCCGAGGAAAAAACCAAACCACCACCAACAAAAAAACCCAAAAAACCAAATGAGACGAGCGAATTTATGTAACAAACAGCTCCTGCATCCCTCGGGATGCTCCACCCGGGCAGCTCCAGCGGGAAAACGGCTTTGCCTGCCGGGGTGTGAGCGGCTGCCGGGCAGAATCCGCTGCTCCCCGGCGGGATTCCCGCGGCCGGAGGGGCAGGAGCCCCCCGGAGCTACTCACGGCAGCTGCTTCAGCTGGAACAAATCCTCCTCCATGGCCGGGCGGCGGCTGCGCTCATCGCTCCCGCATGGCGGGCTCGGGCTGCGGGATGGAGCGGCTGGAAGGGCTGGAGAGGCTGGAAGGGCTGGAGAGGCTGGAGAGGCTGGACAGCTCCGCAGGAACCGCCGCGGCTAGGCTCGGCTTAGCCGGGCTCAGCCTGGCGAGGCGAGGCTCAGCACGGCTCGGCTGCTTTGGCACAGCGCAGCTCAGCTCGGCATGGTTTGGCTGAGCCGGGCTCGGCTCGGTTTGGCTCAGCCAGGCTCGGTTTGGCTCAGCCAGGCTC
>VZRH01004942.1:61271-91418 GCA_013397555.1 Urocynchramus pylzowi
CGCGGGCCGGGCGGGCGGGCGCGGAGCAGGAGCAGCTCGCCGTGTACAACCCCGCGGCGCTGCGCCGCCCGGCCCTCGCCAAGTTCGTGCTGGGCTCCTTCGACGACAACTCCTCCGATGATGAGCTGATGGCCACCGCCTTCAGGGTGGGCCGGCGGCGCAGCAGCCTGGCCGGGGTGGGGGGAACGGTCCCCGAGCCCCCCACCGTGAGCGCCATTCTGGAGCCCAGCGCCGGCATCAGGTATGGATGGCAACCCCCGATGGCCGGAGCGTGGTCGGACAGGGATGTCCCGATTAGGGAGAGCGGGTGCTTGTGGTGGGTGTATTGCTGTTGGTAAGATTGGGGTGCACACCTGCTGGTGCTCCTCGGAACCGCAAGGCGATGACCCCAGTCCTGCTCCCTTTGAAGGGGGAGAGGCAGTGTCCTTGGCTGTGTGACAGCAGTGTCACCTGCATGAGTGTGGCAAGAACCAGGGCAGGGGGTGCCCTCCAAAATCTCTAGTTTGGATCTGGGGCAGCTCACTCCCTGCTGGCTGCACCGGGCAGCTCCCATGGGAGCACAGCTGATATCCAGAAGAAACAACTTGGAAGCCAAATGCTTCTGCCTGCCTCCTCCAGCTGCTCTGCCCCGGCTAAAAATAACAAACCTTTGGCTGGGGACATGTTGTGACACTAGACAGCCCGACAGTGGCTCTTGCCACGCTGGGTTTGAGGTGGTGCTGCCAGCAGTATCCCTGCTGCTCTTCCATCCTTCCACAAATGAGGAATTTCCTTATGTCCTGCCTGAGTCACATTGTAGATATGGTTGGTGACCTTTGCAGGACAGGCTTTGCAGGGGGTTTGGGGCTGGGGGAGGGCTCATTGGAGTGGCCCTGGGCTCTCTGGGGTGGCCCTGGGCTCAGTGACAGCCACCACATCCCACCACAGGCCCAGCATGTCAGGGCTGAACCTGGCGAAGAGGAGCCACAGGAAGATGGACCTGCAGCGGGATTTTTCCGTTGCCTCCCCAGCCGAGTTCATCACCCGCTTTGGGGGCAACCGTGTCATCGAGAAGGTCTGTCCCCACACATCCCTGCTTGTGCCTAGCTAGGGGGTCACTGCTTTTCCCAGGGACATCTTTGAGCACTGCCCAAATCTCCTGTGTCCACCAGGCTTGGAGCAATGGCAGCCAGAGCTGTTCATTCCATGGCTTCACTCGCTCTCATGGGCTGGGAGAGGGAACCCCACACAGCAGCTGGGCACAAACGATGGCCAAAGTCCCATCCTTGGTTATCCCCAGTGCCAGACATCAGCCATGTTGCTGAGGAGTCTTGTGCTCTGCTGGGATGTACAACCAGCTGTCGGAAAGCTCCTGATTAACACATCCCCCCTGCTTTGCTCCACACCCATCCCTTGCCCCTACACTGCCGTCCCTTGGGGTAGCAAGGACAGGGTTCACCCTGCCACGCCCTGTCCCTGTCCCCCCAGGTCCTCATCGCCAACAATGGCATCGCTGCTGTGAAGTGCATGCGCTCCATCCGCCGCTGGGCCTACGAGATGTTCCGCAACGAGCGCGCCATTCGCTTCGTGGTCATGGTCACCCCCGAGGACCTCAAGGCTAACGCAGGTAATTCCTGAAAATATCCCAAAAAGGAAGTTCCCCACCTGGGGCTGAGCTGGGGAAGCCCTTTCCTGCCTGGCACGTGAGGGCTCTGCACAGCCTGGAGTCACACAGTTTATTCCTGCGCAGTCAAATTCAGGAGTAAATTTTTCCCTGCTCCAACCTCCCTGGGATGGAGGATTTGGGAAGGGGTGCCACTCAGGGATCTGGCTCCCACCACTCCCCATGCTGTCTTGCAGAGTACATCAAGATGGCAGATCACTACGTGCCTGTCCCTGGAGGGACGAACAACAACAACTATGCCAACGTGGAGCTGATCGTGGACATTTCCAAACGGATCCCAGTCCAGGTAGTGGCCATTTGTGTGTCTCCCACCTCCTTGCCAAGGGCAGTTCCTGGGCAGAGGGGACATCCCAAAAGGGGGTGATGTCCCTGTGTGCTGAGGAGCTGGGCATGGTGGGAGATGCCAGCACAGGGGTAAGGCTCCCACTGCTGCTTCTCCTTGTGCCAGGCGGTGTGGGCTGGCTGGGGACACGCCTCGGAGAACCACAAGCTGCCAGAGCTGCTGCAGAAAAACGGGATAGCTTTCCTAGGTAAGGTCTCACTGCTTCTCCATGCTGGGTGTTGGGCTGGTGTGTGCACTCATAGTCACTGCCAGGGACACTGCACTGGGAACGTCCCTTTGGTACCTCTGGCATGCCCAACCCATGGAGGGGCAGTCCTCAGGCTGGTTTCCTGGGGCATTCACAGGAATCCCGCTGTTTTCTGGGTTTTCCCTGTAATGTTCAGGCTGATGCAGTGTTCACAGAGGAACACTGGGTGAGAGCAGACCTTGTGGGATTCCCAGCCTGAGCTCCCCTTGGAGAAGGGTTGAGCTTTGTCCTGAGCTGGGCAGTGGATTTGGGGGGGTTCCTGCATCCCCAATCCTTGCAGAAGGCTGGTGAGGCCGACTCAGTGATGTGGGGATGGGCTGGTGGGTTGGGCACCCCCTCAGCCCTTCTCTCCCTCTCCAAAGGTCCCCCCAGTGATGCCATGTGGGCACTGGGGGACAAGGTTGCCTCCACCATCGTGGCTCAGACCCTGGAGATCCCCACGCTGCCGTGGAGCGGGAGCGGTGAGTGCCTCCTCACAGCCCCCACGCCCTCCCTGCTACCCCCTTCCCTCCTCCTTGCCTCTCCTTCCCCCCAAAACAAGCACCAGGATTGGGGTCCTTGGTCCATCTGGCCACACGTACTGGGGACCCCATTGCAGCAGCTGATTTGGACAGGGGGATTTTGGAGATGGAGTGCATGGAAACAAGGGAAACGATGGAATCCTCAGCTCCCTGGGCACAGCCAGCATGCCACCCCAGCTGTGCCACCCTGGTGGTGACCACAGCCCTGGCCATATCTGCAGGTCTGGTGGCTCAGTGGTCTGAGGAGGACCAGAATAATCAGCAGGCCATCAGCATCCCCCTGGAGACGTACGCTCAGGGCTGCGTGAAGGACGTGGAGGAAGGCCTGGAGGTAAAGCTGAGCCTGCAGGCAGCTGCTTGTCTCTTGCCCACCATGATCCCTCCTCAGAGCCTGCCTGTCCTGGCCCTTCTGGCCTTCCAGCTCACACCACAGTGACACAAGGCTGTGACAGCAGCAGTTTGTCCCACTGAATGAATGTCACTCGGAATAATCCTGCTCAGGGATGCCTGGAGTTGTGGGGGCTGTCAGGGTGGTGTGCTGGGGTCCAAAACAGTACAGTCACCCCAGCCCTTGACCCTCTCAGGTGGCCACGAGGATCGGCTACCCCTTGATGATCAAGGCAGCAGAAGGTGGCGGGGGCAAAGGCATCCGAAAAGTGGAGGCAGCAGAGGAATTTAGTGCCTGTTTCCGGCAGGTGAGAGGTGCCTGGAACCCCATCCCCGTTCCGTCCCATCCCGGCAGGGTCCTACTCCCACCCGGGGCACCTCCCACTTCCTGCCGCAACTCTGCCTCCATCCTGGGATGAATTCCGGGGGGTGATGCCGGAGCACGACCCTCTCCCCCGCCGCAGGTGCAGGCGGAGGCGCCCGGATCCCCCATTTTCCTGATGCAGCTGGCGCGGCATGCGCGGCACCTGGAGGTGCAGGTCCTGGCAGATGAGTACGGCAACGCCATCTCCCTCTTCAGCCGGGACTGCTCCATCCAGCGCCGCCACCAGAAGATCATTGAGGAGGCACCCGCCACCATCGCTGCCCCCGCTGTCACCGAGATGATGGAGAAGGTGAGTGGCCTGATCTAAGGGCAGCATGAGGTTTTAATGGGAAACTGGGCTGGGTTTATTGGGGTTTTAAGGAAAGGAGGGACCCCTGAACTGAGCAGGACTCCCTGTCCAGGGTGGTCGGGCACAGGAACAGCCTCCCCAGGGAAGCGATCACAGCCCTAAGCCTGCCAGGGTCCAAGGAGCATTTGGACTTTCAGGCACACCGTGGGGTTTTGCGGGTCTGCACGAGCAGGAGGTGGATGCTGATGCTGTGGGTCCCTTCCAAGCCAGGATTCCATGATCCAGGGGTTTCCCTCTCCCGCAGTGCGCTGTCCGCCTGGCCCAGATGGTTGGCTACGTCAGTGCCGGCACCGTGGAGTATCTGTACGGGGAGGACGGGAGCTTCCACTTCCTGGAGCTGAACCCGCGGCTGCAGGTGGAGCACCCGTGCACGGAGATGGTGGCGGATGTGAACCTCCCGGCTGCCCAGCTGCAGGTACCTGCACGCACGGCTCACTCCAGGGCTGTTGGGGCATTTAGGGAGGAGCACTGGGCTGGAGCCTGGCAGAGGGAAGCTGCCCCATATCCCAACGTGGAGGGTGCAGGTGAAAGAGGTGTGGTAGCTTTCCTTCTGCTCTGGCTTCCCATTAGGAACTCTCCATTCAGACTCTCTGTCGGTGTCTCCCTGGCAGCTCAGGCCTTTGTCTCTCCTGCAGATTGCAATGGGCATCCCCTTGCACAGGATAAAAGACATCCGGGTGCTGTATGGGGAGAGCCCCTGGGGGGACACCCCCATCTGCTTCCACAGCCCCTCCAACCCCCCTGTGCCCAGGGGCCACGTCATTGCTGCCCGGATCACCAGCGAGAACCCCGAGGAGGTGAGCTGGGGTCGGGGTGGGGACAAGGGGACTCTGCCACCTGTGGGGTCAACTGGGCATGGTCCTCTCCAGCCAGACAATGTTCAAGGGATCGGTGCAATCCACAGGGGTTCCCCTTCCCTCTCTTGCTGCATGAGTCTCAACCCTGATTCCTCCATCCTTGCTCTGTTTTGGCTCAGGGTTTCAAGCCCAGCTCAGGGACGGTGCAGGAGCTGAACTTCCGCAGCAGCAAGAACGTCTGGGGGTACTTCAGCGTGGCAGCAGCCGGGGGGCTGCACGAATTTGCTGATTCCCAGTTTGGACACTGCTTCTCATGGGGAGAGAACCGGGAAGAGGCCACCTCGTGAGTGTGGCGGGATGAGTTGGAGGGCATGTGTCCTTGGGAGGAGTCACAATTGGTGTGTGAGCTGGAAAAAGTGTTTTTTACCTGACAGGACCAGAATGATGCTGCTGTGCTAAGCACCTGGCTGTCTGGCCAAAGTCAGAACTTTTTGGACTGTGGTGGTGCTACGGTCCCAGTTCATCCACCTATCCTCAAGGGCATGTTGAAGTCATCTGCTGAGCATTGCTTAGTGCCCATGAGCAGCAGTGTCCATTCAGGAACTGAGCAGCAGTTTCATTCAGGGCTGTTTCATGGACAGGCTGGATGGGGCTTGGAGTAACCTGGTCTAGTGGAAGGTGTCTGTGCCCATGGCAGGGGGGGGAACAAGAGAATTTTTAAGGTCCCTTGCAACCTAAACCGTGCAGTGATTCTACTCTGTAAAGGTGCTGGGGGCTCAGGAGCTCATCACGTCAGGAGCTCATTGCCCTAGGCCCTGAAGCTCCCCAGTTCCCTCTGCTGGGAGCCAAGTGCCACCTTCTCAGTCATTAATGAAGGGCTTTTCTCCCTAAAAGGAACATGGTGGTGGCCCTGAAGGAGCTGTCTATCCGTGGGGATTTCCGGACCACGGTGGAGTACCTGATCAAGCTGCTGGAGACAGAGAGCTTCCAGAACAACGAGATACACACGGGCTGGCTGGACCACCTGATCACTGAGAAAGTGCAGGTGGGGACAATGCCCTGGGGTCACCACTCCCCTTCCTTGGGGTAAGACCCAAACCCTGTTGGTTTTGCCCCCACAGGCAGAGAAGCCAGACACGATGCTGGGCGTTGTCTGTGGTGCCCTGAACGTGGCAGATGCTGCCTTCAGAACGTGCATGACTGACTTCCTGCACACGCTGGAGAGGTGAGGAGTGGGGGCTGCCCAGGGGGGGCTCAGTCATGGGGGAGGCACCTTCCACCAGATCAGGTTGCTCCAAGCCTCATCCAACCTGGCCTTGAGCAATTCCAGGATTGGGGCAGCCACAGTGGAGACCTGAGTGTTGTTCTTCTGGGACATTTTCCTTCCATTTTTGCTTTGCAAATGCAGTGACAGTAGTGTTGTGACAGGCAGGGACAGGGGTATCTGGATCCTCAGCTGTCACTTTGTCTGGACAGTAGGAAAGCCTTCCCATGGCTGGGAAAACAGCTTTCAAGGGGAAGTGGCTTGGCTGTGCAGTTTGCTTTTGTTGTTGAATATCAAGATCATTCTTCCAGCCTTGGAGGTCTCCCAGGGCTCTCCCATGCACCTTATCTGAGTGTTTTCCCAGTGCCTGGCCTTCCTCCAGATCTGGCTGTGCATGGTGCTCATGTGGGTCACTTAAAGTTGACACTTGTCAACTTGTCCCCTCTGGTCACCATCGTGCCCTCCCACCAGGACTGGGAGCACTACTGACATCCCATCTCCCATGCTTGGAGAATGCCATGGGGCCTGATCCCTCCATTGTGTTTCAGGGGCCAGGTGCTGCCAGCAGCCTCTCTGCTGAACATCGTTGATGTGGAGCTCCTCTATGAGGGTGTGAAGTACATTCTGCAGGTGAGGGCAGGGCTGTGCTCCCCCCAAACCAGCCACAGTGCTTCTCAAGGGGTCAGGGACATCCTCCTGTCCCAAGGGAGAAAAGTGAAATAAATACAAGCTTGTCCTTTAAAAATGGGCAACATAAAAATGAGGTTAATAACCTCATAACCTTAATAACCTCATTTTAACCTGACAGTCTTTTTCATACACCCTGTTGCCCTGAGTTTATTAAGGGACTTCATTTTCTTGCTTTTAAACCAAATTAGTTGGACTTCATGCAAAACTCCTTTCTCACGGTGAAAGTGGCAGGTGAGCCATGCGTTGCACGAGCTCTGGGCTGTGAGTTAAACCAGCTCTGGGCAGAGTTGAACAGCTCCTAGGTGCAGCCTGAGGTTGTGCTTCCTGCTTTCCCAGGCACTTCCTCCTGCCTCCCACCACTTCCCAGCCCCATCCCGTGGCAGCAGCCGTTGCACTGAGCACGGGGAGGTGCCCCTCAGCCCCTAGCCTCGCTGTTGAGCGTGTTTTGGGGTTGCACTGAGGGTGTCCCCTGCCCGCAGGTGGCCCGCCAGTCGCTGACCACCTACGTGGTCATCATGAACCGCACGCACATCGAGATCGACGTGCACCGGCTCAACGACGGGGGGCTGCTGCTCTCCTACGACGGCTGCAGCTACACCACCTACATGAAAGAGGAGATCGACAGGTACCCCTGCCAGGGTCCCCATCACCCCTCCCCGATGGCCACCAGCCGGCTGGTGACACCTTTCCCTCTCCCGGGAAAGGTACCGGATCACCATCGGCAACAAAACATGCACCTTCGAGAAGGAGAAGGACCCGACGGTGTTGCGCTCGCCCTGCGCGGGGAAGCTGCTGCAGTACATGGTGGAGGACGGCGGCCACGTGGACGAGGGGAAGGTTTATGCGGAGATCGAGGTGAGCTTTGCAGAAGAGCTGGAGGAGCGACATTTGGCAAAGAGGGAACGCCGCAGCGCTGCTGTGATGCTCGTGGGGTGTGCAGCCCGCGGGTGCTGCTGGCTCGGTGACGGTGCCTCCTCTTCCCCAGGTGATGAAGATCATCATGACGTTAGCGGTGGAGGAGGCGGGGCAGCTGCACTACGTCAAGCGGCCGGGAGCGCTGCTGGAGGCCGGCTGTGTCATCGCCCGCCTCCAGCTGGATGATCCCTCCAAAGTGAAGCCTGTGAGTCTCCTAGGGGCTGCCATCCCCTCCTGCCAGCTCCCAGCTGGCATCCTGGGAATGCTCCCTAGGGGACAAAATGGAGGAGCTGGTCTCATGGGGTATCACAGTGATGGTCATGCCATGTGTTTAGGCTCAAGTGCTGCTCCACATGGATTGCTCTGCTTCCTCGATGTGCAGGGGCACACATGCACTAAAAACATGCATTTATAGCACTAAAATCTCCAGGTTTTCCATGTTATTTTCATGATGAGACACTGGCAGATTAATTATGCTCAGTGTCAGATGCTTCCTCTGTATCTGACCCAAAGAAGGGGTTTTGCTGGTTCCTCTGGGGCAGAGCTCTCAGGAGCTCTGTCCCTATCAACAACAACAGTTCAGCCCACCTCCCTCTGCCCTCTCCAGGCACAGCCATTCACAGGGGGGCTCCCAGCCCAGCAGACCCTCCCCATCACTGGTGAGAAGCAGCACCAGGTTCTGCGCAACGTGCTGGACAACCTGACCAACGTCATGAACGGCTACTGCCTGCCCGAGCCCTACTTCAAGACCAAGGTGGGTGCCAGGCACCAGGTGTTCCACCCAGTTGCCACGAGGGCAAATCCAGCAGCTTCTGCTCCCTCAGGTGAAGGAATGGGTGGCACAGCTGATGAAGACCCTGCGGGACCCTGCCCTGCCCCTGCTGGAGCTGCAGGAGATCATGACGAGCATTTCGGGACGAATCCCGCTGGCTGTGGAGAAGTCCATCCGGAAGGTGATGGCGCAGTACGCCAGCAACATCACCTCCGTGCTCTGCCGCTTCCCCAGCCAGCAGGTGAGTGGCAGAGGGGGCTCACATCTTCTTCACTGGAGCCACTTGGGAGCTCCTGCCTGAATTTGTGCTGCCAAGATTTTATAACAAATGAAATGAGTGAGGGAAGTATGTGGAGGTTTATGTTTCCTATGTGTTTGGTTTTATATGTGTATTTGCTTCTATGTGTGCTTTTCTTTTTTATATTTATTTGTCATTTTGCATTTTTCACTTTGGGGAAAAAAAAAAAAGCCAAGGGAAAGGCTCTGGGTGGAGTAAGCAGAAGGGGAGATGGCAGCCTTTTTGCCCCTGAGCCACCCTGGACTCTGTCCCCTCTCCCCACAGATCGCCAACGTGCTGGACACCCACGCAGCCACGCTGCAGAGGAAGGCTGAGCGGGAGGTCTTCTTCATGAACACACAGAGCCTGGTGCAGCTGGTACAGAGGTGAGCCCCGTGCTGTCTGTGACCCCCTTGTCCCCAATGGCCACCTCCTCACAGCAAGATGGGCTCTCTGCTCCCCAGGTACCGCAGCGGCATCCGGGGCTACATGAAGGCAGTGGTGCTGGACCTGCTCAGGCGCTACCTGCAAGTGGAGACACAGTTCCAGCATGGTGAGGGCTCGGGGCTCTCTGAGGGGGCTGCAGGGCTCTCTGGAGGAGCTGCAGGGCTCTCTGGAGGAGCTGCAGAGCTCACCAGACCCTGCCCCACAGCTCACTACGACAAGTGCGTCATCAGCCTGCGGGAGCAATGCAAACCCAACATGACTCCTGTGCTGGAGAGCATCTTCTCCCATGCCCAGGTGGCCAAGAAGAACCAGCTGGTGATCATGTTAATTGTGAGTAGAGCCCGTGCCTGAGATTCCAGGAGCAAAGGCTGATGGCAGGGAAGAGTCAAGACAGCTCTGCATCATTTGAAGTGTCCTTTCCTGCCTTGTTGTTGCTTTATTTTAGTTATCTCCCCTCTGTGGTGTTGTGTAACTACACTTAGGTCAAAGAGAGCCCATTTTTGTGCCTTGAGTCTTGTCCCCTTTGGCTGCATGGGGCTGGGGGTGCAGGATGAAGCCATCCCACACAGTGAGGAGCCTGAGCTGAGCCATGGTGGTTGTGACATTGCAGGACCAGCTGTGTGGCCGTGACCCCACGCTGACAGATGAGCTGACGACCATCCTCCATGAGCTGACACAGCTCAGCAAGACCGAGCACTCCAAAGTGGCGCTGAGAGCCCGGCAGGTCAGCCAGCACCATGCAGTGCCATCCCATTCCTGTCCCTGTCCCTGTCCCCCACGCTCCCAGCTCCTCTCTCCCCTGGCAGGTGCTCATTGCCTCTCACATGCCCTCCTATGAGCTGCGGCACAACCAGGTTGAGTCCATCTTCATCTCTGCTATCGACATGTATGGACATGAGTACTGCCCTGAGAACCTGAAGGTTGGGAATTATGTGTTTTTCCAGAGGGAGTTTGGATGGCTTTGGGGAGGGGGTCTGGCTGCAAGTGATTTAGTCAAAAACAGCTAAAAATCACTCAAAGCCCTGCTGTAGTGGCTGTGTGGAGCAGAGGAGGGGGGTGCACCCCGGTGCTGCCAGCCCTCATCCGCTGCTCCATGCTCCATTTGGCAGGGAACAGATGTGTGGATCCATGTCTGGCTCTAGTGGTTTCCCCATGGTGGGCTGGTTGTTCCATGGCACCCTAGTGACCAGTCCTATACAGCTCCACATTGAGGGACCCCCTAAATGGAGCAGGGAGGTCTCACTTCATCCTTGCCCTAAATTTTGCTTTCTTCCCGCAGAAACTGATCCTGTCAGAAACCTCCATCTTTGATGTGCTTCCCGTGTTCTTCTACCACACCAACAAGGTGGTGCGCATGGCAGCGCTGGAGGTGAGGCCTGGGGGGCACTGGGGGGGCCTGAGGGTGGCCCAGGGGTGGCAGGGGCAAGGTGGTACCTCCTGTGTCCCCTCACAGGTGTACGTGCGGCGAGGGTACATCGCCTACGAGCTGCACAGCCTGCAGCACCAGCAGCTCTCTGATGGCACCTGCCTCGTGGAGTTCCAGTTCATGCTGCCCTCTTCCCACCCCAACAGGTACAGGGGTCCCTCCCACACACCCGTCCTGCTCCCCTGGACACAAAGCTTTTCTTTTCACAAAGCTGTGAGGTTTGTATCATCCCCTCTGTGCAAAGTGGGTGCTGCCACTGTGCTGTCCCATTGCCAGTGGAGCAGGATGAACTTTCTCTGGGTCAGGGTCCTCTGTGGGAGCTGTGGGGTCCCACATGGTGCCTCCCCCAGAGCTGACACTTGCTCCCCATCGCAGAATATCCGTCCCTATCAGCATCTCCAACCCTGACCTGGCCCGGCACAGCACTGAGCTCTTCATGGACAGTGGCTTTTCCCCCACGAGCCAGAGGATGGGAGTCATGGTGGCCTTCCGCAGATTTGAGGACTTCACAAGGTGGGGGTGCAGGGACACACTTGGCCAGTGTTTGTGCATTTTGGGTAATTAAAGAGCAAAATGGGGTGGAAGAGCCACAGTTGTGGGCAGCTGGGCAGTGCTAGAGGCAGCTCCAGTTCCCACCATAGCTGCAGACTGGGTATTCTCAGTACAACACTTACCTTGTGGGGACATGAGGAACATGGGGAAAGCTTACATGGCACAGGTAAACCCCTCTGCACATTAATGCAGCAGAGCTCAGAGCTGCATTTCATGAGCTGTGGGTTTGCTGTGGGATGGTGGGGCCATTGTGGTGGTACCTGTGTCCCTGTCACACTGTCACAGTGGGTCCCTGGTGCTGTCCCTTTAGGCAGGGGGTGGGCACAATGTGCTGGCTTGGCTGACCCCATCCCTGCTGTTTGGGCAGGAACTTCGATGAAGTGATCTCGTGCTTCGCCAACTCCCCGTCGGACAGCGGGCTCCTCAGTGATGCACAGGCCACCACCTATGATGAGGAGGACACCAAGGTGGACATGAAACTGCTGATACCCCCAGGTGGTACTGGGACAGCACTGGTGCTGCTGGCTAGGGTTGACTGTAGGGTTTTGTTGCCAGAACATCCGTGAGGAACCAATCCACATCCTCAACATCGCGCTCTGCTCAGCTGACCACATGGAAGATGAGAAGTTGGTGCCCATCTTCAGAGCCTTTGCCCAGTCCAAGGTCTGTCACTGGGGCTGGACCCTCTTTTTGTAAACCCTGCAAGCCAGAACACTGTACCCAAGGCACTGCCTCCTCTCCACGCAGTGCACCCCAAAATGCTGCAGTTTAGGTTTTGTTTGCTCCCTCAGTGGAGATGTTTAAACTCTCTTAACTGGTAGCATCTTCTGTTTCTGTGTAGAAAAATATCCTCGTTGAACGGGGTCTCCGGAGAATCACGTTCCTCATTGCCCAGCAGGTGAGTGCAACTGAGCCTCTGACATCTATAAATACCTTACAGACACAACACTGAGTGATGGATGGACCCACTCTGCTTCAGGAGCTGGGAATTAATTAATGAGCAATTCAACGAGTGATTCATCTCCTGTATCATCCTTTATCCTGTTCATGTTTCCAGTAACGTGGTTCCTGCAGAGCCACTCCATAGCTTTAAGCTGCCTTTAGAAGCCGTCATAGAGTAGAAGCCCAGAGTGGTTTGGGTGGGAAGGGACCTTAGAGCTCATCCTGTTCCACTCCCTGCCATGGGGTGAAACTTTCCACTATCCCAGGTTGCTCCAAGCGCCTTCCAACATGGCCTTGGACACTTGCGGAGATGGGGCAGCCACAGCTTCTCTGGGCAGCCTGTGCCAAGGGCTCATCCTCCCTCACAGGGAAAAATTTCTTCCTAAAATCCAACCTAATCAATATCTTCCAGCCCTTTTCCCTTTGGGGGAGAAAAAAGCCTGCAAGATTTTCTCTTTTTATGGGAGAATCAGAACAGTCCTCTGTGGACCAGGCCTATTCATGTTCTTCTTCTCCCTTTTGCTGCAGAGAGAATTCCCAAAGTTCTTCACGTTCAGAGCCAGGGACGAGGTAAGATCCCGTGGGAGCGGTGCCGGCGCGGCGCCGGCGCGGCCCTGGCTCACGGCTGTGCCTGGCAGTTCGCAGAGGATCGGATCTACCGGCACCTGGAGCCGGCGCTCGCCTTCCAGCTGGAGCTGAGCCGCATGCGCAACTTCGACCTGACGGCCATCCCCTGTGCCAACCACAAGATGCACCTGTACCTGGGG
Organism: Urocynchramus pylzowi; assembly: GCA_013397555.1. Classification (NCBI taxonomy): domain Eukaryota; kingdom Metazoa; phylum Chordata; class Aves; order Passeriformes; family Fringillidae; genus Urocynchramus; species Urocynchramus pylzowi. The sequence goes on from VZRH01004942.1 coordinate 74,016, forward strand.
GCTGCCAAGGTTCAGGCGGGCACCGAGGCCACCGACTACCGCTTCTTCATCCGCGCCATCGTGCGCCACTCCGACCTCATCACCAAGGCAGGGTGGCGCCAGGGCGCCCGGGGGCTCAGTGAGGGTGCAGGGGTGGCCTGGCCCCTGCTGAGCCACCTGCTCCATCACAGGAGGCTTCCTTTGAGTACCTGCAGAATGAGGGGGAGCGGCTGCTCCTGGAGGCGATGGATGAGCTGGAGGTGGCCTTCAACAACACCAACGTGCGCACGGACTGCAACCACATCTTCCTCAACTTCGTGCCCACTGTCATCATGGACCCATCCAAGGTGTGTTTCTTGGAGTCCTGCTTCCTCTGTCCTGGAAGGGTTCCTTGGTCATCCCCTGTGCTCAGGACCACTGCACAGATGGGCAGCCACCCCCCACCATCTCTCCCTGTCACCAGTGGAGAGGGTGGATATCAGCACCAGGCCCAACCATGATGCATGGAGAGACAGAAGGGACTCACCCAAAGCAAATCCGAAATGGCTGTTTGGGGTGGACATGCAACAGGGCTGCTCCAGCCATGGCATCGTGTGCTCAGTGTTGTCCCTGGGGTCACCAACCCTGCTGTGTGCCATCCCCTGTGCAGATTGAGGAGTCGGTGCGCTCCATGGTGATGCGCTACGGCAGCCGCCTCTGGAAGCTGCGGGTGCTGCAGGCCGAGGTGAAGATCAACATCCGCCTGACGCCCACTGCCACCGCCATCCCCATCCGCCTCTTCCTCACCAACGAGTCTGGATATTACCTGGACATCAGCCTCTACAAGGAAGTGAGGGACCCTGGCACCGGCAGTGTGAGTAACCTCAGCGGTGACTGCAGGAACCCAACCATGGCTGCCCAAGTGCTGCCGGCTCCAGCAGAGCTTTGGGGGGGCTTCTGCAAAACAACTTGTGCACCCGCAGTGCTGGTCTGCCCAGAGCCCCCAGACTGCCAACAGCATTCTCACAGCTCAGCTGGATTGGTTTCATCCTCTCTGTCTGCATCCACTTGGGTATCTTGGGTTGATGCTGGTGTGGAGTTGGGAGTTTTGAGTGCTGGAGGTGATGGTCAGTGTTAGGGCGTCACTAGTACTGGCAGCACATCAGTGTGACAGTCCCCTCAATAGCAAAAAAAATGGGTGGAAAATCACCTTGACCAAGCAGGGCTCAGCAGTGCTCCAGAAGAAGAGTCACCATGATATCCAGAGAAGGCAACCAACACTCTGCTCTCCTTTCTAGATCATGTTCCAGTCGTATGGGGACAAGCAGGGGCCGCAGCACGGGATGCTCATCAACACCCCCTATGTCACCAAGGACCTGCTTCAGGCCAAGCGGTTCCAGGCACAGTCCTTGGGCACCACCTATGTGTATGACTTCCCAGAGATGATCAGGCAGGTGAGTCTGGCTGAGCAGAAAGAGGTTCCAAATTATTGTGTTTGTTCCTCATCCCCAGCCTCCCCAAATATTCCCACCTGAGGAAAAGGTCCCTCTCCTCGGGCTGTCAAATGAGAAAACAAAAAGAGCCCAAGTCCCAACATTTTTGGTTATATGAAACATTTCTAAACCAATTCCTAGCTCTTGGAATTCCTGAAACTAGATGGTCTTTAAGGTCTCTTCCAAGCCAAATCATTCCAAGCAACATGCTGTGTCTCCACAGGCTCTCTTCAAGCTGTGGGGCTCCTCGGACCTGTATCCCAAGGACATCTTGACCTACACTGAGCTGGTCCTGGACTCTCAGGGACACCTTGTGCAGATGAACAGGGTCCCTGGAGGGAACGAGGTAGCAGGGAATGATTTGGAATTGGGCAGGGGAAGCAGGTGGGAATGGCTGGTGGCATAGTCTGGCTGTGTTTGAAGATTGGGAGATGCTCCTCAACCATTTTGTCTGTTGGTTAATGCCACCTGCAGCTCAGCCCCTATGTCTATTGGATGTGGCAAGGTGGCGATTGGTCAAGCATTGGCCTCAATGATCTTGGAGGTCTTTTCCAACCTAGTTAATTCTGTGATTCTGTAAATTATTCTGGGACTCTGTGATTCTCTGGAGATTCTTCCCTGTAACCTTGTGCTGTTTCGAAGCAGGTGGGGATGGTTGCTTTCAAAATGAAGCTGAAAACCCCCGAGTACCCCAAAGGCCGGGACATTGTGCTCATCTGCAACGACATCACACACAAGATTGGCTCCTTTGGGCCTGAGGAGGACCTGGTGTTCCTGAGGGCCTCGGAGCTGGCTCGGGCCGAGGGCATCCCCCGCATCTACATCGCCGCCAACAGCGGCGCCCGCATCGGCTTCGCTGACGAGATCAAGCACATGTTCCAGGTGGCCTGGCTGGACCCAGCTGAGCCCTACAAGGTGCGTGGGCACCTCCTCTCCTGCAGCACAGGAAAACAGAGGGTCTAGTTGGGGAAGGAATGACCACAGCTAAACTGGAATGTCAAGTTGTGGGATTAGAGCAGGGATTGAGGTCATACCTGCACCCAGCACCATGGGGATGGTTCCTTTGGCTTCTCCCAGGTGGTGGAGGTGAAGGTGCCAGTGCTGGCATGGCTGCTGTGTCCAGCTCTGGTCCCTGAGCTGCTGCACAGCATGGTTTGGGGTAGGTTTGGGAAAGGGCCACGTCCCACATGAGTGTGTGTGTGTGTGGCTCCACAAATCGTCCTTCTCTTTCCTTGCAGGGGTTCAGGTACCTGTACCTGACTCCCCAGGACTACACAAGGATCAGCACCATGAACTCGGTGCGCTGTGAGCACGTGGAGGAAGGCGGGGAGTCCAGGTGAGTCCCATATCCCATCAGACACACGGAGCCACCCCAAGCTCTGCCCTACACCCTACCAGGATGCAGCTCCCACCTCAGCATCCTGCCAGGCACATCTTGCAGGTGAGTGCTTCCCACACCACGGCTCCACTTTCCCTGCAGGTACGTCCTGCTGGACATCATTGGGAAGGACAACGGATTTGGGGTGGAAAACCTGAGAGCTGCTGGTACCATTGCTGGGGAGTCCTCCCGTGCCTATGACGAAATAGTGACCATCAGCATGGTACAGTGGGGCCCTTCCCCTCTCTGCTCCTCCCCTCTCTCCTGCTGGATCTGAAAGTCACCATGGGAGGGGTAACAGGATGCAACAAGGAGGCTGAGCCCTTCACAGCACCCTTCTCCAGGTCTGTGCTGCAGCCCCAGCGACCCCACATGTCCCTTTGTGTGTGCCCAGGTGACCTGTCGTGCCATTGGGATCGGTGCCTACCTGGTGAGGCTGGGCCAGCGTGTCATCCAGGTGGAGAACTCCCACATCATCCTCACGGGTGTCACGGCTCTCAACAAGGTACCAAGCTCTGGCTGCATGTCCTCCGTGGCACTGTTCTTCTCACCACTACCTGTGTGGGCTCCTTCCCTGTCCCATGGAACATCAGCCTGGACAGAGGTGGAAATTCAGCCTCAGCCCAGAGGAAATTTGCCTGTGCAAAGGTTTGGGCTGACAAACAGAGCTTTGGGAGTGGCTCCTGTGTCAGCAGAGCCCCATGTGTTTCCCTTGGGAACTCTGTCTAGGTGCTGGGACGGGAGGTTTACACATCCAACAACCAGCTGGGAGGAGTGCAGATCATGCACAACAATGGCGTTTCCCATGTCACTGTCCCAGATGACTTTGAGGGGGTCTACACCATCCTGCAGTGGCTCTCATACATACCCAAGGTAGGAGGGTGCTGCAGCAAGGAGGTGGGGGATGTCACCCATACCTGGAGGTGGGGCAGGCTGGTGACCTGTCCTCGGGGTCTCCCTTACAGGATAACCAGAGCCCAGTGCCTGTCACTGCCATAAGTGACCCTGTTGAAAGAGAAATTGATTTTGTCCCTTCCAAAGTCCCTTATGACCCCAGGTGGATGCTGGCAGGGAGACCCCATCCAAGTAAGTGAGAACAACCCAAGGCCTGTGCAGCACTGCTTCCAAATGCATCCTGTAGGTGCAGAAGATGCTCTTGGCTGTGGGTTGGTGCTCAGGAACCCTTCAGTGCTTGCCCTTGCAGCACTCCATGTTTTCCTGTGCTCTGCAGCTCTCAAAGGGACCTGGCAGAGTGGCTTCTTCGACCAGGGCAGCTTCATGGAGATCATGAAGCCGTGGGCTCAGACCGTTGTGGTTGGCAGAGCGAGGTACTGCTGGGAGCAGGGGATGGAGCTGGGATTCTGCATGTGTGGCCCCTCACCTTCAAGCCCTGGCTGTGGCACTGCTTCTGGGATGGTGGAGAGGGAGCAGCTCTCTGGTGGGGCTGGGGTGGAGGGGAACTGGCCTTGCTGAGCACAGCCTGCCCTGCCATAGGCTGGGAGGTCTCCCCGTGGGCGTCATTGCTGTTGAGACCCGCACCGTGGAGGTGACAATACCTGCCGACCCTGCCAACCTGGACTCAGAGGCAAAGGTGTGTGGGGTACAGCTGGGGCCAGGTGGCATCTGAGAGGAGGCTGGAGGGAAGGAAGGAGGAGTAGCTCAGCATGATCCTTGGGCACGTCTTGATTTTCCTTAATTCAGGTGAAAGCAAGGGTGCTGGGGCAGTTTGTTTTCTTCCAGCTGTTTCGTGCAGCATGCCAGGAAGAACTGGCACAGTCTCAGCTGCTCACTGTCTTTTCCAGATAATCCAGCAGGCTGGACAGGTCTGGTTCCCAGACTCTGCTTTTAAAACAGCCCAGGCCATTCGGGATTTCAACCGGGAACACCTCCCGCTGATGATCTTTGCCAACTGGAGAGGCTTCTCCAGCGGCATGAAAGGTACCTGTGCTTGGGATGCCCGCATTCCCATGGTGTGACAAACCTCTGTCACCCCTGCCACCCCACAGGGCTCTGGGATGGCCCAGGCTACCAGAGTATGCACCACTCTGGGATGTGGGGTTGGGTTGGGCTGGGGAGGTGATGGAGCATCTCAGGGCAGAGGTCCCGGGGGTTGGTGGCTTTGTGCTGGCTGGTTTTGCAGGGTGTTTTGTCTTTCCAATAGAGAAGGTGGCTTTGGGCAGCTGTGAGGAGGCTGGGGCAATGGCAACTGGGACACCCAGCCCCTGAGTCCCTTTGACTTTCAGACATGTACGACCAGATGCTGAAGTTCGGTGCCTTCATCGTGGACAGCCTGCGGGACTTCAAGCAGCCTGTCCTGGTGTACATCCCCCCTCAGGCGGAGCTGCGCGGCGGCTCCTGGGTGGTCATCGACTCCACCATCAACCCCCTGCACGTGGAGCTCTACGCCGACAAGGAGAGCAGGTCAGCATCCTGAACACCTGTGTGTGTCATCCAAAATACCTCTGTCTGTCAGCTGCCTAGGATTTATTCTCCCATGCACACCAGTCCTTGCTTTACCACACTTCCATTCCAGGGGAGGCATTTTGGAGCCTGGAGGAACCGTGGAGATCAAGTTCAGAAAGAAGGATTTGGTGAAGACCATGAGAAGGATCGATACAGTTTATGCTGAGCTTGTTGAACAGCTGGGTAAGGAAAGGGAGTTTGGGATTGTGGACATTGGTAGTGGTAAGTTAAACATGAAGCTCAAGCACTTTGGTGGCTACCACCAGGAGTCCTTTTAGTGTCCTTCTGGGAAAACTCTTTATGTCTTTTCTGTTGGTGGAGCTGAGAGGATGTGGTGGTACTTTAGAGCACCTGTATCTCCTGGGGGCTCTGTCAATGGGTTAAATGGGGCTGGGTCTTCTCCCATGCTTTGAGATGAAGGATGGCTATGGTCACATTGAATTTGTTCCTGATGCATTGGGAGCTCCTTGCCCCCATGTCTCTCTAGCCTGCTACAACATGGTCCCACTAAGTCCTTGCAAATGCCATCTCCCCTCTCGTGTGGGGGCGCACAGAGTGCGGTGCGACCTCTTTGTGGCTATGTGTGGCTCTGGTGTCAGTGTGCCAAGGAGAGAGCCGTGGCACTGGGCATGGTGGCTGATGTGGGAGCACGGAGGGAACGCCCTGGTGGCATCACCGGCGGGACTGCTCAGCCCGCTGTGTCCCACAGGGTCCCCCGAGCTGCCGGAGGTGCAGCGCAAGCAGCTGGAGAAGCAGCTGAAGGCGCGGGAGGAGCTGCTGCTGCCCGTGTACCACCAGGTGGCCGTGCGCTTCGCAGACCTGCACGACACCCCGGGCCGCATGCAGGAGAAAGGGGTCATCACGGTGAGCCGGGTACAGGGGAGGGGCTCTGAGGTGACAGGCAAAGGTGGGGGAAAATCCCTTCCCTGTGACATCCCTCCTTTCTGCCCTCCATCCTGCCGGAGCTGGGAGCGAGCAGCCACCGGCAAACCCGGGCTGTGCTCCGCTTTCCTCAGGACATCCTGGAGTGGAAGAGCGCCCGCTCCTTCCTCTATTGGAGGCTGCGGCGGCTCCTGCTGGAGGAGATGGTGAAGGGGGAGGTGCTGAAGGCCAACAGCGAGCTCAGCCACATCCACATCCAGTCCATGCTGCGGCGCTGGTTCATGGAGACGGAAGGAGCTGAGAAGGTACCTCCAGCCCCGGCTTCCTGAGGCACCTCCACAGCCAGGGCATCCCCAGGGATCTCACCTCACTCTCCTACCATTCATAGGTTTCAGTGCTGTTTCAATGTGTGATGGGAATGTGTGAGGATGGGTGGTGAAGCAGCCCTGGGCCGGGGATGGCTCTTCAAATCAGGTGACTCCAGTTGGGTGCTGGTGCTCAGTGATGGCAAAGTGGTCCCCAAATAAACATTTTTTACCATGACAGGGCTCCCCAGGGCAAAAGTGGGGTTTTTAGCATTTGGGCTGCTCTCAAATGACACACACGTTGCTGTGCCTGCCTCAGGAAGCAGGACCTGCAAAGGAATCATGTTTTACCTTTTGCTTTTTAAATGGTTTGCAAATAGGTGCAGGACAGGAAAGAAAAATCCCATGGCTGGATTTGAGACTCCAGGAGAAAGTGGGGGCTTGGGCTGTGCAGGCAGCAGAACCCCCTGCCCACAATGCTGCTTTTTCCAGGGCTACCTCTGGGACAACAACCAGGTGGTGGTGGAGTGGCTGGAGAAGCACATGCAGGAGGAGGATGGCACCCAGTCAGCCATCAGAGAGAACATCAAGTACCTGAAGCGGGACTACATCCTCAAGCACATCCGGAGGTGAGTGCCTGTGGGAGCTGGGATGAGAAGGGGGTCCCTGGGATGGGAGCAGCAGGTGGTAGAGACCAGGCAGTTCTCACTTCAGGCTCTCAGGAACCTCTCTTTGCCCTGTGCCTTGCAGCTTGCTCCAGGCCAACCCCGAGCTGACCATGGACTGCATCGTGCAGATGGCTCAGCACATCACCGGGCCACAGAAGGCCCAGGTCGCCCATCTTCTGTCCAGGGTGGACACTGATGACCCCTCCTGAGTTGGGCAATCACCACAGGGTAGGAGAAGCACCAGGACACAGCCAGACCTCACCTGCTCACCTGGTTCCTCAGCCCTTGAACTGAAGCCTTGGACTCTTGCTCCTGTGCCTAAATAAAGGACACCAGTGCTTTTAAGTATTTTAAGCCATGGAGATGGTCTTGCCATCCATGCAGAGTCCCCTCTGGCACTGGAGGTGCTGCCAGAGGGGCAGATTGGCAAAAGATGAACTTGTCCTGAGCCAAGCCTGGAATCTGGACCTGGTGTAGAACTTGGTTTTAAAAAGAATCCAAAATATTTTCCTGTTTTAGTTGCCAGCCCTGGCCTTGGTCTTTCAAACAAGCACCAGGTCAGAAACATCTCATGAGACTGGACAGAGCTGGAGGCACAGACCTTCTGGCCAGGGCCAGTGTCCAGCTGGCTGGGTTCAAGCTGACTAGGCACCAAGACCAGGAAAAGAGAAGCAGCCTCCAAGTGATGCTTTATAAACTGTGAGGAGCAATTTCTGTCATCCTTCCCCTCACTGGGGGACAAAGAGTAGATGTGGCCATTGGTAGCTGATGGTCCAGGAAAGTGAGCTAATTAGCTCAGTGAGCTAATCTGGGAGCTGCTCCTGTGGGTATGTCCAAGGATCCACCAGGCTTTGGCTGACCTGGCTGTGCCTCTCGCCCATCTTGTGTCCTTTCTGGCTCCTGCAGAGCATGGAGAGGAGGGAGGATGGCTCCAGGTGCTCCTGCCCCAGTGACCTGGTTCCTCCTTGGAAGCAGTGGAGCCAGGGGGAGCTGTCACCTGCTGGGACCTGTACCCTGCTGCTCAGGTAGCCTTTGATCTTCTTGGTCATGGAGGGGAAATTTGAAGTTTTCCAGTGCCTCTGGCTGTGTCATTTCCCCAGCACAGATTTATCTTGGGCTCAAAAGGAGGAGGTGGGATGGTGATGGAAGGTGGGACACCTGGCTCAAGTGCAGTGCTGGTATTGCCCTGGGGTGAAGGTGTTGGACACCTCCTGGGGCTGGGCTGGAGGATCCCACAGTCTGTGGGATATCTCCCTGTCCTGGGGTGGGGATGAGAAGGGTCTTGTGAGTCACCTCCTGGCTGGAAGGTGTCACTGCTGACAGGCAATAAAGTGAGCTCAGCTCCTAGGGAACTCCCTGACCTCTGTGTCTTCTGTCATTGTCCTTAGCAGGGCCTGTGTCTCTGGCACTGGGCAGCCCCTTTTCTGTGGCACAGCACCTGTTTGGGGTGGGGCAGCTCTGAGCATCCCTCCTGCCAGCCCCTGTCTCCACTCCAGAGCTCTTCCAGGCGTTTCAGAGGGTTTCAGGAACAGGGTGAAACCACAGAAGAACTCTTAGAGTAAATACCTGTAAACTCTTATTTTTGTGGAGGATTTGAGCCAAGGATCCTTCAACTTGGCCATAGGGTCTGTAAAGGGAATGAAGCCTGGGGAAACCCAGCATGACACCAGAGCAGGCACCACACAGCACATCCAGAATGCCCCAGTGTAGTGCTAAGAAATGTTTATTTAAAGAAACAAAGACATCGTAGGTGACAGCAGTCACAGCAAAGGATCATTCATCACATTTGTCCTTGGACAATAAATTATGACGTGGAGCATCATGGTGCCCTTTGGAAGAGGTTGCCATGGAGGGATGCACTGGGAGGATACGGGCACAGATGTTTCCAAGCCCCTGATCTTCATATTTTCAAGCAAGAAAGTGCCCTGTGGGGCCACTCCAGCATCCTGCACCCTCCAGCTTTAATCCATGGGTGGGTGTGGGAGAGAAAAGCCTGGGAGCACCTGGATACGGCACCGGGAAATTCTCTGAATGCACAGGAACAGACAAAACCCAAGATATAAATATCACTTTTTGCTCACAGAGGCATAAGTAGACTAAATGCTAAATTCCAACATATTTCAGACACTTCATCACATTATTTGCAATGTATGTTAACAAGTACAAAGCAGGGCTTGAAAAATTTTTTTAAAAGCTACATTAGAATCAGGTTTTTTAGTTAATTAGCAAAGACTATTATGAAAGGTACAGTGACAATATTTGGTCTGTGAATTTTTTAAAAAGCATGAGTTTCACAGTATCAAAAGTGCTTATTAAAGAAATGTAGTGTAAAAACAGTGATAAGATGGTTGTGGTTCTGATGATGAATAATTTAGTGGCTGTAAAACAGGTTACTGCAGCATCATACAAATTGAACAGTGCTCAGTTCACATAATTTCTTTTCATAACAATAAATATAAATAAATTTACAAATAGTAATACTGCCTAGCACAAGAATAGACAGAAGCACAATACACAAGACTATAAACAAATCTATTTTTTAAAAAAATCCTAAAAATTGGCATAATTCCTAAAATCCTCTAGCCAGTGATCAGGTTAATAGTTCAGTAGTACCACTTCCTTCAGGGGTGAGGACTTTTACAAATCTAGATATAACAATGGTCTGCTAGGGAGGTGAGTTTTCCTTTTTTAGTGGTTTTGTTCCATTTTTCCTACCTCCTAACAATAAATTAACAACAGTTACGTCAGAAAAGTGTTAGTGGTGCAAATGTCTCCAGGAACTGGGAGAGGTCTTTGTTCAATTTGGCAAATTAGGAAAAAAATTACACCAGGGGCACAATCAACCAACTTGGGGCTGGCCAGCCCCTTGGCTTGTGGTGCCTTCTGTGACAGTGGTGACACAGCAGCTCCACCATGGTGTGGAATAAATTTAATTCCCTTAACTGGGTGATTTTTAGCTCAGTTACAGTCCAGTGAAAGTTCCTGCTGCCTTCCAGGTCCTTTTGGAGAGCTCCCCAGTCCCACAACACAGGTGTCCATGCCCTTGCCATGGGGGAAAGTGGTTTTACAAGTCCCAGCTTGATTTATTTTGGCCTCACACGCTGGAAGCAGCCAACACATCCCAAAGCAGGACGAGCCCTTGGAGCTTCCCGGTTGGCTTTTAACCACGGGGAAGAACCGTCCCTCGGGATCCGTGGAACGGTGCCAAGCTCAGAGCAGAGGGATGGGTTTGTTGCCTTGGGGGTTCATGTACTGAGCAGCTGCCACATTGTCCAGGGTGGTGTAGGTGGTGTAAAGGCCAGTGACCTGCAGGTCGGAGAAGGAGCGGTCGCTGCCGCTGGACACGGGCGTGAGGCCGGGCGTGCCCAGCTCGCAGTCGGAGAGATGCAGGGGGGAGTTGCTGAAGGCACCCAGGGTGTCCAGGCTGAAGCTGTCGTCTTTCATCTCCTCCCAAATGTTGCCTGGAAAAGATGGAATCCTGCTCACAGCAGCACATCCCCAGGTCCCCGGGGCCGGGACTAAAGGGCTTCATTCGCTGCTCAAGGATGGGACCACGGTGGTGCAAGGGGCAGCAAGTCTGATCCCCCAAATCCTGTGATTCCAGACCTTTCTCCAGCAAATGTGCCTGATCCCTCAAATCCTGTGATTCCAGATTTTCTGGGCAGCAAGTATATCTGATCCCCCCCAATTCCTGTGATTCCTGGTCTTTCTGGGCAGAAAGTGTGTCTATCTCCCAAATCCTCTGCTTCCAGACAGCGCCTCTCTATCTGTGCGCTACCCAGGACCACGTCAGGCATTGCCACAAACCAGGGAAGTCCTACTTGCACAGAAGGAGAACCCCAAAGCACGAGCAGAGCTCTGTTTTCCCAGGGGCACAGAGATGTGGTGTCCCAGATCCAGCTGGTTAGACATCCCTGCTTCCAACCCCTGCAGTGCCTGCACTGGAGCCAGCAAGGTGCTTTGCTGTCCCACCTGGCACGGGGACAAAATCCACTGAAGGTGACCCGGGAAATCACCCTGCAGATGCCAACACCCAGCACCATCCCAGAACATCCCACTGAGGATCCTGGTTGGATATTCAGTGTTAACACATCCACAAAGCCCAGCTCTGCCCTCCCCCAGTGCCTTCCCCCGTACCTTGCAGTGCGAAATCCATAATGCTTGGATCCAGAGCATCCACCTCGGTGCTCATGTCCACCGCCACGTTTGGGAAGTCCGGGGCGCGTCCCATGGGATGGTGGGGCAGGGGGCTGTGGCTCATGTCAGGCAGAGTGTGCAGAGGAGGCGTTTGTGCAGGTGCTGGCGAGTTGGGGGCGAGGCGAGCCTGGGTCTGGAGCTGGTGGTGCAGCGGGAGGGACTGCAGGGACAGCGTCATGATGGGCTGGGGCTGGAGCTGGGACACGGAGATCCGGCCCAGCGCCGGCCCCTCGGGCTCTGCCTGCTTGTTGGGCCGCCTGCAGCTCTCGGGTCTGTCAGTGATCAGCTTGTCCAGCTCCTCTGCCCATTCCAAGGAGGAAAAGAGATGCTTTAACTCATTTGTTCAAGCAGGGACTGCCCAAAGCACATCCGCATTCATGGCATGAACTGACTGTCACCATGAGAGACCCAGCACATGCTGTGACCGTGCAGGGTCTCACAAAGTGGCAAAGAAATGCCACCTAATTCCTTCCCCAAATCCACTTCCATGCTTATCCTTGACTGAGCTAAAGAAATGATCATGAAACTGCAGAACAGCCCAACCACTCCTGATGGCAGCTCACCCCCAGCTGCAGAACTCTGTGCTTAGAGAAACACTCAGAATTCTGCTTATCTCCCAAATAAGTACAAAAAACTCCAGACTGTTGCAGTGGCCCTTTTGCTTTTAAACAAATAACATGTAATTTATCACTGACTGCATGTTACTGATTTTGTAGCAAAAAAATTCCAGTTGATTTTGTCAATACCGAGCTCCTGAATGTTTCGAAAATGTGTTTCTTTACAAATAAGAAATAAGAAGAAATAAGAAATACAAATAAGAAATTTTATAAATAAGGGGGGAAAACTATAAATAAATAAGATATAAATAATAAGTATATTATAGATAATATTTGATACAATATATCTATATAGATATAGATATAATATATATAGATACAATATGTATTATAGATATATATTATTATATATAGATATATAGATATCATATTAGAGAGATGTATAGATATATATTAGATAATATAGATAATAACTAGATATAAATACATAATATTTATAATAATATAGTATAAATAATATTAAATTCTATTTTATAAATAAGAAAATGTCTTAGGAAAGGAAGAGTTTTGCAGAAGAACAGGCAAGAAACAGCATTAAAATGCTTCTCTATGAAAAGTGCATTAAATGTGACTCAATATTAAACTATTCCCACAAACAGTAACCCTGGAGGCAGCGGAGCCATGCAGGGAATGCTACGGATGTGCAGGATGGGGATGTGGGACACCAGCCCTACCTGGGTTAGCCATGCTCCTGTGAATAGCAGCCAAATCCTTCCTCTTCCACTTCTGCATCTCCTCCTCCATCTTGTCGATCTTGGCGGGGTTGAGGGCCCACAGGCAGCCCTTGCGGGAGGTCCCGCTCAGTTTGTTCTCCACCTTCTCAAAGCACTTGTTCAGGGACAGGTTGTGGCGCACGGAATTCTTCCACCCATCAGGGGCAGTCTGCGAGGGGCAGGAAGGGGTTAATGGGAGCAGCCACTGGGGAAAGGGGGCTGGGATGTGGCATTGCTAAGATCAGGAACGCTCAGGTACCTTGAAGTAGGGGAAGTGCTCCTTCATGAAGCTGTAGATCTCGCTCACGGGCAGGCTCCCGGTCTTGCTGTTCTTCAGCGCCATGGCGATCAAACAGCTGCGGGCAGCAAACCCGGGAATGGTTTGGAATCATGGAATGGCTTGGGTGGGAAGGGACCTTAAAGCTCATCCAGTTCCACCCCCTGACACCTTCCACTAGCCCAGGTTGCTCCAAGCCATGTCCAACCTGGCCTTGGACACTTCCACAGCTTCTCTGGGCAGCCAGGGCCGGGGCCTCACCACCCTCACAGGGGGGAATTCCTTCCCAATATCCCATCCAATATCCCATCTAACCCTGCCTCTGGCAGTGGGAACTCACTCCTCTTGTCCTGTCACTCCATACCTTCTTCCGGTCTAGCAACCTTGGACCCACCTCTTCAGGCACAAACAGCTGGGATCCTGGGATTTCTGTTCCCAAGGGCTCAGAAGTCACAGAATCACAGGATAAGCTGATTTAGACACTGAGTCCAGCTCCTGGCCCTGCACAGCACCATCCCCACGAGTCACACCACATTCCCAAAAGAATTGTCCAAACCCTTCTTGGGCTCTGCCAGGCCTGGTGCTGTGACCACTTCCCCGTGATCCTCAGATTTTACTCCTCTGTGCTGTTACTCCCCCACTGTGCTGCTCTCCAGGAATTACTTTGCTTGTTCACTCCTGCTACCCCTCAGAGGCAGCTTCCACAGAATTCCTGCATGGATGATGGGATTTTTGTTCCCCTCCAAAGGACTCAGACACCCCTGCAGTGTCACAGCCACCCCAGGACAGGCTGTAGGCAATGTGCTTCCTGCTCCCCACTCACCTGTAGGAATAGATGGGCTTGGGATAATGCTTTGGGTGCAGTTCCTGGGCAGAGTGGGGAGCCAGGCGTGGCTGGGAATAGTGTGGCTGTGTCCCATAGGATGTATTGTAGATTGCTGCTGGGTTACACTGTGTGCAGAGGGAAAAGAAGGGAAATGTTGGATGCAAAATGCCCGTGGGTGCATGGGTTTAGGGATATTTTGGTTTTCTTTTAAATGACATCTAGATTTGATCTTGGCAGGTACTTCAAGACAGACAACAAGCACATACCAGTACCTGCTGGGGGTTCTGGGCCAGGGCAAACACCTGCTGGGAGTGAGGAGGAGGAGGATGAGGAGGAGGAGGGAAGAGCTGTTGCTGTGTTTGCAAACCAGGGGACAGCTGCCCACCCATGGCGTAGGGGCTCATCTGCCGAGAGAAACACAACAGTCAAGGAATTACCACCACCTTGTCCCAGGAGCTGGGGCAATAATGAGCCACCAAGGCCTGCTCTTACATTGGCTCCATGTGTTGAAATGGAATTGAGGCCCAGGATTCCCTGTGGGAGGCTGGCCTGCACGTGGATCATCGCTCCGGGTGTCGAGTGCATCGTGTTCCCCACAGGCCCTGGCGTGGAGAGAGGAAGGCAAGGAATGCTCCCATGGAAGCACAGTTCAGGGAAGGGGGTTAATAGATGCAGCTGAGCACAGGGAAGCTCTGGAGTGGAGAATCCAACCTCTCTGGCTTTTCACAGCTCGCCCAGATGACATCAGCTGCTCCCAAAACTCGTTAGGCAGGGAATGAGAGGTGGCAGCTGTTTAACAGCCCACGGTGGTGACACAGACACCGTGTCTTACAAAAGAGAAACAACACATTCAGCAGGATTTGTGCTCTCAGGCAGGCAGGGTGACACGCTCAGCTCTGTGAAGTGTGTTTACCTAAAGGATGTTCACAAGGGAAAGAAAGGAATTCAACCAACACACACTGCAAGGCTGCAAGAAGCAAAGAGGTGTGAGGTAAATGAGGTGCCCTTTGTTTTTTCAGTGTTGAAACAAAGCAGAAAGATTAATTATCTAATTTCAGAGCTGTTGAAAACCTCTGAAACCCAGGACTTAAAATACTTCAGCCCAACAAGGTGCCAGCAGCTGCACTGAGCAGGAATTCCCATGGGATCTGAGTGTTGCCAGTGCTGGAGCTCTCTCCCTCTTGGAATGAGGGGAAGGCACCAGCAGAGCCCACATGAGAAGCCAACAGGCTCCAGCTCCTTGGATAGGAAGCAAAATGTAAAAGGATAGGAAAAGGGAGCCTGAGGGGGAGTAGCAGAGGCAGTTTGTGCTGTTTAAGGAGCAGTTATTCCCTATTCCCATTTCCCATCCCACAGTACCTGTCTGCTGGAGCATGGCATTCTGGGCCCCCAGGCTGAAATCCATTCTCCCACTGGCCATCTGTTGGAGCCGAGGCACATCCACGGATGTCAGCCAGGACAGGGACTGCAAATCCCCTGGGAGCTCATCCTCGCTCAGCTGGGATGGGTCTGAAGCCAGGAGCCTGCAAAGCAGCAGGAGAGGTTAACAGGGAGCAGGGGTGGGGCTGCATTGTCCCTGGAAAGAGATGGATGGGGTGCCAAAGCTCCTGCAGGTCAGTGGGAAGAACCACCAGGCTGGAATTCTGTATGCAAATCCAGATGTGCCCTGTGGTTTTACAGCTGGGTACTGACACCCTTTACCTGGTCTTGTGTTCCTTTGTCCAGTCTGAAACATTTTGATTGAGAAAACCTCTTGTGGAGCATTTTTAGGGGAAGAAGGCCCAGGAACCCAGCAGAGAAAGTGCCTGGAAACGAACCCAAACTGATTCCTTCTTTTCACATCTGTCAGAAATTTGCACTTGTTTGGCTTTGATGGGGGAGAAACCAGGACTTAGAACCTGGTCATTCTGTATTAACCCTGCAATCCAGAGCCTTGGAAGGAGCTCTGTGCCCAGCTCCTGGGGAATGTGTGTGCTGCTGCTGGAACACCTGGAAAAGCTATTCCCAGCCACTGGATCCTGCCAGTGGTGACAGATCAGCAGCTGCATAAAAAGAACTTCACAGACTGAACTGCTGATATCTCCCATTCAGATATATGAAGTTATTGATACTTTAAAAACTCCAATTTTTAGGCAGTTTTTGACAGAGTAAAGGACCAGAATGAAAGGTTTGAGACTGGAAGCACCGTATCTGCCAGGCACCAGCAACAACAGCAGGCACAGCTGTGACAGGCTGATTTTGGTTTAAAGCTCTGCTTTTGACACCTTTTACATGCTCCAGATCACCTGTTTTGCTTTGCTTCTGATAGAGCATGTGGTACAAAACGGGAATATTGGAATATATTTACAGTACTCAAAAATTCCTGTGTGGTCCAAACTCCCCGTTAAAGTCAATAAAAGAACTCTTGCAAATGAAAGGCTAAATTTATTAATTTATGTGGAACAGTATTACAGGAGTCACTGGTACCTTGAGGAGTAAAGCAGTAATTAGGACATGTCAGGAAGTTGTCACTCGACACCCAGGGTAAACCTAAAGGGATTCAGATCCAGGAAAACATCTTTATCTTTCAGAAGAACATAATTTAGTTGGATGCAGTTGATTTTGCTTTCAAACCCTTTTGCTTTCCAGAGCTCTCAGACATGTGTTAAAGTGGTGTCTGCTGTTGGTGTGTGTTTGCTGCCAAGTGATGCTGCAGAAACCTTAAATAAATCTGGTCTCTTGCTGAAGCATCTTTTATGTTTGACACGACTCTAAATCAGCTTAAAAGAACAAGGCAGAACTCCAGTGCCTGCCTGCCCTGGAGCTTTCAGCTCCTCTATTCAGGAATTCCAGAAACACCTACAAGGCTCCCTGAACCACTGTCGGGGAGAAGTTTAAAGCAAAATGCCACTTGTTTGCAAAAAGATTTTGTAAAGGAGAAAAGAGGGAAAAAATCAACACGGGACCAAGAGCCAAAGAAAAAACCCTCTTCAAATCTCCCTCGCAGCTCACCCCGTGTTCTCTCTCCTACTGTAGTTATAGGGCAATAATTGGCATTGCCATGGTTACGCCGTTCAGTTATTTCGCGAGGCCTGGGGACTTCCATCCATTAAAAAAAAAAAAAAGGAAAAAAAAGAAAAAAGAAAAAAAAAAACCCATCAGGTGACAGCTCTCCCGGCGCGGAGATTGGCTGGATTGGAAGAAAACAGGGGCATGAAATGATTTGAAAACTGGGCAGGCTCGGGGTCGTTTGCAACAGTTGGTTCCATTGAGGGGGAGCCGCCGGCCCTTTGTGCGCCCAACGCCCGCCGCCCGCGGCACGTGGCCCCCATTGTCTTTGGGGACCCCGCTTAATTGTCCCACCCCCCACCCGCTCCTTTTTACAAACCTCCCATTAATCTGCCCCGAGTGACAGGCGACACACAACACACGTCCCCTCGCCATCTGGCACCCCGCGCCCTGCCAGCGCTGCCGGCCCAGGCGGCACTAACGGGGTCAGCGCTCCGCGCACGCCGCGGGGATCAGCGACCGCGGGGGTCAGTGCCCGAAGGGGACAGTGCCCGAAGGGGACAGTGCCCGAAGGGGACAGTGCCCGAAGGGATCAGTGCCCGAAGGGATCAGTGCCCGAAGGGGTCAGTGACCGAAGT
>VZRH01004942.1:100443-113358 GCA_013397555.1 Urocynchramus pylzowi
CGGTGCCAGGTGCCCGGTACCGGTGCTCGGTGCCCGATGCTCAGCGGTCGGTGCCCGATGCTCGGTGCCCGATGCCCGGTACCGGTGCTCGGTGCCCGATGCTCAGCGGTCGGTGCCCGCTGCCCGGTACCGGTGCTCGGTGCCCGATGCTCAGCGGTCGGTGCCCGATGCTCGGTACCCGGTGCCCGGGAAGCGGAGCGGAGGCAGCGGCCGGAGCCGCCCGTCCCCGCCCGTCCCCGCCTGTCCCCGCCGCCGGTGCCGGGATGGCCGCGGGAAAGGGAGCGGGAACAGAGCCGGGACAGCCCCGGGCAGGCAGCGCCCGGCCTGAGCCTCAGCGCTGCGGGAGGTGAGGGATGAGGGTGGCAGGGATGAGGGTGGCAGGGATGAGGGTGGCAGGGTGCTGAGGCCCCGGCACAGGGTGCCCAGAGAAGCTGTGGCCGCCCCTGGATCTCTGGAAGTGCCCAAGGCCAGGCTGGACAGGGTTTGGAGCAATCTGCAAAGGGAATCATTCATTCTGAGCTCCATAATTCTGCTCCTCTTTCACCAGAGGCTTTTAAAGTGTAGCTCAGCCACCAGAGAGTGAAGTCTGATGATAACGACACGAACCTGGGACAGCGTCACCTCCAAGCACCAGAAAGACATGGATCAAACATCTGAGCCAAGGGCAAATCCCACACCAGCAGAGATCCAGCCCCGGAAAATATTGGCTTGGGCTGTCCAGGTGTTTTCTTGAGACCAGATTGTATTTGCTATGAACCCATCACCAAAACAGGGACCAGCCTTCTCTGTCAAGAAAGTGGCCTCTCAGTAGAGGCACTTTGAAGTCTGTGATGCCATCAGGTCCTTTGGGCTCTGCACAGCAAAGCTGAAATGTGGAAATAATCCCAATATCCTTGCACAATGAAAACCCACGAGATCCATGATAAATTTTCTCCTTGTGCTTGCCAGTTTACCACAGAGTATGGAGGGGATGAAATGTGAAGACAGATCTTTTTTTCTGCTCTTAATGAGAATCTGTTCACTTTGATGAGCATCAAATCTCTCTCTGTTAATTGCTGTCAATAGAAGTGGAGATTAATCAATACTTCTATGAATCAATGCCTTTATCAGGCACCTCTGGAGAACTGAAATAAGAGGAAAAGTCACAGCACTGGCAGAGCCTCAGGCATGGAGTTTGCACAGTTGCAAGTGTTCCCTTAATTACAGGCTGCATTAATTAACGTGGGGCTGTAACTTATTAAAAGGTCATCTCAGAGTCGTCACATCCTTACCTGGCAACAAAAAAAACACTTGAAAGAATGTGTTCCTGTGGCTGAATATTTGCAGGAGGGGTGAGGATAAAACACGAGGTTCCCTCCAGATCTCCTTGGAGCCTGTTCCAGACATTGTGCTGAGCTTTCCCCCTGGCTGCTTTCCTTGCAGGAACACATTCCATGCACGAGCTGGTTTCCCCTCTCAGGTGATTTGCAAGCCTTGGAAGGGCAGGATTGCAGCAGGTGAGGAGCAAAGGGTGGCTCCTGCCCCGTTTGCTCACCTGCAGCAGGGAGGGATAAAGGGCTTAGCCCTCCAAAACCTGCAGGAGCAAGTTCCAACAAGGAAAATTCCAGTTAATTGGTGCAAGGAGCTTTTTCACAATGGGGGAAGTCCAACACTGCAACGGGCACTGGGGAGGTTTTGAGTCCCTGCCCTGGGAGGTGCTGGAATTAGACAGGACAGAGCTCTGAGGAGTTCAGGGAGTCACAGAATGGTTTGGGTTGGGAGGGACCTTAAAAAGCTCAGTTTTAGTCCCTTCCATGGCCCAGGGAGCTCCAGCTGTTCCATGTTCCATCAGCTCAGCTCCAAGCTGGAGTTGCAGAACTGCAGGGTGGTTGTTGGACTTTAAAAAAATTGGGGTTTTTCCTTGTTTTTGGTGTGTTCCCACCAGTTCCTGTGAGGCTAGAGAAGTGATGCTGTCCTTGGGAATGGCATGGAAAGGAATATTGGGGTGTATTTTCTCCTGGTATCCATCAGCTCTGTTTCTTTAAAAATTTCAAAATTTTTAAATTTTGATTTAAAATGCAAGAACACAAGATATGGACAATTTCTGGTTGTATTTGTATTTATCCTGATCTCAGTTAAGGAATGGTTCAAATTCACCTGTCATAACTGGAGTTATTTTTACAGTGAATATTAGCAGAGAATTGTGCATTAGGTTTTTCTATTGATCCAGTTTCTGTCTGATTTATTTGGTGGCATGAAAAATCACATATAGCCTTTAAATTAACATTGTTCAGCAGTTAACTTCTTCCTTTCTTTGGACTAACAGCTTTGTAGTAAACAAATAATGCAATACAACAACAGAAGTAAAACAGGGATTTGTTTTTCAAAGGCATTTACTTTCTTTTGTATGAATTTCTCCTGAAATATCTTTAATTTCTATAGATTTTATTTTAAACTCTAAGAATTTATTTTGGATGACAAACTGAATTCATTTTGCTACCAGCTGAGGTCATCATAAAACAAGTTTGGTTTATTTTCCACACTCTCCACTGCTTTAGGAGAAAAGTAGGAAAAGAAAAAGCAAGAGAGAGCTGAGAAACCTTCAAAAGCAGAGATTGATGAGAACTCTGGGAAGATTTTGGTGACCTCTGCATCAGGCTGGAAAATCAAAATATTTCCTCCACCTCAGGCAGTTTGGACTGGGACCTGTGGTTTTTGTGGTGAACCCAGAATGGCTGAAAAGCAGCTTCATGTTTATTCATTGTTGTTTTTTGTGAAAGGACATCGGTGTGTCCTGACCCTGGATCTTCCTACTCCTCACTTGGCTTTTTTTTCTGATTATGGTTTTCACCCCTCTCCTCCCGAGTACCTAAAAGCTGTGGGGGAAATACTGATGTGAATTCAGCTCTGAAAGCATTTAGTGCTTCTTAGAGAGGAATAATTTCCTTGCACTCTTCAAGCCAGCTTTGTTTCATGGGAAAGGTTGGATTTTTGAGCTCCTCCTTTATTTACCAAATTTAATTTATCCCTCCAGTCCCCTCCCTACAGAAGTGAAATATTCTATTCACATTTTATACTGCAACTTCATCACTCAGATTCTCAGTCCCTGATGGAGATGGGAATTTGGGTACACTTCATCCCCTTTCCAGTGCCTGGATTTGGGGTTGTATCCTCACCCCCAAAAATCAAAAGCAGCTCTTCCCATTACCCACAGGCTCTTTTCCCAGGATTTGTGCATTCATGTGGGAATGAAAATGTGCAAATGGATTCTGTCCAAGCCACTGGAAACAGGAAACTCCACAAGCTCCCTCCTTTTATCCCCCTGCGAAAGCACCGACCATTTGTTTTATTTCGGGATACTGTATCCTAACAAATTATCCTTAAAAATCATTTGGTGTGAAATTGCAGATTAATCCCACCGGGGTGGGGGTTTAGCCCTTGTCTGGCCACTTGGGAGCACACAGATGGTGGCTGGGAGTGTGACAAAAGGCACAGTCCCTGATTAGATGCATGGATGTAACGGACAGAAAGCTTTTCCTCATGGCCAAGGTGAGGAAAACACCGGAGGTCCCCGAGCCTGCCTCCTGCTGGGAGAGCTGTCCTGGAAAATCTGCTCTGCAAAAGTTCTGCAGTGTCTCCCAAACAAAGGGAAACCTGCCCTGACTCCCTTTAAAATCCCATTTTTACTTCCTAATGTTGTTACTACTTTTCTTATTCCTTTTTCCCCCCTTGTTGTTTTGTTTTATTGCATCTTTAGGTGGCAAACACCAAAAAAAATGGGGATCCCTTTCGGAGTGTGGCAGCTTCTTGTTCCCAAAATTAATTCTGACTATCCCACAGGGAAAATGATGTTGTCCTGCTCGTGAAGTGCTGGAAGTCTGGCCTGGAAGAAATGAATCTTTATCCTTGTGAAATGACATGGCTGCCCTGCACAGCCCTGAAATTCCAACTGCCAGCTGAGCTACTCTCTGATTTTAATGTGAAATTGTTCTTACTTAGGAACAGAATGCATCGTGCTGCTTGTTCCTGGTGGGAATTCAGGTGTGTGGGTACAGTGCCCCATCCCTGGAAGGGCCCAAGGCCAGGCTGGATGGGGCTCTGGGCAACCTGGGAGAGTGGAAGGTGTCCCTGCCCGTGGCAGGAGTGGAACAAGAGGAGATTTAAATCTCTTCCCACCCAAACCACTCTGGGATTCCATGATTTGCCTGGAAAAATGGGCCTGGGGGCTTCTAAATGTCCCTGCAACAGAAATCCTGCAGAGCCAGGATTGTTTGTGCTTTAAGAGCTGGCAGAACCCCAAACCCAACCCACAAAGACACACGGAGCCTGACAATATATTTATTATTTAGCTAGTTAAACCTAAGCTTAGCACAATTTTTACCTCTGTGAGTGCACTACAAGAATATTTTGCACTGATTTATGTCTAGTCTGGGGCAAAATGTGTTTATAGGTGCTACAATTGTGCAGTGGTTATTATATACAATAATATGAAGCAATGAAATTAGAACAAATCTGTGTATTATGTCAGCATAGAATTAGTACTTCTATTTCGCATTTAGGGGGTGAAATAAATACTTCTGAAATTGTATTTTTTCCCCAAAAACAGAGGGCAATCAATATGCTGCTGGCTGATGGATGTAATTTCTAATTTAGTTTGTCATTGGAAGGGAACTTCAGCCCCAGAGCACACAAAATTGTCACTTCTGATCTCTTTATTGCTCTTTTGTAGCCTGTGGTTTATTTACAGCTGAGGAACCATACAGAGAATCCTGTGTAGGTCTCACCTATTCCTTCATCATAGTAATGAGCTTTTACTTAATTAATATCCCTCATTGTTTCAGCAAATCCCCATGGGTTGTGTCATGCAGATAATGGCAATCAGGGCTTTTTCTGTCTCTGTACTCACATGAAGATTTTTTTCTATTTGTAGGTGAAAAGGAAAGAAGAAAAAAAGGAGATTTTGGAGCTCTTTGCTTCCATCTTTGGGCAAATGCACAACTTTTTGTTGTAGGAGCAATGAATGTTGTGTGACTACAGAAATAATTTGGGAAATTCATCCCTGAGGGCTCAGGTGGAGGCACAGCTCATGAAAAACCCAACCAGCTGCTGCACCCAGAGGTGGAGCCCAACTTTCAGAGAGCCCATTCTGCTTCCCAGCAAGGGAATGCCATTGGCACAGGGACAGGGATGGTCTGAGCATCCAAGTCTGGCCACGTTTAAATTGATATTTCTTACACAAAAACACATGAGATGACAGAGAATGCCAAAGTCTGGTTTGGGACTGGAAATGTTGCAGAACTCCTGATGGCATCGAGGTTATCTCCATGACTGGAGATGCTCAAGTAGAATATTCTTCAAGGTTTCTGGAGAAGTGTTAATAACAAACACACAGGTTTTTTTCCTTGGTTTCTATTTCTGCAATATTTTCAGTGTGTCACAGACACATTTTATCTCAAATAAAAAATAGCCCCCACAGAATGTCAGAGTAACATCCAAATGTGTACAGGCCAAATTCAACCTGATCAATCCTATCAGAAGGGACAGAAGGCTTGATTTCCATTTTCTTCCTGGTTTCTGTAAATCTTTGGTGAATATTGGTTCTGCCCATGCATCATCCCTCAGCACAGAGGGATATCACCCCTTCTTTCCTGCCAGGTGTTCCAGAGTGATGGGTGTTTTCAGGAATCCCAGTTTCTGAGGATTTGTGTAGCTATTCCTGGGTGGAAGCATCCATCAGAATCCAGCAGTGACAATTCCTTTGGAGCCAGTGAGCAAAGAGAAACCTGTGAGTATTTTTCTGAGGTTTTTAAGAGTGAAAAGTTAAGATCCCTTCTCTTAATAAAGCCATCACCAAATTAACATACCCAAGAAATCATCAGCTCCATTATGAGCAGCTTCTCCTGCTCCCTCAGCAGCTCTGCCCTCACCAAGCCCATGATTTAGTGAATATTGTTTCCTGCTTCCATGACACACAAGTCCAATTAAACCATTTCTGCACCTTCCCTGGCCATAACTCTTCATTCCAGTAATTAGAAGACACCCCAGTACAGAACACGCTGCTTCATCAGCTTTTAGGCTACGAGACTTAAAACTAACATTTTCAAAAGCATTTCATGGTTTGAAAGAATGGTCAATTAACCTTCAGTTTCCTGGGGGGAACCCTGCAAAGAACTGTCAACAGTTCAGTTTAGAGAGATTTGTCCAGTGACCTACAAGGCCACGAAGTTCACGAATGCATGGAACGGTGTCATCACGGATTTGTTCCCTGGGTTACTGTCACAAGAGAATAAACTGATTTTTCTGCTACAGTAACAAGTGACCAAGGGGTGACTGAACGACCTTGGTGCTTCCCTGGGCTCCTGGGCAAAACCAGGGCCACTCAGCAGGAAAAACCCCCTGGTATCTTCAGGATGAATTATATGTCTCTTTCTCTTCCTCCCATAAGGTTCTTTTTTAATCAGAGGAGCCCCGGGGGTGGGGATTCCTTGGCTGCCTGCTGGGTTTCTTTGTATTTGGAATTCTCTGCAAACGGCAGCAGTAAGATAAACGTCTGATTATTGTGGTGGTGACAGTCTTCAGATTTAAGTGATAGCAACATCTCGGTCTTTCTAGCAAATTAAGGGTTTTCTGTGGAGCAGTGGGGTTGATTTGGGGATGCACCAGCTGGAGGAACCCGTCCTGAGCCTTCCGGAGAGGTCTCACCGTGGAGTTGATTTTATTGTGAGATTCCAAGGGAAACAAGAGTCTGCTCCTGGCCACAGAAGGTAAAACAATCTCTGGCTTCATGAGGGAGGCAGAATCAGCCATAAATAAAATTATCTTCTATGTAGGATTTGATATTTGGAAATTTGAATCTTTGGCTTTGCTTTTGCTTCAATAAAAACAGTAAAAACACTATTTGCTCTGTAAACACAGGGGTTTACTACCATTTCACAAACTGCATGGAAAAATTGATTTTATTTTCTTCTACTCATCATCAAAACGTTTTCCCTGGCCAACCTTACAAATCCCTACATTAAATCTGATTTTCCTGGCTTTTCTCCTTTTGCCACACCCATGACACACAAGGTCAAGCTTGTTGCTCCATGACTGGAACTGTCTCTAGTACAGTTTAAAACATTTCAGTTGATTTAATGTACTGCTCCAAAGTTAGAGGTTTAAGACATGAAGTAATCAGGAGGGTTTTCTTAAGGACACACATCTTTGTACTTAGAGAATCCCAGAATGGTTTGGGTTGGAAGGGATCTTAAATCTCATCCAGTTTCACCCCCTGCCACGGGCAGGGACACCTTCCACTATCCCAGTTTGCTCCAAGCCTCGTCCAGCCTGGCCTTGGACACTTCCAGGGGTGGAGCATTGTACTCACACACCTGAATTCCCACCAGGAGCACTCAGCCCTCAATCCTAGGAGCAGTTTTTGCACTGAGTTCAAACAGCAGAATTCTCCAAATCCTAGGTGCTGGATATCCTTCAGAGGACATGGAGACATCTCTATAGGGATTTTTAAAAACTAGATCACACCTAAGGGTAGCAATTGAAACTGACTCCCTGTTTTTGGGAGTTTTGCACAGCTGCAGAGTCGTGGCTCAGCCTCCCAAGCTCTTCCTGCCTCTGGTGATTCCCATCTCAGCCCATCCACCGGGGCAGCTCAGGAAGGTTTTCCCTGACCTGGGGTGAGGGTCTGTCAGAACCTTCAAACCTGATAAAACCCTGCAGGAAGGTAATAACATTGATCCTGTGTATTGCCAGTGACCCTTTGCTGTATTTTAGCAGTGACACGTTTGTCATTCTGTGTCCCCTCGTGAGGTTCTGGTGAGCGAGAAGGGAAGGACGAGGAGGAACAACGGCTCTAATTAGACATTTGCCCATTTTTTTCAGAACAGCTGGGGAGAAGCTCAGACCCTGAGCTGTTCTTTCCCTCCTCAGAAGCCCCAGAGCAGAGATTTAAATTCAAAGCATGACTTTGCAGGCTGGGCTGCACAGGGGGGAGGGGAGCAGGGATGAGGAGCCGCGGGCACGGTGCACGAGCGGCGTTGGATGTGGAGAGAGATATCATTAGATTAAAAAAGTGTCTTCCCACACAAACAAAAGGAGAGGCTGGGTGGGAGCATCAGGATTATCCAACACGAGCTCCAGAGGCACTGCTGGGACAAGGACAAGGACAGGGTTCTGTTCCTGCAGTGCCTGGAGTGTGGACACACACGGAATGTCCCACACGGGCCCTGGGCTTGTGGCTCCCTCCCCACTCAGGATCAATTACTCATCCAAAATGACAGCCACTGTCTGGTGACCAAGAGTTGTCACCCATTTGAGCTTCCTCAAGGGTGAATGGTTTTGCTTTTGAGCTGCTCTGACTGCTCTGCTGCGTTTTTGGAAGGAAAAGTTGGCAAATTTTTCCAGTTTTTGTTGCTCAAAGCAATCAATTCATCACACAGAACGCTGTGGGAAGTGGATTTGTAGAGAGTTTTTAGGGTTTTCTATCAAACCCTAAAAACTCTCTACAAATCTATTTCCCACAGAATGCCTTGCTTAGTTTCTTATTACATTCTTACTTCAACACCTTGGTTTCTTTCTACATTCAAATCATCATTGCTGATGGTTGTTTTTTATAGATAAAAGCTCAGTGGTTTTGCTACAACTTTTTGCTTCAGGAGGGTATTGATCCTGCTGAAGTCCTTGGGATATGAAGCTGGGCCCTTCTTTTTCGAGTTCCCCTCTAGCCCTGCCAAACAGCTTTAGCCTGTCTTTGTTCTATATTTGATTTCAGAACAGGCAGTTTAATGCTCAGATGAATTTCGATATGCGGGGATGTAACAGGAAAAACAACAACAACAAAAAAGGATCTGTTGGGGTTATTCATGTGCTTTTGGATTTGATTTACTTCCTACTTCCTTATTTAATAACCATGTTCCTTAAGACTCCTTAAGCTTGACTGACCCGTGTTTTGTTGGCAGGTCTATTCCACTGACCCCTGCCAAGACCCCTGCCCCAGTTCGTCTATCAGACAAAAATGAATCTATTCCAGGAACTATCACTTCCCATTATCTCTAATTGAGCCTGACAGTTGGAGACAGGCCTCATTATTTTTAATTGGGCCCTATAGTTCTAGAGTTAAATTAAACACAATTTAATGCAGATAGCTCATCTACATCGCTATGACAGAGTCAAATTGTATTTTAAGTTTCATGGAACAACAGGGTTTGTTTGCAGGCTTTGCTTTTTGCAGAGTGTTGCTGCTTTGAGCTCTGTGTTGTGTAAAACCTGCCTGGGGTGTGAGGACACTCCTGTTAATTAGAACCTGACCTGGCCCTGCACCTGTTGGACCTTTTCTCTACACTTTTGTACCAAAAATCCAAACGTGGGCCCAGGGTGGTGATGAACAACTCTTTAATCAGCCCAGACTGCCTGTGAGAGCTTCGTATGGTTCAGGTAGTTTTAAACAGATTTGCAGGGGTGTCATGCAAACAGAGAAACTGCTGAAAGTTTTCCCCAGATTCCTGTGGGAAGTTTTATTCAGAATTTAAAGGGAAGATTCCTCTCAATACCTCAACATGGCCATTTTTACTGTTCCATTCACAGCTTTTTCCTGCCACGAAGGAACATCTTTATCAGGTGGGGCTTTTCTGTGAAGACACCTCTGGACAAAGATGACATTGAACCATCCTGGTGCTGTAAATATTATAAATGTTCATGTCTTGGATTTTCTTAGGGAAGGAACATTCCAGTCTGTGCAGAGGAAGGAGATGTCTCACCCTTTTGCTGGTTTTCAGCCACACAGGAGCTGGAAAATCAGTTTGGTAAATCATTCTCTGTGCTCTTTCTTTGAGTCAGCTGCAGGACCAAGTCATTTGTTATTTAAGCTTTAACTTTGCCAGAGCTCTCAAAGGAGTTAATCCATCACAAAACTCTTTGGATTACTCATGGAACTAAGATTCCTAATTACAGAAGACTATGATTAAATATTGGATTTTTCTTTGCACAGGTGAGGTTAAACACTCATTTCAAAAGACATTTCCTTTGATATATTTATATTTTCTGTACTTTCCTCTTCATCTTTCCTTGAAGGTCAAATAAACAAAATACAGCCCTTCTCCCATGAGAAGTAACACATCCAAAGTATCTTGAGGAATCCAAGACAAGGATCCTTCAGTTTGGAACAGCAGGATCTCTACTCTTCTTAGGGGTTTGGGCAGTTTGCATTAGTAATTATATACTGTGTGTTTAATTAACAGACACTTAATCATGGAAATTCTATGACATCAGGCCTGGAGGCTGGGATTGTCCTGGAGAAAATGAGCAAGGATTACCCAATGTTTGTCCAGTCCCTGCTCCTTCCCAACTGCTCTCCTTGGTGTCTGTCAGCCACCCTTCCCAGCCCAAGCTCAGTCATGCCTCACTTCTCCTGCTGCCTCTGGCATCTTTTCTGGAGCAGGGGATTCCTGCAGCCTGGAGGAGCTCCTGGATGAGCCCTTTGCTGCCTGCCCATGCTGGATCTCCAGCTTTTCTCCTGGCATTGCTTTTGCTGCCCACAGAGGCTATCACTTCTGCTGGGAGAGCAAAAATAGCTCCAAAAATAGCACCAAAACAGTGCTTTTTTTTTTTTTTTTCAGCCCAACCACTCACTTGAGGGTTGATATGGTGGCACCTCTGGGATGATTTTCCATGCCCACAGCCAGCCTGGAGATGCTATTCCAGCCAGACAGCACCAACTGCATGAACTTCCCAGCTTTCCCACTCATTAGGTGTTTTTGTTGGCTTTATCCTGGCTGGCAGAACCCCCCTCCTTCCCTGGCCCTGCAGGAGGTCCCTGCTGTGACCCTAAAATCCCAGGAGATCCAAGGGCTCTGTCATGTGCTGTTGTCCTTTTGACTGAACTTGGAGAGAAAAGGCCTTTGTCCAGCCTGTGGCCAGTGAGCAGCTCACTCCCAAAAATACAGCCCAGATTTAGTGACCTGTGTGAGGAGCGAGCCTGAAAGGGATTTATTACAGCTTTCCATGCCTCTGTATATCAGGATTTGGGATTTATCACAGCTTTCCATGATCCCATCTGTCTAAATTTGGAGGTTTTGTGCCTCTTGCACACATCAGCATTTAGGCTTTGCAGGGAATGTTCCCTGCAGCCACACCAGGGAGAGGAAGGATTGTCATCCTTCGATTGTCAGCCACGTTGTGGATGTGGAGCTGAAGTTTTGGGGGTGTCTTTTTGTGGGAAGATTGTGGTCAGGGAGACTGGAGTGGTTTGGATGCTGGGTTTTATGCCTGTGCTTGTCCTGTACAGCATTTTTTGGGAAAATCCACACCAGAGCTAAAGGTTTTCAGTGTCCCCCCTTCTGTTGCTGAGTTAACAAAAATATTGCTCCTATATTTGTTGCAGTAATTAACTTCTAAAAGTTCCAGCTAGCAGTAATTAACTTCTATAAGTTCCAGCTACCCAGTCAGGGCACAGCATTGCTGGCTCCATGAAGTTTTCCTGTTAGGAAGAAACTTTAAATCCTCATCCTGGGAAATTCACTCCAATTTCAAGAGCAGAGAAGGATTTGTTCATTTTAAGAGGAGTTCACATTTCCATGATTCCTCATTTGCCTTGTGAATATGAACTTTTAATGGGATAAATTAATTATTTGATGGCCTGTGCAACACCACCTTGGTGCTACATGAAGCTCATGGATTATTATGGCTGTGCTGGATTAACCCCAGAATCACTGAGGGTGGAAAAGACCTCCCAGACCATCCAGTCCAACCTGTGACTGATCCCCACCTTCTCTGGGCTTGAAATGTGACGTGAAAATCTCAAATTCCAACCTTACAGTGACAGAATTTCCTCATGTGTGGCTGTTCTGTTCCAGAGGTGCAGCAGGGTTTGGAGAGGCTCATGGAAAGCAGGTTGTGGTTTTCATGGATTTTACCAGGATCAAATTATCTCCTGCTCCCTCTGTGCTGTTTTGGGGTGTTTTTTGGGTTTTTTGTCTGCATTGTTTTTGTTTCCTCTCAACCAGCTTGAGAAAGAATGTGGGTTAGAAACAAAAGATGTCGAGGATTTAATTTAGCCAGACAAAAAAAATACTCTTTTCAAATGTTAAAACAGGCTGAAAGAGAGGTCTGAGGGCTGCTTTGAAAGGACAGGACTTTGTTCTCAGTGCTGTTCCCAGCAGTGATGGGAGACACTCAGACCTGAGCTGATGGATCTGCCTCCTGGCACTCCTGGCCTGCTAATCTGCTTTATTCTTTAATTAACATATACATTTATATTCTATAATTCACTGGCCAGCTTGCAGCTACCTGGAGAAGAGCTTAAAAAATGAAAACAAAAATATTTGAAAACTTTTAACAACAGTAGAGGAGTGCTATTTATTACTTGGGATGTTTGGAATGACTGAGATCGGGGGTGAATAATTGATAATCATCTTAACCCAAGCAAGAATTCCATTAAATATGAACAAGAGGAGGCTGGACATGTGGTAAAGGATTTCTCTTTCCCTTTTGACTGCAACCAATCCCTTTGGATCTGGTCACTGAAGACACCTGGCAATGAAATGGGTGTGTGAAAGAGGAGGAAACCAGATATTATGTTACTTAAAAGTCATTCATCATGTCACAGGAAGGCAGGAATCTGAACTCCTGCAATAAATAATCGCTGAAGGTGATCTCTGCACACAAAGGAGATGTGACAGGGAGCCACTGCCAGCTGCTGAAATGTCCCTCTGACAGCAGGCCAGGAGCTGGGGCTGTGCTGGAGTGAAGGCCAGGGAGAACAGGACACAGGGAAATGATTTCCTGGGAGCCATCCCGTGAGCTATCCATAGAAATGAGCAGGTTGTAGTTTTCATGGATTTTACCAGGATCAAATTATCTCCTGTTCCCTCTGTGTTGTTTTGAGGTGCTGGTTGTTTTTTTTTTTTTTTTTTTTTGTTTTTTTTTTTTTTTTTTTTTTTTTTT
>VZRH01004943.1:11635-23085 GCA_013397555.1 Urocynchramus pylzowi
AACAAACAGAAGGGAAGGTGGGCAGAGCAGGGCAAAGCAAGGGGTGCTGGAGAGGGGAGCTGGAGTCACCATCCTCCTGCTGCTGGGAGCTCCCTCCTGCTCAGAGCAGCCATCTGAGACCACATGAACTCGTTCCAGCCATGCCACGGGCACTGCCAGCTCTCCCTGCGTCCCTCAGGGTCCCCATCCCCTTTGGCTGGGCACAGCACCGTGCTGGTCACCTCCCTGCACAGCCACCCTGCCAGCCCCATCCCTGGCGTGGTTTGGGACCTTCCCCAGCCGCTGGGTGGTGAGGGACTCTGGGCTGGGGTCAGTGCTGGTGGCAGCCCTGTGAGGGGCAGCTTTGGAGCCAGGACACCTCCAAAAGTCCTTTCAGGTCTGTAGTTGCCACATCAGTGTGGTGATGGGTCTGGAGGGAGGCTCTGTGGGGGTGACAGACATGCCCAGAGCTGGCCAGGGATCCTGGGGGGTGCTGTCCAGGGATCCTGGAGCAGGGGACAGGATTTGCCTGCTTCTGGGGCCACTGGGCCTCTCAGCAGCTTCGTTCCTAGTCAGGGGACACGTGTCCTGCTCCTCACCCCATCCCCAAACACCCACGGACACACTGCAGCCACCACGGGCACAGTCTGGGGCTGGGGGGTGACAAGAGGACGTGACTCAGATCCAGCCTCCTTCTCCCAGCGACAGCAGGTGGGACTGGAGGGAGGGAGCACAGGTCAGGACCGTCCTCCTCCTCCTCCTCCTCTCCTCCTCCCTGGCTCTTTGTGCCAGAGCCGGGCAGATGGGTGTCCCTGCCAGCTCGGTGGCCACAGCCCCCTCCAAGCCCGCCTTCATCTGCCAGCCCATAACCCCGCGCTCCCTGCCCCTCGGCATTGTGTCCCCACACGTGTCGCAGCCTTCTGGCAGCCCCGGGCCGGCTCCGTCCCCTCGGCATCCCGGGAGAGGCGGCGGCTGGGCCGGGGGAAGGCAGGATGGCAACTTGGCAGAGAGACCGCGGGTGTCAGATCGCATAAATCAAGCTCCAGAGCCTTCCTATTTAACACACTCTTCCCCTTCGAGTTGTCAGTGAAACCGTTAATTAATTAGCTAATCCCGCAATGAAGTGGATTCTAAATGGATCTCCCCTCCCTTCCCCCCATTTAGGTAATTACTGCTGAGGGAGCTTTTGTCAGAGTAATTTTCCAGCAGGGACAGCCCCGGCTGGCGGAGGGAGATGAATTTAAAGAGGGGGGGAGATAATAATGCAGGAGGGGGGGATAAAGGAGGGCTCCTCCTGCAGGGCAGCAGGCTTTGGAGCCTCGGCAGGGCCGGGACACCTCTGTCCTGGCCTGTCCCACCAAGGAGGGGACTAGCACAGGACGTGGCCAGCACCCACGTGTGGGACACAGCGGGAAAAGGTCGTCCCAACCTGCTCCAAGCTGCTCCTGCAGCGGGGCCACGGCACCAGCCCAGCTTCTCTTTGCTCACACACGGGCTCCATCTTCTCCCTGCCTCCCCCAGGACACGTCCAGGCTCTGGACATCACCAGAGTGCTCCATCCAAGGCCTTTGAATGGGACTCTGAACAGCCTGGTCCAGTGGATGGGGTGGGAGATGTCCCTGCCCATGGCAGGAGGGTGAAAGGAGATGATCCTCACGGTCCCTTCCACCCCAAACCCCTCCATGACCTCCTGATCCCTGCAAAGACACTGGTAAATCCCTGCAGTTTCCCACACCTGTCACACCTGCCTGTCCCCCTCACCCAGCACCTCCCAGCTACACCTTAACCCCCTCTGAACACTCCCCACAAGAACCTGGGCAGTAGGAAGGAAGAAAAAACCCCAAAGCCTCCAAGGGGGTTTTTCCCCAAGCCAAGCAAATGGGGATGGGGTTTCCATGGCCCAGCAGAGGAATCAGCCCAGCACCTGTTGGGGCATTTATTTCAGAGTCAAGGCACCAAAATAGCACTGGCACATCAGGAGCAGCACTTCTCCTTCACATCTTGCTCTTTCCATGCCCCTGCACAGCTCCAAGTCCTTTTTTGTTCCTCGCTATGTCAAGCAAAGTTTCTGAGTGAAGATTTTTCAAAGGCACGCCGTGTTTCAGATCCTCAGCTCCATGTCCCCAAGTTGAGCTGTGTCCAACAGAGATAGGGCAGGAGTGGTGCCAGCTGCCTGCTGCAGCCCAGCCTCCTTTGAACTGCCAGGCTCTGCTCCGAGCCGTGCTCCAAATCAAAGGATCCTGCTGCAGAAGCACAGCTGGCCTCTCATCTGGGGGCACACAAAGCTCTGGGTGCTGACAGATCCCACAAAGCTGCACACCCACCCTCCCCAGCCCATTCCCCTCCTCCAGGCACCAGGGGAGGTCTGATGGCTGGCAGACATGGGGATTTCTCCCTCATCCTAAAAGTCTCCTTGGAGTATTTCTGCGTGCTGAGCTGAGGGGAAAGGGTGAGAGCCCCTTCCAGAGGGTGCCAGAGCTCCCAAGGAGAGTTTGCTCCTCACTACAGGAAAATCTGTGCACTGGAGGGAGGTGGTTCTAATTTAACAGGTGCCTGCAGCCTGTCTGCAGGGCAAACATTCCCATCTCTTCCAGAGGTTCCCTGAGCAGCCAGCCTGCACCTGGCAAGGAGAGTCACCATTTCCATCCTTTCCCACATACTAATTTCCCCTGGGACACAGAGCAGCCACGTCTCCTTTTGGAAGCTCGCTTTATCCCACCAGGCTCCCAGAAAAACTTAATTACTCCCCAAAATGACCTGAGAGAAGCATAGGTGGTGAAGGCAGGACTCCTCTTTCTGACTTTGGGGGTGCAACCAATGGGGTGGTGCAGCTAAAAGTGTTTCAATACCCTGTTTTCCTACGGTTCTCCCCAAATACAGCTGGGGGAAAACAGGGATGCAGCTCTGCAGTTTGTCATGGCTTAGTGGTGCCATTCTGCTGGGGGTGCAGGACTCCACTCCCATCCTTTCATATGGATTCTTCTCTTCCAGCTGCCTGCAAAGTCTGGCAGGGGCAGCTCTTGGTTGTTTCTCTTCCCAAGGAATAGATTAAACCTCAGTATTTCACTCTAGAAACAAAAAAAAAAATGAAATTATAAATAACATCCCAGGACAGCCTGGAGAAATGCTGGAGGTAGCCTGGGCACAGGACCTGCCCTGGGGTGTTCTGGTCCAGCAGTGCTGAGCACCCCAGAGATGCTTGGGAGGGGATCAGGAGGCTCTGCTAAGAGCATGGAAGATCTTCTCTAAGTTATTGTGGAAAATTTGGGTGGTTTTAGAGTTAAGGCCAGGATGTCTGAGAGGCTGAGCAGGACACAGTGGGGTGCTGGCTCAGGCTTGGGCTGTAAAATCAAAAACTAAAACAAGGCAAGGGCTTAACAGTGTGCTCAAGGGATGCTGTCCTGGGCAGGAGAAGGGATGAGACAGTGTGAGGGGCACTGCTGATTCCTGAAGGGAAACCTCACCCAAAACCCACCCCAAACCCACCCCAAACGCTGCAGCTGGGCCAAAAGTGTCTCTGTAGAAAGGCTGCTCCCACCAGGACAGCAGGGGGAGAGTGGAACCCAGCCCAGCCCAGTTGCTCTCCATCCTCCAGCCGCAGAGCCAGCGGCTGTGCCTGGTTCCCATCCCTCCTGACAGAGCCGAGGGCGCTCAGCTGGAAAATGAACACCCAGGGCTGAACCCGGAGGGGCATTAGGAGCCAGCAGAGAGGCAGGGCAGGCGGGAGCTGCTCCGTGGCACCGCGGCTGTCCCTCCCTCGGGGGGACAGTGCCCAAATCCGCACTGCCAGCCCCGCTCCGGTAAATCCCAGCCCTGCCAGCCCCTCTCNTCCGGTAGATCCCAGTCCTGCCAGCCCCGGTGTTCCTGCTCCTCTCCGGTAGATCCCAGCCCTGCCAGCCCCGCTCCGGTAAATCCTAGCCCTGCCAGCTCCTCTCTGGTAAATCCCAGCCCTTCCAGCCCCTCTCCGGTAGATCCCAGTCCTGCCAGCCCCGGCGTTCCTGCTCCTCTCCGGTAGATCCCAGCCCTGCCAGCCCCGGTGTTCCTGCTCCTCTCCGGTAAATCCCAGCCCTGCCAGCCCCGGTGTTCCTGCTCCTCTCCGGTAAATCCCAGCCCTGCCAGCCCCGGTGTTCCTGCTCCTCTCCGGTAAATCCCAGCCCTGCCAGCCCCGGTGTTCCTGCTCCTCTCCGGTAAATCCCAGCCCTGCCAGCCCCGGTGTTCCTGCTCCTCTCCGGTAAATCCCAGCCCTGCCAGCCCCTCTCCGGTAGATCCCAGCCCTGCCAGCCCCGGCGCTCCTGCCCAGTCCCCGGGCAGAGGTGCAAGGTCAGCTCAGTGTTTCATGAGCCTCCTGCGGGACCTGCGCTGCGAGGCGGCCGCAGAGGCCAGAAGGGAGCAGATGTCACCGCCCGGGCTCCCGGCTGGTTTCAGTGACACAGGGACGCTTCCCGTGCTTCCCCTCGCTTTCCCAAAGCCAGCTCCCTTCCCAGCAGCTGGGACTGCTGTGGCTTCAGCCCCGTGTGGCTGTGACTCGAGTGTGGGTGACAGACACCCGGCTGCCCAGGGCACGAGGTCCTGGCAGGACAAAGGAGCTGCTGCTCTCCACTCTGCTACGAGCACAGAGCCAAGCAAACCCAAATCAGCTTTGGTTCTGGCTCTGACTGGGCTCTTTAGACCCTAATTTAGACCCAAGCAAACCCAAATCAGGCTTGGTTCTGGCTCTGACTGGGCTCTTTAGACCCCAATTTAGACCCAAGCAAACCCAGCTCAGCTTTGGTTCTGGCTCTGACTGGGCTCTTTAGACCCCAATTTAGACCCAAGCAAACCCAGCTCAGCTTTGGTTCTGGCTCTGACTGGGCTCTTTAGACCCCAATTTAGACCCAAGCAAACCCAGCTCAGCTTTGGTTCTGGCTCTGACCGGGGTCTTTAGACCCCAATTTAGACCAGAGACTGAGCAGGAGAAGGGAAAGGTCCGTGCACATTTGCAGCACTGTGGTCAGGAGAAACACAGTGGAAACACAGCCCCGGGGCCATCGTGGTCCTTCTCATCCCTTGTCCAAGCACAGCTGGAGCCAGGCTGCCCTCACACCTCACCGCGGTGCTGTGGCACTGGGAAAACACATTTCCAAGCCACAAACAGCAATTAGTGTCCAGCTGGTTCAGTGGTTGGGCTTGGTGACCTTAGAGGGCTTTTGCAACCTTAAAGACTCTCTGATTTCAGCAAACGGCCTCACTGCCATCCCAGATGAAAAGGGTGTTACAGTCTGACTCAAACTCAGCATTTTGGAGTTGGCTGAAGCATTTTGGCAGCTGAGTGTCCCCTGTTAAACATACTGGATTCCATTAGCATTGCCTCTTCATCACCAGAACCATCACAGTCTGTAGTGCCTCCACACAGCTACTGGGGGCTCTTCTGTGTAAAACAGTGTCTGGATGAACTTGGTGATTTCAGGCTGGTTTCCTGTGTCTGGCAGTTTGATAACTCCAAACATCCACTCTTTTAGCAGGCACCAGTCAAGCAAGAAAACCTCTTCCCACTGCTGCAGCCAAGGGCTCAGGTTCTGTCCTTACCAGGGCCACTGGTTACAAAGAACCATCCAAACAAAAAAAGGCTTCTGAGCCCAATCAGAGCTGAAGTCCCACCCACTCCTCTCCAAAACCTCTTGCCTTGCTCCAAAGGGAAAAGGGAGCCATCCCTGCCCCTGTCCCACAGCAGCTTTCCCTCCTCCACCCCTCCATGCCCTGGCTCACAACCCTCCTCGTGGCCAAAGCCACAGGGCATCAGGGCTGTGCTCACCCTGGCCAGCTGCCTGGGTGCCTGGGCAGGGGTGACATCCCAGGAAAACACTGCCCAGCCTTGTGTTCTCCCACGTTTCTGAGGGCTGGCACAGAGGAGAGCTTGGCTGCAGGGGAGGCTGCTCCATCCCGGTGCACCTCAGCCTGATTCCACACAGCTCCCAGATTTCAGGGGGGTGAAAGGGAGACCAGGGGACGTGGGAAGAGCAGAGCTGAGCTGCTGGTGCTGAGCTGCACGTCTGGGGGTGAGGCAGCAGGGAGAGGAGGCCTCTGGGGACGTGGGACACGAGGTTTGCTCCTGCAGGCTGAATCCAGCGTTGGGAAGCTGGTGAATTAGCTCTGTTTGCTGAGCAAACGCTGCCAGGGAGGGACAGGCAGAGCGAGAGTGTTTAAGCACACAGTCCTTTATTTGCTAGCAAACACCTCCAGCTCCTCCTCTCCCTCCCCTGCTCCTCTGCAGGCCTTCCCCAGCTTGTGCTCCAAAGAGGCTGGATGATGCCTTCCAAGAGGAGGAGGGGGAGATCCCCCTGGGAGAGGCATTTTCCTTCACCAGGGCACTGCAGCAGGGCAGCCAAGGGCAGCGTGGTGCCTCCAACGCTCTGTCCAAAATAAATTATTAAATGCACTCGTGGTCAGCATGACTTCTTGGGGCTGTGTTTTCCACCTCAAACGAGGGCTGAGCTCTGCATGGAGACACTGAGGGTGCTGAGGACACCAGGCAGCCACGGGGACTTGGGAGAAGCTGGCACTGCTAAAGACTTGGGGCTCAGCTGCAGAGCAGAATTGCCCTTTGGCAGTCGGGATTGGATGGGGTTTTTCTGGCTTCCTTTGGGTTCTGATGCTGATCTCAAATCCCTCTCCCAGTGCAGCTCCAATGGAAGAAGTAACTGAGCTGTTCTGGAGCTGCTGTGGGAATGTGCCCTTGTCCCTTGGCTGGAAGCTGCTGGGCCAGGTCCTCTGTTGTGCTGGGCCCACGTCCAGGTACAGGATGAGAAATGTCATCTCTGTCACTGGGACTGGCAGGGGAGGGTGGGGCTGCACAAGAAGAATCTGGAGGAAGAGGTGAAGGCACCAGAGAGGTGAGTTCTACCTCAGGGCCAGGGGGTGCTCAGCATTCAGCTCAGAGGGAGCTGCCAAAAGTGCTTTCTCTTGAGATGTTCATCATTCCATCTGCTCTGGAGCCCCTGCACACTGAGTGTGACCCTCACCCACCTGGGCTGGGCACCACCAGCCCCTCACTGTGTGCTCAGAGCTGAGCCTGCACCTGGTGGGCTGAGAGCACCCCTGGGAGCTCCAGAGTGACCCTCAGCCAGACACTTCTCCTGCTGCCTGGGACTCCTGAGGGGTTTTCTTCAAAGAGGAGAAAAGATGGAAGCTGTGCTGTCCATCATTCCCTGGCTCCTAAGCAAGCCCAGCCACATCTCTGGAGATTCTGGCTGCCCGTCCACCCTGAAATTCCTCCCAGTTACCTCATGATGCCCCACATCCCTCCACTCCTGGCTGTTCCCAAACCTCCTCCCACATTCCTCAGGCCTCCCCACCACACTCCAGCCTGCCCCAGCCTTTGGCCAACAAACACATGGCACAAACCATCCTCCAGCTCCTGCGAAAACGCTGGGGCCAGTTGCCACCTCCATTCATAAAACATCCCCCCGCCACCAGCAACTGCTGGACCAGCTTTTATGGAACAATCTTAATGTTCATTCACCCTTTGAAGGCCAGGTGCTTGGACAGCAGCTGTGCTCCACACGCTGCTGCCTGAATTACTCCTGGCTGGCAACGTGAAAATCATTCATTATTAAACTGCTGGTGTGCTCGGCCTGGGGCTTAATCCAGTGCCACCAGCGTGGATACAGCAGAAATGCAGCCATGTGGAAAAGCAGGAGCACCCTTTGTGCCTGCCTCTGTCAGCTCTGCCACTGCCACAGCAGTGCCACTGCCACAGCAGTGCCAATGTCACAGCAGTGCCACAGCCACAGCAGTGCCACCACTCAGGGTGGTGGTGGTGGCAGCTTCGTGTGCCTCCAAGGGAAAGCCATGCCCTGGCACCTCCTGTGGCACCCAGAGGAGGGGCACTGGAGGTGGGAGTGCACAAAATGAGGTTAGGTTGGGGCTGGTGACCAGTCCTCGCTGCAGAAGTGGAGCAGGGCTGGTTTGCACCTCCCAGCAGCTCGGCCCAGCGCTGGGAGCTTCGTCTGGGATTGGTGGCAGGAATTGCTGGGGAGGGGAAGAGTCCCACAGCCTGTCCTCGCCTCTCTCTGGTGCATGTTGTGGTTGTGGGGAGCTGGATGTGGTTAGTCATGGCAGGAAATGCCTGGGCTTCTCCTGCTCGGGGAAGGGGGAGTTGATCCAGGCCAACCTGGGAACAAACCCTGCTGGGAAAGCAGGTCCTGATCCCATCACCTGCTCTGCAAAGCAGCTCATGCCCAGGCACACCAAAGCATCCCAGCAGGCTTGGGCAGTGCACCTGAGCTCCCTCACCCAAAACCACCCAGCAGTGCTCTGGCAGCACCAGCCACACTCTGAGAAGGCAGAAAGGAGCAGGGGGAAGGAATCCTCCCTGTCCTGAGCACTGCAGGGGAAGGGCAGCAGGAACCTCCTGCCCCCAGGCAAAGGGGAGCTCAGAGCACCCTCCTACAGCAGCCCCAGGCACAACCAGGGTGTGAACCAGGCTCTGCCCAGGGGCAGGGGAGAGGCTGCTCAGAACAGATCCAAGGTCCATCCAGGAGGAGAACCAGAGACAGGCAGACCTACAACACAGTCCAGGAGGGAAACAAAGGCACAGGGACATCCTTAAGTGGAGCTCCTGGGCCTTGGGCACAGGTGGGTGACCCCACTGAGGCTGGTTAGAGCAAGGAAGGGTAGGCAGTGCCCTCAGGGCCCTGACAAGGCTCATCTCTGCACCCCCACTCCCTCCTCATCAGGTACTCAACAATGACCCCCACAATGAGATTTTTAATTTAGGTTCTTGGCCTTATCCCCTTTTGTTTTCTTGCAGGACAACACATTGAAGAGGTTTGGTCTTTCCGGGCAGAGGGCTTGGCTTGCAGAGGGAGCTCAGCAGTGCCACGGTGAGATGAGCACATGGAGCTCTGCAGGAGCCTCTGGTTCCTTGTCTGGGGACCTCCCTGTTTGCAGGGTCCCTCCTCACAGCCCACCGTGGTCCCTCCAGGTCTCTCCACCCAAGTCTGCGTTCCTCACTGTGTTTATTAGCTGGCTGGGACTAATTAGCTAAAACCCCTGACTGCCTCCAGTGCTGGGGCCCTGTCTCCAGGCTGAGCTGCTCAGCTGAGCTCTGACAGCAGGCACTGGTGGCTGTAGCTCACCCAGCTGCTGAGCACAGCCTGCTCAGCCGTGCTGCTGCTCAGGGCTCAGCCAGCCCCCCAGCTCCTCCCCGCCAGGGTGGCTTGGATGCAGCGCCCTGCACTCAGCACCACGGGCAAGCCCAAGGCTCTGATTTACTCTGAGGTCAAGAGGTGGGACAGGAGAAGAGGAAGGAATTTATCACCTCCTGCTGCAGAGCCAGCACTGGGAAATGTCTCCCTGTGCTCCATCCCCTGCAGTGCACAGCTGCCCAGGAAGGCACATCTCCCTTTCTGGACTGCAGCAATGACCTCCAGGAGCAGGGCACAGCAGGCTCGTGTTTTGGTGGCCTGTCTAACACCTTTGCAGGTCACTGAATCATGGACTCATGGCATGGTTTGGGGTGGAACAGATCCTAAAGCCCATCCAGCTCCAAACTCCTGCCATGGACAGGGAAACCTCCCCTAGGTCAGGCTGCTCAGAGCCCCACCCAGCCTGGCCTTGTCAGTCTGCTCTTCTTCCTCCCCCTGTGCCTTCTCCAGGCTTTCCTGATGCCTCCACCAGTCCCAGCTTCCCAGGCAGAGCTGGGAGAAGGGAGCAGTGACTGGAAGGTGACAGGGACATCACAGCTCAGAGAAGTGCTCCACAAGCACCAGGTTTGGTCCAGATGTTTTTGCTGCTGACTGGCTGTTTGCAGACCTAGTGCCAGTTTAGAGCACTGGTTTTCATCAGACTCAAGTACAACTCAGAGAAAAACCAACTGGGAGTGGCTTGGACATTCCAGTGGCCCTGGGAAGCAGTGCAGGAGTCAGCCCCACTGGTGGATGTGTCAGTGATGTGTCAGTCCCTTCCCCCTTTCCATCTCCAGGAGAGCCAGCTGGCTCTGGCAGCAGGGGCAGCCCAGTCCCTGAGCAGAGCCCTGGGCCAGGA
Organism: Urocynchramus pylzowi; assembly: GCA_013397555.1. Lineage (NCBI taxonomy): Eukaryota > Metazoa > Chordata > Aves > Passeriformes > Fringillidae > Urocynchramus > Urocynchramus pylzowi. Next base: position 21,638 of record VZRH01004943.1, read on the forward strand.
TGGGGAACTGCTCCTTCTGCAGAGAGCTCAGCATGGTCACTGCCCTTATCAGCTGCTGAAGGCTGATAACCAGTGACCCCAGGAGTTGTGAGGCCTTGCAGATCACACCTGAGGCTTCCCGTGGAGAAACCCCCATGGGCTGAGGGGGTGAGCGCAGCAGATTCAGTCTCTTTGCTGTTCTTGTTTCCAGCTGAAGCTTCTGGGACTAAATCTTGGGTGTTGTCTTGTTGTTTTGAGATTTTCCAAGCTTTCTGATGTTTGTATTTTTGTAATGGAGTTTCTCACACACTTTCATGTGTAAATAATGATTGTTTGCATTCTTCTCTGTAGGAGGAGAATTTTGATGGCCTGTTGGTTTGACCAGTGTGGTTGGAGAGGTGGCAATGTCATCCTCCAACCCACTGTCCCTTTTGGAATTCTATCAATGTTGAGGTCTGAAAAATTAAGTGCTCTTTTCCTGTTCCTGTTGGGATGCTGGAGCACCGTGAGTTGTGTTATTTTGTGTCTCAGCAGTGACACATGGGCAAATGAGCCCTCCTGAGCCCAGAGAGCTGCTGACTGAGAGCCTGGGCAGGCACTGAGCTGGCAGCACCTTCCCTGAGCTTTGCAGAGGGTGCTCCACAGCCCAGAGATGTTCCCCCTGCAGGCAAGGCTCTCCTGGCTCAATGTGGCAGAAGACCAACCTCTTCCTCAGTGCCCAGTCCTGCAGGGGCCTCTGCTCTGCTGGGCTGTGCACCTGTGCAGGTACACCTGTGCAGGTACACCCACCCCAGGCCTGTGCTGGAGTCTCCAGCCCGTCCTTGTGTCCTGGGGACACTTCCCAGCTCCAGCAGCCCTTGGACAGCCCTTGATGGGAGACCTGTGTGCCTCCTCCAAGGCTGCCTGGCTCCTTGGCCTTTCCTCCTCCATCTGCCCTGCACCTGGAGCTGAGCAGACTGAATAAAGCTCCTTGGGATCAAAACCCACATCACAAAAAAAAAGTCAGGGAGAGCCCAGAAGCCCTCCAGGGTGGCTCAGGTGTGCCCAGATGCACGTGTGTGCACACACACGCCCCGCTCCCCATCTCCTCTCCCTCCTCCTGCTCCTTCTCCCTCTTTCATCCTTCTGAAAGGAAACCTGACGGTTTCTGGGCTTTGTTGGTGGTGAGGAGGACACTGGATAAAGAGTCTGAGAAAGTGAAGGAGGGTGCACAGGGCTGCAGGAGGAGAAGGAGGGCAGAGCAGGAGAAGGAGGGATTCTCGGTATCTACAAGGGAATTAAGGCGCTTTTACCAGAGTGAAGAAATCAGCTAAAGAATGGCAGGCGAACAAAAGCAGCAAGGCTATGGACAAGTCGCTCTGAATAGATCCAGATCCCCTTAAGTTTGTAACACCCCCTACACACTTCTTTTTTTCCCCCTTCCCCCCCTTAAGCCTTTGCTCCTCACTCCTTCCAAGAACAAATGCAGA
>VZRH01004943.1:23289-33579 GCA_013397555.1 Urocynchramus pylzowi
AAAAAAAAAAAAACACCAAAAAACCCCCACACCACCACAAGGGAGGGGAGGAATGGAAGAAAGCTAAAAAAAATCAAATAAAATAAAAGGTAATCCTCAGCCACTTTGCCCCTCTGGGGGCTGCTCTGGGCCAGATTAAAGGTCCGGTGTGAAACCATTCTGCTATTCAGATGCGATAAGCAGGATTTACAAGCAAAGAGAAAGAGAGAAAAGAATGGGCGAGAGGAGAAAAGGAGAATTATTTGTGTCTCTTAATACTTGTTAAGCACTTCTCTTTTGCTAGACCAGACAAGACACAGCTCTGCTCAAAGTCCGTGCACAATCCTGCCCGCTTGTCCAACGCCCCCCTCTCCCTCCCTCCCTCCCTGCCCTCCACTTTCTTTGCTCTCCCCCTGCCCCCTCCAAAGCGAGCAGGCAACACTTTGTTGCTACTGAGCTGAAATTGGTCTCCTCTCCGCGCGGCACACAAAGAGAATGGCAATTAACCTTCCTGTTCCCTGGTGACAGCGATCTAATCAGGGCTGCGCCCAGGCACTGCCAGCGGCCCCCGGGCAGCGCCTTTGTGCGGCCGGGAGCGGGGAGGGGGCTCCGGGCACGGCGGGGCACTGCCGGCCTGGGCTGCGGCTGCCTTGGCTCGGGAGAGAAGGATCCAGCGCCTGGTGGCTGCTGCAGGTGGGAATGGGGATCGGGAAGTGCCTCCTCGAGCTCCTGGAGCAGGACACAGATGTGCTCCAAAGGCTGGAGCAACTCGCCCAGGAAAAAATCCGACAGAACTCAGGGCTCAGCCTGGAGAAGAAAAGGAGATCTCGGTGCTGAGGGGGCTCCAAGAGAGCTGGGAACAAACTTCTTGTCAGGGCCTACAGCAACAGGGCGAGGGGTCGTGGTTTTAAACCAAAAGAAGGGAGATTCAGGAGAAATGTCAGGAAGAATTTCTTTTCTGCTGAGGGTGATGAAGCTGGAGCGGCGGCTCCATCCCGGGAAACAGCCAAGGTCACTCATGATGGGGCTCTCAGCAGCCTGATGGCTGGCCTAGGTGGCCTTCAGAGGACACTTCCAACCCAAACCACTCCTTGATTCCATGGAATTCTGTGCAGAAACCCAGTGCAGACCCGGCCCAGAATGTCCCAGTTGTTGGTGAGGCAGCAGCACGAGGCTCCGAAGGCGCTGCAGGAGGTGTCTGGGGGTGACCTGGTGAACCCCCAGGAAGAACCAGGACCATCCCCTGGGGATGAATGGTCCAAGTGCTCCCCAGGTCCAAGAGCAGAGTGTTTGGCCTCTCCCCAGCGCTGCTGCTCAGGGAGATGAATCAATCCTCGCTGCTTCTTCACCACCCTGGGAAGTGGTGGTGGGAGAACCATCCCTGTGGGAGGCAGGAGCAGGAGGGAAAGGCCAGCCCAGCCTCCCACCACCAGCATCTTCTCTGCGTGAGGAGGGCGCTTGTGGGGCTTCACAGGTGAGGTGGAAAACAAATTTTTGTTTGCTGAGATCCGCCAACAAAATCCTTGGGTTTAAAACTTCAATAGAAGCTTTTTCCTTTCCTTTCCTTTATTTTTTTTTTTTTTAAGTGGGACCTAGGGTTGTTTGAAAAGCCACAACCATCCTTTACAAAAGAACCACTATTCAGCAGTGACACTTTGCAGCAATACTCCTCCACTCCATGTTTTTTTTTTTCATTTTTGTGAGGGTTGGGGATGAGGAACAGCCAATGCATTCCTGTACCACCAAGGTGTAAGTGCTGGGTTTGTGCTGCACTGGAGAGAGAAAACATGGACCTCCTGAAGGTCAGCCAAAACCAGAGAAATGTTTTTTCTTTTTTTTTTTTTTAAATCCCTCTAGTGACCAGCTCTCTAATTGTGACAATGAATAAGGCAGAGGTCTCTGGATCAGCCTTTTTCTTTCTGATTAACCTTACCTTAGATCCCAGCAAAGCAGGAAAATGATAGTGAATTGTCCTCCTGCCGGCAAAAAAAGCCCTAAAAACCCAACCCAATAAACACCACCACTATCACCTCAAAAAACAAAACAAAACAAAACAAGCCAAACTCAATTAACTTTTTTTTCTTCTCTTGTTAGTTCTAAGAAAAAAAAAAAAATCTTGAAACTATTGCTAAACCAGTGACAATTCACCTCCTCGTCATGTATTAGAATTAAAATTAAATATTCCTTCTGTGGCCAAGCAGAAGACCTGCACCTACAGCTTGAGGACAGCCTGATGGGTGATGGATGTTCCAGCTTGGAGATTTGGCACCATTGCCCGTCCCACCCATGCAGGAAACCTTAAAACCACATCCATAAAATCCAATTCCTGATAGTTTTTGTCGTGTGAAGCTTAAAGCTTGGAGCCTTCTGGTGGCGAGGGCTCATCTGCTTGTCCTCTCCAAGGCCTACAACCCAAAAAGGTGCCAACAGCAGGAGTTTCCTAACTTGTTTAGAGGCCTAAGGATTGAGGGAATCCTTCCCCTGAGCTCACCCATCGGGGAGGGGACGGAGTCGCTGCTCTGCCTCTCTGCTCCGCGGCGCTTCGGGGGATGATTGCGTGCACCTCCGAGAGATAGGCACCAACATCTCAATTACACCTAAGGAGGAGCGTAATTGAGCCTAAATTGATTCAAACAGAGGCAATTAAAGCAAAACTCGGCCCCCGCTGGGACGCCGAGGCGCGGCTTATTTTGAACTCATAACCACAACAAAAATAACCATTTCGGGCCAGGGTGGCAGCCCTCCCCTCCAGCCGGGTTCAGCAGTCGGGGGGGATGTCCGGCCCTCCCCCGCGGGCTCTCGGGGCGCGGAGGGGCCGTTCAGCACCACGGCCAGCGGCGGGGCTCTCCTCTGCCTTCCCTGCCCTCTCCCGGCCCGTTCCTGCCCTCTCCCTGCCCCTTCCTTGCCCCTTCCTTGCCCTCTCTTTGCCCTCTCCCTGCTCCTTCTTTGCCCTCCCACTCTCTCCCAATCACTTAGNTCTCCCTGCTCCTTCTTTGCCCTCTCCCTGCCCCTTGCTTCCCCTCTCCCTGCCCTCTCCCTGCCCTCTCCCTGCCCCTTCTTTGCCCTTTCCCTGTCCCTTCTTTGCCCTCTCTCTGCTCTCTCTCTGCCCTCTCCCTCTCCCTGTCCGTTCCCTGCCTTCTCTCTGCCCTCTCCCTGCCCTTTCCCTCTCCCTGCCCCTTCCTTGCCCTCTCTCTGCCCCTTCCTTGCCCTCTCTTTGCCCTCTCCCTGCCCTCCCTCTGCCCTTTCCCTGTCCATTCCCTGCCTTCTCTCTGCCCTCTCTCTGCCCTCTCCCTGCCCCTTCTTTTCCCTTTCCCTGTCCCTTCTTTGCCCTCTCCCTGCCCCTTCTTTTCCCTCTCTCTGTCCTCTTTCCAACCTCTCCCTGCCCTCTTCCTTTCCCTCTCCCCACCCTCTCCCTGCCCTTTCCCTCTCCCTTTCCCTCTCCCAGCGCTGCCCACAAGGGATGCCGCTCCCCCGCTGTCCCCGGGCCAGCAGCGTTCCCAGCACGGTCCCGCGGAGTTTCCCGGTGCAAGGAGCAGCTGAGCTCGTGGGGGCTGTTGTGCCTGGAGGACACCACGGGGACACTCACCGGGGCTGCAGCTTCCTCAGGGGGGCAGGGGAGGGGCAGCTCCGAGCTCTGCTCCCTGTGACCCCTGACAGGACCAGGGAATGGCTGGAGCTGGGCCAGGGCAGGTTTAGGTTGGAGATCAGGAAAGGTTCTCCCCTCAGAGGGTGCTGGGCACTGCCCAGGCTCCCCAGGGAATGGGCACGGCCCCAGGGATGGCCAGGGTGGGATTGCTGGGGTGTCTGTGCAGGGCCAGGGGTTGGACTCCAAGATCCTTGTGGGGCCCTTCCCACTGAGGATATTCCGTGGTTCTGGGATCCTCCATCCCATCACAGGCTCATGGCCAAGGCTTGGTGAGTGCTGCTCTCCGAGGATGTTGCTCCACCCTGGGCTAGGTGCAGACGGGATTTGGTGGGATCCCCAAATGCCCAGATCAGGGACCACTGGAGGTCACCTTCCCACCCCGTGCCCAGCAGAGTCCCCGGAGCCCCTCACTCAAAGCTGTGTCCGCACAGAGAAGGAGACTCCACCAATCCCTCCGGACAACCGGGGGGAATCCTGAGGGAATTCTGAGGGGGAATCCTGAGAGGAAATTCTGGGGGAATTCTGAGGGGGAATCTGAGGGGGAATCTTGAGGGAATTCTGGGGGGGAATTCTGAGGGAATTCTGGCGGGAAATTCTGAAGGAATTCTGAGGAGGAATTCTGAGGGAATTCTGGGGGGAAATTCTGAAGGAATTCTGAAGGGGAATTCTGAGGGGAAATTCTGAGGGGCAATCCTGAGGGAATTCTGAGGGGAAATTCTGAGGGGGAATCCTGAGGGAATTCTGAGGGGAAATCCTGAGGTAATTCTCGTCGGCGTTCAGGTGGAATTTCAGTTTCAATCCCTGCACCACCGAGCAGAGCCTGCTCCATCCTCTTGCCACAGACATCCACAGGATCCCCTCCCAGCCTTCCCCGCTCCAGGATGGGATCAGCGTTGCTCCGTGTGGAGAGCAAACAAGAAGCATCAATTAGCAGTAATTACCACCCCCTCCCCATAACTTAAGAGGCTAATATTAGCCTTCATTTTTAAGAAAGGTAATTTGACGACCATAAATTACAATTATAAAAACTTCATTAGAGTCGGTAGCAATCCATCCACCATTGTTCTAATTACACACTGTAGGAGTAATGAATGCTAATGGTTTAATGTACAATAATTACCACAATTGAAAAATAATAATAATACAGAACAACCTCAGTTATCCAAATGTCATGGGGGACGTGGAATGGGTTGGGGTAATCGTGGTTTCAGATAATTGAGGGGCTCTTCAGAGTGATTAATAGGTGATGTGACCTCTGGGTGGGGAATGAGGAGTTCTGAATGAAAGCAGTGTGGTCAAGTGAGGGAAGGCACCGTGCTAGGGAGGAAAAATCAGGAATCTTCTGTCTTGGCTTGGAATTTCACTGGACATTTTCGACATTTTGAAGTAAATTCACTGGGTTTGCAACTGAACTGTGCCACCTCCTGATGATTTCTGGGTGTGGTTGGCAGGGCTTTACTGCAGAACCACACACGGGACCATGTTCGAAATGATGGGCAGAGCACAGTTCCAGCCCCTAGCAGCACAGAGACCACTCTGGCTGTAGGTTTCTCCAGGTGGGAAGGGGCTTCAGGAGGTCTGCAATCCTACCCTTTGTCCAAAGCGAGCCCAACCCTGGATTCAGACCAGGTTTTTCAGCATTTGTCTCAAACCTCCAAGGGTGGGGATCCCACGGTTTCCTTTTCCACTGCTCATTTATTCTCACGGTGAATTTTATTTCCTTACATCCCATCAGATCCTCTTGGAGCAGCCCAGGCTTAGGCATCAATTCCCACAGCCCTTTAGCCAGCCCTGGTTTTGTAAGACATCCCTGGAGGCTGAAGGAAGATCCCATCCGTGTCCCAGGGACTGATTAGGAACAATGAATTCTTGATACGCTTCCTCTTTAATAGCATCCTCATTTATAAAAACGCAGATAATATATCAATGGAAATTAACTTCACACTTTCCTTACCCTGGCAGGTTGAGCTGCAGGTGAGTGCAATGTAATTAAGAAATTAAAAGGTAATTTCCACATATGCTTTCTGCTAATCTAACTCGGCAATCATTTAATTTACAGCAGGGGGACTGGCAAGGAGGGAAGCCAAAATAAATAAGATAATAGTGGGTTTAATCGCTCCGTGGAATGGAGAGGGAGTCGAGGGGTGTCTGTGTGGAGCCACAGGGAGAGGTGAGGTGACCCTGCCGCTGCTGCTGATTGAAAGCCAGGCTTGCTTTTAATTTCACTTCCCCGAGTTCAAACTTTGAGCCACCCAAGTTTTCTGATTTCTAAAATTAATTTTTTAAAAGTTAGCTTTACATTTCCTGTTAAAAATTTTGTTCTATTTCCCGCAGTTAATTGTTTCCACGGTGCCTGACAATTTTGATTTCACGATCTCCACAGAAGAGTAATTTTTTTTTTTTTTTTCTGTAGAGTAGGTTTGCACTGGCAAACCCCCTGGGGAAACTGAGGCACGGACTGACCAAACGCATTTTCTCAGCGGCTTCGGCCCCCAGCGCTGCTCCCAGCCAGCGATTCCCCTCCCTGGCCCCTCCATCCTCACTCGCTGTGCCCGGGGAGGATGCAGGGATGCAGGGGAGAGGATTTGGGCTGCAGCACCTGGAGCCATGCATGCCAGAGCCGCCTCAATAGAGGCAGCAGCTCCAGCCGCGGGGCCTCAGCAGGGGATGCTCCTCATGGAACTCCGGCTTTTTGTTCCCAAACCTGAGCTGGGCAGGGGGGGGGCTCCTGCCCATCCCCTCCTCCACCCCCTGCGCCCCTCCGTGCAGGAGCTGAGCCGCTTCCTCTCATTCCCTGGGGTCCCAGAAGCATTCATATGGGAGCTTAATCCTCCAGAGACGTGGGGACACGGGATTAGCCGTGCTCCTGGAGAGAGGAGGCACAGCTCCCCTCCCGGCAACGCACCGTGGTCCCGGGCAGAGCCCCTGGCCCCCTGTCCTCGGGGCAGCAGGATGGCACGGACCATCCTGTGCCTCCGTGCCAGGAGGGCTTTGCTGGCTGCCGAGCCACCCCTGAACGGGGCTGCACGATCCCCTCTCAATAATTGATCTGATGAGCTGCAGCCTGCTTCTGCCGAATGAATTATTCCCCGAGCAGGGGGAGGTTATATTTGTGCTCTTCAGGCAGCTCTAGAAATGGTCAGATAATATTTGCCCAGCAAATTGTTAAACGGCAATTCCTCTGTCACTCAGCGAGTGAATTATTCACTGAGCACTTGTTTACCTGGGCCTGGGGCTCCCTGCCTGCCTGTGCCCTGTCCATGCCCAGCCTGCTGCCCTCCCTGTGCCCTCCCTGTGCCCTGCCTGTGCCCAGAGCAGGGGGGCACCTGAGCAAACAGGCAAAGGGCTGCACATCTGCCTGCACCCTGAAACACAGAGTCTGTGCTTCCTTAGGAATGGGGAAAAGCTTCTGGGAAGCTTGTCTGGAACTGGACAATTCCTTCAATGTCCACTCCATCTCACTTTTTCCCCCCCTTTTTCCCCCTTTCTTCTCTTTCTAACCCTATTTTCCCCCCCTTTTTTTCCCTTTCCCCCCCTTCCTTTTCCCTTCCCCCCTCCTTCTTTTCTTTTTTCCCCTTTCTTTTCCTCCCCTTTTTCCCCTTTCTTTCCCCCCCCTTTTTTCCTGTTCCCCTTTCCCCTTTCTCCCTTTCCCCTGACTTTCAATTTTCCCCTTTTCTCCTATTCCCCTTTTCTCCTCTTCCCCTCTTCCCTTACCCTTTTCCCATTTTCCCTCCCATTTTCCCCTGCCCTTCCCTCTCTCTTCCCTCCACACACACACACAAACTCCCAGCACACCGGGCTCTATTTCCCCTGCATGGACTGGGGCAGCCTGGCCTCTCCAGCCAGTAATTCCCTGATTGGAAAATCTTCCAGGGGCTGCGGAGGGAGAGGCAGGAGCAGGGAGCCAGGGGGAGGGGGAGCCAGGAGGGATGAGATGGGAGTTCTCAAACTGCGAGCCCTAATACCAAGCATGTGGCCATATATTATTTTAATAAAGCCAGCACATCCTGCACTCACGACAGCTGCTCTTCCCTTTCTCTCATCCTGTGAATCTCATTTATTCCTCATTAGCAAAATCACCTGTTTGTCAAATAGGGACAGAGCTGTAAGACATTAAATTGTGTGAGGGCTGCCAGGGGCCTGGGGAGCGCAGGGAAGAGCGGGAGGAGGAGATCCTGAGCACAGATTGAAGCCAGGACTGCAGGAAGATCTCTTGAAGGTTGGGATGGAAACGAGGATTTGGGGAAGTGGATTATCCAGCAGCCTCAAGCACTCTCAATTGCTGTTCCCTCTGCCTGCTCTCAGCACTGGGCAATGATGCTGTGCCCAGCACCTGCGTGCAGGGGGGTCCAGGTGCACCCCCTCCGTGCTCACCCCTCACCTCTGGAGCAACAAACAATTTCAATCCATGGTCACCCACCAGCAAACAATTTTCCCTTTTGGAAGAGGTCAGGAACAGAATTTCTGAATCACCATTATTGGTTTGGGTTTTCTCTAAATTGAGCAAAGGCGCTGGTGGGACCGACCTGTTCTCTCTGAGAACCAGGTTTTGATGAATCAGGATTTTCCACTAACATTATAAAAAAAGTCCCTGGACTGCACTAAATTAAGTGTCTGTCTCTCCCCCCCAGCCTGGCAATGGAGCCTTTTTCTGCTGGTTTTGCAGCTTACTCGCTGCTTTTCCTAATGCCAGCCCCAGCTTTTCGCTTTATCAGTTGAGTGACACGAGGAGAAACAGCTGGCTGCAGACCAAGCTTTCTGGTTTGCTGAAATTCTCCCTGTTTGGGGGAGATTTGGAGGTTTTGGTTGGAATTGGATCCCACCCAACCATGTGTATGGGAAAGATACAAGGAGAAACTTGGGGAGAGCAGGGAGATTTCAGATCCCAGCCCTCCTGCATGGTTTGGGTGTTCCTGGGGCCTCCTTGCCAAATGCCAGCAGCTCCTGTGACTGCAGCCCCTTCAGGAAAGCCTGAGACTCCACATTTTCCCCAGGAGGCTCTGTTGCAGTTTGGAAAACTCCAGCTGGCGTGGGAGGGTTTGATCCCAGCACTGGGATGAGTTCAGGGATGTGCAGTGGAAGCTGTGAGCTGCTCTGCAGCCTGGGGCTGGCCAGGGCACATCTGCTCACTGCAGTGCTGGCCCCAGCTGAGGTGGGCCAGTCTGGGGCCTGCAGGGGCATCACCAGCCCTCAGCATGGTCATTTTTTAACTTATGGGGAAATAGGGATTAGGAGGTGAAGGACAGGACATTTTCTGTGCACCATTTTTCTGCTTCTTTTTTTGTGTATTACTCCTTTTGCTCCTCTTCCTTTATTTTTTTTTTCTCTTGTTCTGACCATCCCTCCATCCTCTTTTCATCATCATCATCATCACCATTGTATTTTTTCCTCACATTTCCCTTCCCCAGCACACTTTCCTCTACTTCCTCCCCATTTTCCACCCCTTTCCCCATCCAGCTCCTCTCCCCACCTCTTCATCTTCCCCCTGCTGTCGAATCCTTCCTCTTGGCACATCTCCCCATCTCTATCTCACAACCTCTTTCCACCTTGGGGGACGTGTGTGGGGACACCCAGTGTCCCAGCCTGGTGGCCCACAAGTCCTGGGGCCTCAAGCCCAGCTCACTCCCTATCTCAGTCCTTTGGGGGCCACTTTGTGACCTGCCTGCAGGACTGGGGGGACAATAGTGGCCCCCTCCCCGCTTCCAGCTGCCTTTAATGCTCCTGCCTGGCTCCTTGCAGAGCAGGAAAGGCAGGACCTGCCCGTGCAGGGGCCAGGAATCCAGAGGTGGATCCGCTGCTCGTGTCCAGAGGGATCATCCCACAACCCCTCCCCCCCTCCAGCCAGCCTGCCCCGGGTGCCAGCAGTGCCAGTGGTGTCCCTGCTCTGCAGAGCAGCCCCGTGCCCCCTTCCCCACCCGCGTGGCGATGCCACCGTGTCCCCCCGCCCTCGTCCCCCCCTTCCCTCCTCTCTCTCTCTCTGAAAGTCATCAGGCCTAGCGAGGTCTTCTCCCACTTATGCAGCTCATGAATATTTAACAGCATCTGCTCTGGAGGCGATAAAGCCTACCAATCCTTGACAAATATGGCCTAATCTTTTCAATTTCGGGGTGCAAATATTCCTTCAGAGTCCTGTTTGTCACCTAGATTAATGACTCTGGCTCCCATAAGCCTTTGGTGCTAATTCAAGTGGTGGCTGCGCGGCCGGCGCATGGCGAGGGATGCCGGGACACATCTGAAGGAGAGATTACTCACTTGAGGGCCCTTCGCTGCAGGGTTTTGTTCCTCCTGGCACTGGGGACCGGCAGGGGGGTCTGGCTGTTTGTTTGTTTGCTCCTCCTCGGAGCTCCCGAGCCTCCATCCTGGATCCGGTGTGCTCCAGGGGGATGGAGCCGTGAGGATGGGGGTGGCTCCCCAGTTCCTGCTGCTTTTCCCCCGTGGATGGGGTGGGGCAGGAGATCTGGGCTTGTCCCCACTCCTGGCTCCTCGTTATTTGAGACCTGCTGCAAACAGCAGCCACCAGGCCACCCAGCTGGCCCCAGGACTGGGCTCCCAGGGAAGCTCCATCCCAGGAGTGTGGGGTCAGCCAGGAATGTGGGGTCAGCCAGGAATGTGGGGTACAGCCAGGAGTGTGGGGTCAGCCAGGAATGTAGGATACAACCATGAGT